>JAOSBN010000008.1:33348745-33396763 GCA_027563595.1 Erythroxylum suave | reverse complement strand
TTTATTATTCTTATTATTATTAATTATTAATATTATTAATTTTCTTCCTATTGTTATTGTTATTATTATTAATTTGAACATTGTATTTATTCTTATAATAAATTCCTTAATTATATTTATTATTATCCCAATTAAATTTCTTCTTATTATTATTTTTAAATTATAATTAAATGTATTATAATTAAATTTATTAATATTAATTATTAATATTATTAATTTTCTTCCTATTGTTATTGTTATTAAATATAATTTGATCATTATATTTATTATTATAATAAATTCCTTAATTATAATTATTATTATCAATATTAAATTTTTTATTATTATTAAATTTTAATTATAATTAAATGTATTATAATTAAATTTATTTTCTTATTTATTAATAATAATATTATTATTAATTTGTACTAATTATGACTCTTATGATTATTAATTTTATTAATTATTTTTATAATTCTTGTTAATATAAATTATTATTATTATTATTATTATTATTATTATTATTATTATTATTATTATTATTATTTATACTAATTATTTGAATTGGATTTGTTATAGACGTTCATCAACTAATTAAATCAAAGTTTGATTTAGTGAGTGATTTACTTCAGGTTACTTGATGAACAGACTATGAAGCTTCTACTTATTATTAGAATCAATGACATCATTCTCATAGACTAATGACAACAAATGTCAACTTAGGTATTATTATCACTTATCTCATACGCACAAATTTTGACTTCATGATATTATTAACACACTACTAATTAATTCTCTTAAATCTATGACATAAAAGGAGAAAAGCCAACATGATTTATAACTTAATATATTATTTAAAATGAGTGATATATCAGTCCCAACTAATTAATCTAAAAATAATTGTGTGGTCGTTTAACAATAAAATATCAAATATCAAATGCAAAAATATCTAACAAAAATATCACAAATATCTAATATAAAAATTAACATATTTACTAAAAATTAACATTCCATATTAAAAAACATAGATTATGAAATAATAAACCTTGAAGAAGAGCAAAGAATGTTGGTAGACTTGCTGTTGAAGAAGAGCAAAAAATGCTAGTTGATTCGCTAATAAACTAGCAAAACTAGAGCAACACCAAGCAAAAGAGGAAGCAACACTAGCTACAAAATGAAGAACCACGAAGTAGAGGATGAAGAAGCATGAAGAGCCTAAATAAAATGTTTCTCTTCGGTACTTCTGCCTTATAAGGTAGTAGAGGAGAGCCAGCGATAATGCTGGCTTCTGACCAGCTCGTCATTCACAATGGCGGGGTGACTTACATCCCTCCAAGAGAGCCAGCATTATTGCTGGCTCTCAACAGGAGGGTGCCGAAAAGGTTGCACCACTACCTACCTCGCCATTAAGAATGGCGGGGTGGGCAGAAAAGGATGCACCTGCAGTGCAGCCTTTCCACCCTGCCATTAGGAATGGTAGGGTGGCCCCCATCCTGCCAACCAGGTTGGCGGGATGGACGTGATGAAGGTTGGCGGGTTCGCCACGTGGTTTCGCCACGTCCTTCCATCCCGCCATCCTACATGACGGGGTGGACACGTCGATCCACGTGTTCCACCCCACCACCGGCTGTGGCGGGTTGGTTTATACCCCGCCAAATCCGACAGCGGGGTGTCCTACATCTAACCACTCCTCTCTGTTTTCTCCCACTTCACGGACAGAAATATTTTTTAATCACAGACTGAGAATTTAGCCTCGTGCTAAAGAAACATGACATACAAATTTAAGGAGAAGGTTGATCTTGAGGGTTATGTATGGAAGAATATCTCTCAAGACACAAAGGAATTTTACTATCAGGAGTCTTACGTTTAAACAAAATTATTATTTTCTTTTTTAATTAAAATTTATACATTAATTAGATAAATATTATTACATTATAAGTATTTATCGAATGTTTTTTCTTTTTTTTCAGAAAGAATTTTTTTGGGATTCTGAATTTGTCGCAGTCATTTGTAACGTACGGGAGAGATGAGTATGTACACATTATTGGGAATTTTTTGGTGTGATACACAAGGCCGTTGTACAACCACCTTATATTTTTGAGCAAATATGGAGTTGTTGGCAACAGTATTGGACACCACCTGAGGCAATGTCCATTTTAGAGCATAATTCTACCAACAGATGTGGAGGACCGGGGGAGGGAGTCTTCTCGTACATACAAGAGGATCTATTACCCACCACGAGCATGCAGAGAGACTTGTAAGTATCTATACCTTACATTTATATTCTGATTTCTTTACTTTTCTGTATTCAATTGAATTTGATGTGTGGATTTTGGAATGAAAATATGTGCATTATGGAGAATGATAATGTTATAAATGTCTGGTGCCATACATGGTTGTATTGCTGAGTTATTCTTTGTTTAATAGGAGGTAAATATAATAAAAATATAGGAAAGTCTGTCGAATTTTTTTATAAATTCTAGTTCACTTATAACATTTTATTCTTATGCAGAAAAAGTCTATGGGCATAGAGCCTACACCCCGTCAACTCTTTTTACACACTCTCACTAAGAAACATGACGGTGTGACATTCATGAACACCAGATGCAAAGAACTAAATGTTGTTAGGGTTATGTAAATAAAGTGTTCTAGAAAGTAATTGTATTTACATGTACCTTTATTTTCTTCCAGTTATAATATTGTAATGAAAATATTTATTAATAATAAAACAAAAGAGTTTGGTTTTATTTGTATGAGTATAATATAACTAGTCATAAGGTATCAAGGTTCCTTTGTAAGTAATAGACATATGTATGGAGATGTATGGGAAACATGTATATTATTAGAATTTAAATTAATTGATTTATAGTCGAATAATCAAGTTCGTCGCTTGATTATGGTTTAGATTGTAGTGTTGCAATTTACCTCCGTGTAAGTAAAGGAGTTTACTTCAAGGGAATGATGAGTTTCAAATCATGATATTAGTTAACTATCGGTAATGGCACTATTAAATGAATAAGGAATCACATTTGTTTTTAAAGAATAAAGTAGGTCTTTACTTTAATCTTAAAACATACATTCTAGCATTCGTTTATTACGAACCACAATCTTGATGAGCGGTGAACTCATGTGTGTTTCGTTATAATTTTTTATATGATCAAAGCGGATTTTTACAGGGTATCAATCCAGTGTCAGCAAGTTGGAATTATTAATTGAAACATGCATTAGGCAACATTCACTCAAATAAAGAATTTATAGTGATATCATCACTTTATCTAGATGTTTTATGAAGATTGGTGATTAAATTGGTGCCAGTAATTTGATAGACTAGCTACCCATCAAGTCTTAACACCAAGATTAGATCTTATGTGTTAATCACCATGTAGAGTAAAATAGGAGATCTAGAAAGAAAAACCAACATAAGGGCAAAATGATAATTTTAACCTTTGTTGTGCGGATGACTATAATATGCTTCATAATAGAGTTTGATTCCCATAATTTTAAGTAATTCAAGAATTCAACCAGTTGTCTTTAGTGGAATGACATTTGGTTAATAAATTGGAATTAATTCTAATGAGATTAAATTAATTCCGGTCTTATTGGAGCTTGAATTATTTAAGTCCAATTAGATTCCCCACTTAGCTTCTGGGAATGTTATCAAGGAAAGTAAGAAAAATAAATGGAGGTTATTGGAAATAAAATGAGACAGTTTGAAGAGAAATGGACGAATTGAATTCAGGCCAATAAGACCGAAACAATTTAATTAAGAGTTACTTACATTAGGTCTTGAGCCTATAATTAAGTGTTTGGCTTCACTAATTAATTGTTAATTTTAAGCACAAAGGAACATTTAATATTGAGCTGGACTTTGGTTTGATTTGATTAATTAGATTAATTAAATTGAAAATCAAATGTTTAAAAAAATGGAGGGCAAAACCAAATTCTACAATTATGTAGATTTCGGTTTTGTTGTTAAATACAACATGAAACCTTTTTAGCATTCTTTTGATTAAAGAATGAAATAATGCTCTTTATCATTAAGAGGTTAAGGGCTTTTAAAGATGAAAAACGCATAGCTCTTTTAACATTAAAAATGAATGAAGTGGTTCTTTAATCTCCACTCTCTCCTAAGCTTACATCCTTTGTAAAGAAAACGTACACAACTCTTTTCAAATTCATGAAATGAATGAAGTTGTGAGTGGAGTTACAACACTTTGGTATTCTTGATTAAAGAATGGAATGGCGTGTAATTTGGCTCTTCTATACTCTCTCCAATAACGTCCAAGTGTTGGATTTGTATGGACACTTTTTCATTTTAACTTTGATGAAAGAAATGAATGTTGCGTGATTGTCTCTCTTAATTCTCTCCTAACTAGCCGAACATAGCAAAAGAGAAGGTCTCTTTGTTTGTTCTCTAAAAACTAATCGAAAATAAAGAAAATGAGAAGGTCTCATTTTTGTTCTTTAAACTAGCCTAATAGAGCAAAAGTTTGCTATTCATTTTTCTTCTCCTTTCTCACAAAAAGATCTTGTTAACCAAGCTATCATAGGAGAACAAGTGGTAGATTAGATTAGTTGAGGACACAGTAGCGAGGAGTTGGTAATATTCCGATCTTGTTCTTATTTTATTTATTTTCCATATGTCGTATCATGTTTGAATTAAAAGCATGTTGATTTGGTTACGCTTCTACTGCGTTTTGATTTCTGAAAAAGTTTTTGAAATCTACCGCTTAACCAAACCAAGCATGAAATTGTTTTTGATCTAACAAATGTATGTGAAATTTATGGTTTAATATTAATGCTTAATAATTATCACTTACTAACATAAACATTGTCTTTTGATAGGATCAAATACAAGAAAGCATTCATCGATAGTCTCAACAATCTGAAGATGTTGATGAGACTCAAACCTATCTTTATGCCGTGGGTGGTAGGGACCATTGTGGAAGGATATTCAGCTTACGTTCATTTGCGAACACATGTTATTCGCAATCCTCCACATCTAGTACAACAGCATCTAGTAAGTGGTCCACAACTAATCAAGTCCAAGAGCTTTAGAGTACAGTGTAGACATTGACAACTTAGTTGTAACAGTCGATGAAGTACATAGCTTAGCTCCATAATGAGGCGGATGAGTTGAGCATCCACAATCATAAATCAATAGTGTACTTATAGTAATTTCATTTGAATTACAAATACTTATTACGTACAATTTAATTTTTTTATTATCAATTAATATAATTTTAACTTTATATCATCAATAAACTTTTTGTTTAAACAAATTAAATGTATAAACAAATCAAATTATTATGCACAGATAATTCATAACTGTTTAAGTTATGCATCAAATATAAGATCATCAAATAAAATTTATTGATGTTATATTTTTAAAAACATTTTTAGTCAATTTACCGATGGAACAACAAATGTCCGTCGGTAAAACCAATGCTATTTATAGACAGAAAACAACAAACTGTTCGTAATCACAGATGGAATAACCAATTCCGTCGCCAAATTTACCGACAGGATTTGCCATAGAATAACCGTTGGTATATTCACCAATGGAACAAACATAACGGTCTGTAATGCTATAATAAACTTACCGATAGAATAAACAATACCGCTTATAAATCTGCCGACAGAACAATATTGACTATCGGCAATTTACCGACGGTACATTAATTGTCAGTTGGTAAAGTTACCAACAGACATTCTATTATTCGTTTGAAATTACTAATTATGGTCGTTTCTATGATGTCTTTGTCCTTCGGTAAATTTCATCGCTAACCTGACTTACTGATAGAATATTTTGGCTTTTCATTGGTAATTTTTATCGCTAAATGACATTTCTATTGTAGTGACTTATTGATTAACCATTACCAAGTAAAATAAATAATAAAAAACTTTTAACTAATAGGGACAAATATATAAATTATTTTCAAGTAAAAGAATTTTGTTCGAGCTTCTTCCTTTTGATAATCTTTATTCTTCATTCTTTCTTGTATCTTCTTTAAAAAACTGATGTAATTGCTAAAACTTGAACAAGAGGATAACTAACTTTTTTCCCCAAAATAATTTTTAATGCCATCACTTTAATATTAAGACAACTTGTCTATATACCAAGTCTTCATGCATACAATACCATGTTCATGTACAAACAATATCACTGCTCATAAAAGAGAAGTCTCACATAGTCAACTTAAAAAAGGCAAGTACCATCACCAAGTACGAAGAATACTATGTCTCAGTTTATACTATACTAGACCTTCATGCATCTAATACTATGGTTATGCATAAATAACAGATAAGTCACACATTCACCTTAAAATCAGAATACCATCATCAAGTTACCTTCATACATTTAATTTCATGCTTATATCAAAAAATACCACCTCCTATAATAGACAAGTAACACCTTCACCTAAAAATAGAAAGTACCATTGATTAGTACAAAGAATACCATGCATTAGTTAAACTATACTCAATCTTCATGCACTCGATACCATGTTTATATTTCAAAACTGCCACCACCCATTATAGATAAGTCATACATCAACTTTAAAATGTCAGTATCATCACTCAATATGAAAAATATCGTGTCTAAGTTAAAATTATACCATATTTTATACATATAATATCATAATTATGTTTACAAAATTTCACCACGATTAACAGATAAGTAACATATTCACCTTAAAATAAGAAGTAGTATCACTAAGTATGAAAAATATCATGCATTAATCAAAACTATACTCGATTTTTGTACATTTAATAATGCACTTATGTGTAAAAAATACCGTCACCCATAACATATAAGTCACATGCTCACCTTAAAATGAGAGTACCACCATTGGGTATAAACAATACCTTAACTTAGTTAAAGTTATACTAGAACTTCATACGTACAATACCATAGCTATGTAAAAAAATATCATCAATAATAGAGAAGTCACACGTTAACTTTAAAAGGGAAGTAGCATTATTAAGTACAAAGAGTATTATGCCTTAGTTAAAACTATACTAGACTTTCAACATCAATAAGAAAATTTAAAAAAAAGTTCAAAATTTCCTTAAACTCAATTCCTAGCATATGCCACGTTACAAAAAGATGGAATATAAAGAAATTTGTTTTATAATAATATCTTAATCTACAGATGAGAGATGTGAGACTCGACGGAGAAAAAGAAAAATAGTAGAAAACGTGGGATGGAACTTTGGACGGTGTATATTCCTCATCATAATCAATATTTTTATAAGGATTTTACACACCGAAGTTGCCAAAGTTCCTTTCTCTGTTGTCTCAATATTTGCCTTATTGCCTCTCAAAATAATATATAGAAAAGGATCATAGAAAAAAAAAGAATTATTTGGGTTAAAAGACCTTTAGACGACCTCAACTCGATTAAGTTTTTTCCTTAGTTGTGTACGTAGGATAAATAGTTACATTATATTTTTTTCATGAGAGAACAAATCAGAACATCATTTCAATTGCTAGAGTCAAGAATGACACATAGCATTAAAAACGCTTCTTATTTTTCTAAAAGGTTCAGAAAAAATAACACTCATATCCGAATCTTTAATATCCTACACCACCATAACAGGAGAACTATTAGTATTCTAGTATTCTTTCAATGCGTGATTATTATTTCCCCATTTAATGTCTATTTCTAACTTATTTTTAATGACGATACATTGCCTCTTGTTTCTACACATCAATTACTATATGATTGTGTAATAAATGTGTTGAAGAGAACTTGTAATGAGCAATATTGCTACACAATATCTCTTAGATTTTCCATTACAAATTTGTTATATTAACACATTTCAAGATACGGTTATGTATGAAACAGTGTTTAGAAAAACCTTAATTCGTCATTATTTTTTATTTTTGATCATATACCAATTCGTGCTATTTAAATAGTCTAGCAAAAGAATATTTATAACTTAAAGGACAACTACCAAAATAACTTTTACATGGTTAACTATTTTAGTAAAAAAAAACTTAAATGCACACAGTTTGATTTATGATCATGTACTAATCAATCTCTTTTAATGCATATTGTATATATGGATGCTTATGTATAAATGACTTAGCCTTAAATTCTCTGTGTAAAATTTATAACGTTACCACATTTACCCATAAAAATGTGTAGTTAACCATGTTAAATGATAACCAAAAGTGGATGCAATTTGGTGTATAGTTATATACCAATTTGTGTCCTTCAAATTGACTTGTTTTATTACTTTTTATTTAGTCATGGCATTCTTATTAGGGAATTGAGGCAAGATATAACACCAAAATAAAGATGCTATTTTTTTTAATTTAATTGAAATAAAATTTTTATTTTGCTACTACTTTTGTTAGAATTATTATTAATATCAATTAAAAACCAATTATCCTCAGTTAGGATCCAATATGTTATTCCTTATCCATTAAATATCATATAGTTAATATTAAGGTTTTTTAAACTTTATAATCATGTCTAACTTCATTATGATTTCTTTTTTCTCTCTTTAAATATGTTAAAAATATGTAAATTATATCCCTGAGTCATATTTATGATTAGATAAATTAAATTATTTTAAGTTATCGATTAGGATAGGTGAGATAAATCATCATAGGTCTTTAGTGGTATAAAAATCTGACATTCCCTATATGAGTTATTTTGGAGATCAAAAGTTAATGGATCACTCATTAAATGATTATATTTCTATCATTTATACAATAATTACAATGAGAATTTCTCAAATAAAATTATCATATTAGGTTAGTTCAGTGAACATATTCTCTAATAAGTAACTAATATTTATTTAAACATATTTGTACTTTAGTTTAAGGGATCTATTGCTTCCTTCTTATCGAATAAACATAATGCATGATAGTCTTTTTTATTTCTATTATTGTCCAATCTCAAGTGAATATTGACTAGGAAAAATATCGGGCAATACAGAAATATAATATGAATCTCATAATTATGACAATATAATAATTTCAATTGTAATGTACATCTATCCCATGGTCTTTATTTTTACATAAGTATATTAAACAAATATGCATAAGATGAAGAATACCTAGTAATTATTGGGAAAGAAATAATAAAGCAAAAACTGTACTTTTTCCTCTTTATATGTTTAAAATTAGAACTCAAAAATAATATGAAAGTAAGTATAAAAGGAGAACATTAGAATTTTATATGGCAAACTCATCCAATGTGAAGGGAAAATTTGTAAGATCGAAGGTCCTAAAGATCTTCCATTATAATATAATAAGATTAAAACTTCTCTACCTTCAACTAGACACTAACTCAACTTCTCAGCCTATTTTTGTTGGATAACAACACTTAAATATCTCACTAATTTGTGGTGGATCACTCACACACTTAAGTTAGAAAATTTGTAGGTTTTTCTCATTCCCTTTACTCTCTAAAGTTGCTTTTATTAGTTTTGTGTAAGAATTGATGAAACACATCTCCTCTCCACTATTTATAGAGGGCTTATGTAGTTCTTCAATAAATATTTCAAATTTCTAATGATTGAAAAACATTTTCCTTTATATGATCTAACATTTTCCTATGTATCCTTTTAAATTCATAGTGAAGACTCCAATTACCTTGCATGACCAACCTTTGGAATTTTAATTGAATATCTGTATACCTACAATTATGGAGGGATCTAATAAGAATGCACTTAAAGGTCATAAACACTTCCTTTCTTCTATATTATACTAAGAAAATTTCTATCAGGTGGTGGTGTGTTTGTGCAGGATTTTTGTTCCATATTGGTAAGATATAATATAGGCTATAAAGTGACTTAATTTATGATTTATAAAAGTTTTTATTTTACCTTCAGTTACTAGATTTAGGAAATGGTGGCAAATTAAGGAATATAAAAGGATCTATTAAAGGGATAAAGAAAAGATAATTAGATATGCGAAGCATTGAGGAAAAAGGAAAGGTTGGAATCTCGAGATTTTTGCAGTATTCCGTAAAGATGGTGAATGAGGAATAGTAGTAGGTAGGTCAAAGCACCCCACTCCCATCAGACATTTGTGCTCATACGTCCATCAGACATTTGAGCACATGCCCGGTTGAAGTAGTGCATTAGAACAATTACATCACTTATCTTATAGTATTATAATTTAAAACACAAATATCAATATATATAAAAATCCAATTCCTCATTTTCATTTCATAAAACAGAACATACATTGTAGCATTATATACATCATCGATGTATAAACAATATCAAACACCTATTTGAGTTTACAACTCTATTTACCAAAAAAATATGCAACATGTATGAAGAAATAGAGAAAATTCCTATTTAAATCCTTCAGTGTCAGTTGACCGACCTTTGAGCCATTTCTTCTATCCTAAAAGTAGTACTAGATCTCTTCCAAGTTGTCTTAGACATTAAGTCACCTCTCGAACTTGAAAATTCAATGTTGCAATTTTGGTGAGTTTTGCGAACTCAATGAATTAACCATCCTCGATGGTTCACTCATGTCACATAACACAACAATTCATATAATCACACAACTCAAATCATTTCATTTATCATCATGTAGCATCATAAAACTCTTTGTTCATAATTTTCAGATTTCTCATTGAGCACAATTCAACAATACATTGCAATTATTCGAAACATACATATTAAATGTATATGCAATGCTTGTGAGACTCACATTCAATTATTACATTGTTGTGACCGAGTGCCTTTTTCACTGTCCCATATCCATCTTGGATATTGGGCTCATTAATAACTGTCCCTTATTTGTTGGAGATATAGGG
The DNA here is from genome assembly GCA_027563595.1 of Erythroxylum suave. Classification (NCBI taxonomy): domain Eukaryota; kingdom Viridiplantae; phylum Streptophyta; class Magnoliopsida; order Malpighiales; family Erythroxylaceae; genus Erythroxylum; species Erythroxylum suave. The sequence goes on along the minus strand of JAOSBN010000008.1, from coordinate 33,385,994 downwards.
CTCATTATACATAGTGAGCTGGAGGCTCTTACCACTTTTTGATCTTTAAGCTATTTTTCACCGGCGACTCCAGTCACAACTTCCTTTATGTTATCAGGCATTCATGTAGTAAAATTAATCAATCTATCGTACTCAATCATTCATATTCATATTTGCGTTCACATATTTCATTGAACCTTAGTTTGGCATTCAACAATTAAGTTGAGTATCACTTATTTTGTCAAATTCACATACAATGAGCATTTCCAATATCATTTTCATGCATCAAACACCTCAGACAATCAATGTTTGGAAATCAACACATTCACATCACATAATAATTCATTCAAAATTTTTTAAAAAATAATTTAGTGTGAGACCATCTTAGGTTACTCACAGTTTGCTCCCGATAGTTTATTGCCTTGAGGTTCTGACAACTTCTAGATGAGGTCGCTGTAATTGCTCCTCTATATCATGCAACACATCCATTTACACATTACTATATTGCACAATCAGATGAATTCTCAATCATATACATATGTATATGTGTTATGTATAATGCATGCTCACTGACAATTCCAAGTATACATAACCTTAACTTGTGTCTCAATCATTCAAACACTTTCATTTGTATAAGTCTAGCTTACTCTTAGGATTATACCTCATTAGTACAAGATTGTTCTCAATTCATAATTCAATCATTTACTAAGGTTATTCTAGTTGTATAACATTACAAAATATTTAGTTTATCATTCACTTTTACTTAATACAAATCATTCATATTCTTTAAATCACATTAGCCTTTATAAATTCACTTTCATTCTTATAACATCTCCAAATTCCAGATTTGAACACTTAATGTATAACAATTTATTCTCAAGTTCTATCCTCAATCCTTACCCAAAAGATAACACTCATTTATCACTTATTCAAACATCATTCTAGGCTCAATTCAAGCTTCATTCAAGCCTAAATGCTTTACATGAAAGTACCTAATCATTTATTATTCCAAACCACACATAAAAGAATCATAATGGATGTTTAACACATTCCCACATTAGTGGGATTTATTGGCAGAAACTTTTGGCCTTCGTTATGCATTCCCACGATCGTGGGCCTATTCCCACAATCGTCGGATGCTTCCTCCTAAAAAATCCCAGCCATTATCTCCAATTTTCTAACCCTTTCAACCTTTATCTTTTCTAGCTTAATTCTTTATCAATTTGCCCTTCATTCTTAACTATATTTCAGCTCAATATCATCAACACACAAATCAAAATCCATGATTGACCATTAACACCAAAAAACAGAACATATTCATATACACACTCATCATCAATTTTATGCATATGTTAACTTCATATTTTTTCAGCTTCATTTCATTTCTAATTATCACCTTAATTCATCTCATTTCAAGATATTACTTTAGCCCTTTCTTTAACCTGAAGATCATTCTAGCTTATCTCTATAACAATCAAAGAGATACACATTATTATACCAAGAAAATAGAACATAAGACATCCATTCGTCTATTACATTTTCTACGCTTTTTCCCTACACCATTATAATGATCTTTCTTTCTCTAAATTATCTTTACCATATCTTATGAGGTCATTAATCATCATAGACACAAAAATAAGACATCAATGTTTTCATTTCTTTAAAACACCATCTTATGATCATATAGCTCCTAACTATCATCATACATATTTCATTCAACAAATCATGAAGATTAAAGCTTTATACTTACTTTTTTGGTTTCAATGTCTTCAAACCACACTTACCCCTAGCCTCTCAACATCATACGATCATCATCAATCAAAGGTGGTAGTTAGGTCAAGATAATGAAGAAGACAACCAAAATGAGAGTAGTAAGTGAAGGGTTAGAGAAAGCTTCAACGATGATAGGGTGAGAAGTGAGTATCATGGATGAAGATGATTGAAGAAGATGAGATTAACAAAGATGATAGTAATGAATAAAGTGAAAGTCAAATAAAAATGAAGATGGTCCTCACTTGGGAGAGAGTTTGGTTTAAGACATAGTTTGGTAAGTGACAACATGTCCAATCTCTATAGGTTTTACTTGGTTCTCTTATTTAATTATTTCATTTATCTCCAATTTCTACTCCAGTTGTCTCCTAATATTCGTTGACATTTGTCATTAAATCCTAATATCATATATCAATTATTTCTTTTGTCATTCATCACTTATTTCTACTACGATTTCTTAATTATCCTACCACTGGGCATTTTTCTAGTGCAAAAATACTCAAAATCTTCGAAATTCCTAAATTTCACCAGAAATTCTAAATCAATACTTACACCCACCGATTCAATTTTCAACACATATAAACCACAATTCACATCATAATCACATTTATAAATGAATTATGCCCAGAAAGTGTCAATGAAATGCATGAACAGTCATTGAAATGTGCAAAAATTAATATCCACATGTGTGTGTATGATATATTATGTATGAGCATGAAATACATGTCCTAATTTCTCATTTCTCTTTCTCTCATTATAGTGTTCTAAGGTTCTAACCCTTAAGATGGGATAATTACACCCTATGTTTATACACGTTATGGATGTATATCTATGTAGCTTGAGTATTTTCAATTTGTGTTTGATTATGAATTTATTCGTTTGGAAAATTTTCATATATTAGAACATAAAGAACTTTTTTTTTCATTTTATCTCTCCAATTGATTCGTGGACTATCATTAATGCATATGTTTCTGCATAGTTTTATGTTTGAAATATTTATACTATTGTAAATTTTTAGTTTTTCTTAGCTTGATCTATTTCAAACATTAAATATTAAGTTTATATCGTAATAGCTTAGAAAATGGACATCTAATACCAATCATCTTTGAATGTCAATAACATGTTGTCAACCTATTATAACAGTTATACGATCTTTACATACAAATAGGATAGGATTTGAGAACTCATTTATTCACCTTTTTTAACATTATGATTGAAATTTTAAGTTGAGACGTTAAATCATCCTAGAACCCACAAAAAGGAAATTATTAAAGATTATATGGGACCTGAATCGTAAATAATTGCATAACTGAGTGGTAGAACTTTTTTTAGTACAGTATAAAAGAAGGGAAGTGTTTCAGAGCATGTTTCATTCTGGTTGATTACCGAAACTTGTTAAGATTAACGCAATAGATAATTGTAGAGATATTGATGAAGTTTTAAAATTTTTAAATAAATATATATACACAACTTTAAGGATTATAATTATTATGCCTGTTAAGGGTAGCCGATTAGAGGTCGCTTGCCTCCTATTGGGATTAAACCCAGAACTCGAGCAGGGTAAGAAAAATAGGCAAAGTATGAAAGAGAGGGGATAGAGAGAAGAGAGAACAGAGGAGAGAATGATAAAAAGTACTCTATTCCTTTTTTTCGTCACCTCCCTTTCATAAGTACATCATATAGTAACTAATTGCTCTAACTGAATTCTAACAACAATTGTAAAATTCCTTTGTTATCCCTATACAATTATTTGGTTGATGTATCATAGTCCACTAAATAGCCAGGTGCTACCTTCTTCCTGATGAACCTGCCCCATCTAGATGACTGTGAAGAGCCTATTGTTGTATCATTACCCACCCCTTCAAAAACCACCTTGTCCTCAAGGTGAAATTTTGGGTACAAACTCTTGAAAATGGTCAAATCTTCCCAAGAAGTGTCCTTCAATAGTAACCCATTCCATTGTACTAATACTTGTGGAATCCAAGTGAAGTGGACCTTGATTTTCCTAAAATTAAGTATAGCTAATGGAGAAATGAGTAGCTTCAGGCAATTGCAACATAGATTCGGTGTTTGGGTTAGGACATAGTTTAACACTAAAATGTGGAGAACAAGGTGGATTTTACTTCCACTCGGCAATTGTAGCTTGTACGCAACAACTCCAATTTGTTTAAGAATTTGGAATGGACCATAGTAAGGTTTGTTTAACTTTGAGTACTTGTGGCTAGCTACCGAACTCTGTTTATAGGGTTGTAATTTGACATAACACCAATCACCAACTTGGAAAAAGGATTTGATGCAGTCCTTGTTAGCTTGAGTCTTCATTCATTCTTGGGAATGATGCAAATAGGTTTTCAGTGAGTGAAGGATCTCATCGCGATTTGTTAAAAATGAGTCTGCAGCTTCTATACCAGATGAAACTGAGACCTATGTGGGTAAAGCAGGAGGTGGTTTACCACACACGACCTCGAAAGGTGTCATGTCAATGAAAGAATGCAGGGAAGTATTGTAACACAACTCGGCCCAAACCAAAACTTTCTCCACCGGGACGGTTAATCCATCACTAAGCATCAAAGGTATTGTTCAAGACAACGGTTCAAGACTTCTGTTTCTCCATCTATTTGAGGATGGTAGGCACTAGATGTTGCCAAAGTGGTGCCACTAAGGATGAAGATGTTTTGCCAAAGTTTGCTTAAAAAAATAAGGTCACGGTCGAACATTATGGACCTTGGAAACAAGTGGCGCTTAACCATAATCTCAACAAACAATGAAGCCACATAAGACGCAGTAAACCCAGACTTTAATGCTCCAAAGTGCCCACATTTAGATATCTTGTCAATCACCACCAAAATAACTGTAAAACCATTGGAAGGGGGTAGGCCTGTAATAAAATCCATAGAGATGTCCTCTTAGATGTTTTTAGGGATTGGTTAAGGTTGTAAAACACCAGCTGGCTTTGATGTTGTATATTTTGTTTGCTAACAGACATGGAAAGCAAGGACATATTGTTTCACATCAGATGCTATGCCATCCCAATAGAAACTAGAAGCAAGTTTACTCCAAGTCTTTTGTATACCTGCATGACCTGCCATAGGAGAGTTATGGAACTCAAATAGAAGCTACTATTTTAAGGGTGAGGAAGGGTTCAAGCAGATTCATTTATTTTTGTAAATAGGACCATGTTTGTGATGAAAAGTTAGCAGGGTAGTTTGAGACATTGTATTTCGCGAAAGGAGATGGGAGTAATAGGGATCATGGAAGAATTCTTTGCGTAAAGCAGAGAGGAATTGTAGTATGGGCTGTGAGATGGTTAACAGAAGAGTTTGAGAGGTACAGTCTATATAGGAGTAGAATTGACTAGACAAGTAATCTGTTATAGTATTTGATTTTCCAGGATGGTACGAGATGTGAAAATCATAACCCATAAGCTTGACGAGGTATTTTTGTTGTTTTGGGGTGTGAATAGATTGTGACAAAATGTCTTTAAGGCTATGATGGTCAGTGAGGATAGAGAAATGGTTGCCAACAGATATTGACGCCACTTGGAAATAGCCTGTATGACACCATAAAGTTCTCTAACATAGGTGGATGCTTTGGTGAGTATGGGATTTAATTTCTTACTAAAATAGGCAATAGGGTGACCATTTTGTATTAGGACAACACCTATACCTACTCTTGGGGAATTAGTTTGAATCTGAAATGGAATGGAAAAGTTAGGTAAGGCTAGTATGGGTATGTTCATGAGAGCAGTTTTCAAAGTGTCGAACGACTTTTGAGCTTTAGTGGACCATGCAAAACTATCCTTTTTAAGGAGATTAGTTAAAAGATTTGCAATGGAAGCATAACGAGAGACAAATTTATGGTAGTAACATGTTAAACCCAAAAAACCCTTAAGGACTTTAAAGTGTGTGGTACAGACCATGCTTGAATGGCTGAGATTTTGGATGGGTCAGGTTGTACACCCTCTACAAAAACGATATGCCCTAAATAGTCAAATTTATTTTGACCGAATGTGCATTTGGATTTCTTAGCATACAATGAATGATTTTGAAGACAAGTTAAGACAATGTGAAGATGTTTCAAGTGATCATCAAGTGTGTGGCTATAGATGAGAATATCATCAAAGAAGACAATCACAAATTTATGAAGAAAAGGTTTAAAAAGTATATTTATGGTGGCTTGGAAAGTGGAAGGGGCATTTTTCAAGTCAAAAGGCATGACAATGAATTCGTAATGACCCTCATGTGTACAAAATATTATTTTTGGAATGTCATAAGAGTGGACCCTAATTTGATGGTATCCTACTTGGAGATCGATTTTGGAAAAAATGGTGGCTCCATGAAGCTCATCTAAAAGTTCATCGACAGTGGGTATAGGACATTTATCTTTGATGGTGACATTATTTAAAGCTTTATAGTCTACGAAAAAAATGCCAAGTGTTGTCTTTCTTTTTGACAAGAAGCACGGGTGAAGAGAAAGGGCTTTGGCTGTGTCTAATTATACCAGAATGTAACATTTCAGCGATCAGTTTCTCAATCTTAGATTCTTGAAAGTGAGGATAACTGTAAGGTTTGACATTCACTGTTGGGTGTTTGGAAGAAAGTGTATTTTGTGGTCAATGATTCTATATGGAGGTAAAGTAGTTGTTTCCATAAACACATCCACAAACAAGTCAAGTAAGGAAACTAAAATACTAGGAGTAGAATGTACCTCACAAGAGACCATAGGACTAGCGTGCATTGAAAAAAGTTGAAAAAGTGGGATATAGAATCTGTCCTTGTCATTCGACATAATTGATTGCATTGGACTTGTTCGATTGGAATGGAAGAGTCCCCTTGTAACTTGATCAGTTGACCATCCCGTTGAAATTCAATGTTCATAATCGGTAGTCACCTTACCTAATAGCTGTAACCATTGTATCCCCAAAACAAGGCAGCACCTTGTAACTTCAAGATATAAAAATTTATGGAGAAAGTCTCTTCTCCCAATGTAAGAGAAACATTCGGGTAGTATCCTTCACACACAAGAGTTTGGCCATTCCCTACCATGACACTAAAATGAGGGGAGGTCACAATGGGAAGCTTTAAAAACTTAGCAACATGCTCCTGAATAAAATTGTGGTACTCCCACTATCAATCAAAGTCTGCACCTGATACCTAGCAATGGTGCCTTGAACTTTCAAAGTCTTGGGAAAAGCTTGGTTGGCCATAGCATGTAAACTAATCTCAGGGGTATCTGAAACTGAATGTGTTTCTGAAGCGTCTAGACTACTAGTAAAATCGAAAGTGGGTATCTCAACATCATCATCATCAATCAGTAATAAGAAAAAACGACCCTTACATTTATGCCCAACGAAAAACTTCTTGTCACAATTGTAACAAAGGCCCTTCTCTCGTCTAGCTAGCATTTCTACGGTTGATAATTTTTTTATTGGGTATGATGTCGGGTTAGTGGCTTGCTGATTTAGTTTAGTAGTATATGGAGTAGGTAATAATGGTGGTAAGCTATCTTGTTTTGGTGGTGTAAATGGTTTGGTCCAAGGCTTATCGTAAGTAGTCTTGGTGTGAAATCTATGATTTATGAGCTTATCAGAATACAATCTTGCTAACCCCATTGCTTGAACTAGAGATTGAGGTTTGCAAACTTGAATTTCTTTTCTAATATCAGGCTGCAAACCATAAAAAAAAACTAACCAGAACATGTTCTAGAGCCCCAGGTATCTTTGTAGCTAGATGTTCCAATTATGTTTGGTAGTCAGTAAGAGAAGCCATTTGGGTAAGCTTACTGAACTTACCAAAATGATCCTCATACTCTGAAGGACCAAATCGGCATTCTACCACCAGCAAAAATTTAGTACAATCCACAATCAAGTTGTTCTTATATATCCAATCATACCAATCCAAAGTAGAACCATCAAGATGAAATGAAGCCATAAGCAACCGTTAAGGGTTGGGAGTGTTATAATAATCAAAGTACCTTTGAATGTGAGAGACTTAAGCTGATGGGTTGTCACTGGAGAAGCAAGGCATGTCCAGTCACATCTTTTTGACTGGTTGATTCTGGAAAATTTCCTGACCATGTTGTGGTGAAAAGAGTGGTGGGTTAGGTTGTCGAGGTTAGAATGGTGAAACTAATTGATGTTGTGGTGGAATCAGAGGTGGTGGAGGACGAAGTAGTTGTTGATCCACTTTCACATCCAAGGTTTGTAATCCCAGAGTGAGATCACGCAAGGAGTTGGTAAGGGTTTCAATCGTGGTATTTTGATTTGTGAGGAGAGTTACCTGTGTTTCTTGCATCACAGTTAGTTTAGCAATTGCTTCATCAAGACAAGCTTGTCGAGTTCCTTTAGCTATAACGACGAAAGCACTAATGTTAAAGGTAGCCAGTTAGAGGTGGCTTGCCTCCCATTGGGATTATACCCAGAACCTGAGCAGAGTAAGAATAATAGGTAGAGTATGAAAGAGAGGTGATAGAGAGAAGAGAGAAAAGAGGAGAGAATGGAAAAATGTACTCTATTCCTTTTTTACGTCACCTCCCTTTCATAAGTACATCATAGAGTAACTAATTTCTCTAACTGAATTCTAACAACAATTGTAAAATTCCTTTATTATCCTTATACAATTTTTTGGTTGATGTATCATAGTCCACTAAATAGCTAGGTCCTATCTTTTTCCTGATGGACCTGCCCCATCTAGATGACTGTGAAGAGCCTGTTGTCGTATCAATGCCTTTTATAATTAACATATAATAATGCTAGTAATAGAATGAGGATGTTTTTATTAACAACTACATATTTAAAAAAGGAATATAATGAATGAGTTTAAGGAAAATAAATAGATAATCGCCTCAAAACAAAATTATGATGACACATTTAAAATGAGTAATGGTTTTAATTAAAAAACAGGTGAGTATAATCCTTATTCTTATCCAAAGCATATGACTATACTGGTCTGTGGAAATACATTGACTGAATGAAAGGCAATACATAGGTTCAATATGAAGGACAAAGATTGGCATATACCTATATAGCTAAGTGTGTGCATTGAAGTGTTTGTTCAAAAATATTAAACACATGAAAACATAATTGTTAAATGAATTGCTTTATAACTGTGCATTTGCTATGTTAATGTTTTTTAACTTGGTTTCTTACCCAATCATATGGTCGATCATGTTACTTTAAATAAATTTGTAATGGACTATATACTGGTGACCACAAAACCATTTATAGAAATATGATCATTAAAGGTTTACTTTAATAGAGTTTACTACACATTTACGTAGAAAACAATATGTTGAAACAAGAATCAACCTATCATCATTAAAGATAAGGAAGACATGGTTTTTAAATTTTAAAATGTGAAATAATATTTCATGCATTGAAAGAATACTAGAACACTAATATATTATCAAATGGCAGTATGGATAATAATAGTGTGATCTATATTAAACACCATAAAACGACATGACAAGTATTTTCATTTCTATAATGTCATTCCTGAATAGGAAATTGAAATGACAACACAATTCTTCTCTCATGAAAAACAATTATATAACTATTCATCCTAACTAGCTAAGTAAGGAAAAAACTAATTGAGACCCTCTAAAGCTCTTTCAACTAATAATAATAGAATTGTATCCTCTCGATTCACAAAACTACTCCTTGCTATTCAATAGATTTTGAAGCATAAGGATAATTAATTCAAATTTAAGATCTCTCTTCGATTGTTAATTAATCTAATAATTTTTGGTCTATTCATTTTGCACCTTGACACAAATAACTTGATTCACTCTCTTGATTTATTACCAATATAAGCATAACAATTATCACAAAGTATTCATAGATGTATTGAATTCAACAAGAATAAAGTTTAATGCAATAAATCGAGAATAATTCTTAGTATAAATTTTAAAACTTGTAATCATGTTTAAAATTCTAATAATCTAAATAAACATCCAACAGAATGAAATAATTGAAGAGAAAGGAAAGAAAAAACAGTTGTAGTCTTGGTTTGGAAATTTGGAATTTTCAAAGATTCTCTTAATGTCTCCTTTGATCTCCTGTGAATCTCATGGCTGCTACCTTTTCTTGTATTTTTTGTTCATAAAAAGTTCTTGAGGCTTCTAAGGTTGTTCCTATGCTTTCTCTGCTTAATTTGGTTCCAAAAATAACCCTAAAATGTCAAATTACAAAAAAAAAAAAACTCACATGATGAAAAGGTAAAAATTTGTTGAAATTTGTTCTCTATACTATGGATGCCACGATTATGGAAGTGGCCTGTATTATTTCAAGCTTCCAATTTCCTATTTCCATTCACTCATTAAAACATCAAACACCCCTTTAAACATAAAATTAAGATCAAATTCTTGCTCTAACGTAATCAAACAATTAAAACACACAAAACACTAACAATAACACAATTCTAAGTCTTAAACACATGATTATCATTTAAGAAAATACTTTAAAACACACTCAAATACCCATAAAATATACTATAATCTATAGTTATCAACATCCCCACACTTAAACATTTAGTTTCCTTAAGTAAAGCTAAAACATAACCAAACAAAGCACATAAGCACATATCATGCAACAATGCAATAATGGTATAATGGCATCAAATCTATGGAATTAAGTTAACCTTAAACATCAACCACTTAAAAAGTGTCAACATACTATCTTTTCCCTTTCATGTTTAAGGGCTTTGATTTGAATATACATATCAATCAAAATATTGGCATACTATTAATACACCGATGACAATTGTAAGCATGCAGTTATTATTATTGATCAGTTAAAAGGAAAACTATCACTAAGTAACTGTTCATGAAAATTCTTGCTATTTTTAAAAGATCATATGGTTTAATTTATTATAAGCATAATTTTTTATTTTTTTAAAGATAGTCTAGTCTTTTGATATGAAGGCAAACACCTTATCATGCATGTCACTAGGTTACTTAACTAGGTTAGGTTTTTTATTTATCTTGGTTGGAACATTATTTTAACCTTTTAACAGACATAAAAACATTTTTCATGAATTCCCTTAGTTACTTAGCTATATCACAACTCTCAACTCGCTACCAACTTTATTCTTAACCCAATTTTCTTAAAAAGGGTCAGCATAATAGGAATTTTATTTAACATTTTTTCACATTTAATTTCTTATCCTACCTCATTTCTTCTTAGTCAATTATTCTCATGAAAGGGTACTAAAGATGTTAAACAATTTAAATGACTGTAATTATAAATATATCAAAACAAGTTTCCTAAAGTGAAAGAATATATGCCATATCTTAATTAACATGCATATTTATCCTAAAGAAGCTTAAAACACGAAATTCACAAGTTAATATTCCTTTAAAATTTAAAAGATCATGTTTAAAATAAGCCAATTCCATTCAATTCTTTCTATTGACACATTTACACGTCACACACATCATGCAACAAAATGTTCACACAATGATAGCCTAATCAAAACTAACACAATACAAATATAAAATTCACACAGACAAATGATGTGGGTGTGTATAAACATCCCCACACTTGAACAACACATTTTCCTAAATGTGTAAAACAAAAAATACAAATAAAGAAAAATACAAAATATATAAAGTAAGAGAAAGAAAACTTACAGTGATTTGGGTGGTGATGGTGTTGGAGAGAGAACTTAAAGACACTTCATCCCAAAAAGATCCATCGATTCAACTCCCTACAAAATAAAAATAACAAAGCATTAATAAAATAAAATGAAAATAAAAATAAAATCTATCCTGATTCTTTGATTGCTTCCCAAGTAATGCTTGCTTATCGTCGTTAGCTTAGTATGCCCATCACATCTACCATCAACCTAAGTCTAATGACTTACTTCCACCTGTTTCTCCCAATGGTGGTTTAGTAGCCTATAAATAAGAAATATGTTGTAAGATAATAAGAAGGACATAATTTAACAAACTAATAAGTTCAATTAAGTTCAGTAATGCCATTTTCCATAACAAACTGTCAATAAAATAGAGAATGAAGAAACTCCTTGAATCATGAATTGAATCCAACATTTTTTTTCTGTAAGAAGGTGAACTGTTCTTCTTCTTTTGCAATCACTTCCACTCTTCTTCGTCCTCATCTTGGAAAAAGACTTCCTTCGCTTCTTTAACCTCTATATCCTTTGTCCTATGTTATTCTTTCTCTTCTTGAACAACAACTTCAGTAATGTCATTGCCCTATGTCCCCTTATTACTCTAAGGCAAGTTTTGCATACTATATGGATTTTCCCACATATAATATGGTGTCTATCATTGATTATTGTAATGGTTACCCCATAAAATGTCACAATACAATAAGGATATTGGTTGAGCTTCTATAGTGCTTAGAAGACTCCCTTAATAGTGCATTAGAAAGTTGTTCTATTTAAACCTCCAAGTTATGAATGGAAGAGGTATGGTTCTTTAATATTTGGTCAAATTTGGCTTTCATCCACCTCTAACTTTCATCTAGGCTATCAAACTTGAAGCTTAGCACATTTGTTAACTTTTCACACTTTGACTGTAAGGATCTAAAGCTATCCTGCTAGAAACTTTATGGACCTTGTGCTCTTATGCTGCTTCTTACATTGTTATTCGAAGAGAAAGTTGGATACTTTTGCTACCAAAGATTATATGAGTTTAAGTAACTCCCATTCATGTTGTTATACCTTCAGTGGGTTAGATGAAAAGATTTGTGGATTACTTAGATTAAAGTTGCTATTTTTTAAGTCTTATGTTAAAGCATCTACAATCACATAAGAAAAGTAATACAATCCTTAAATCAAAGAATTCAAATTGTATAAGATGTTAAATTAATCCTTAGAAATGGTGCCAAAAACTTATTAATCAGTTTTATATAAAACCATAAGTATACGAATCATAATTTGTAGTACAAAAGGTATTGTTCCCATAAAGACTAATTAGACACCTAAGAACTTGAATAAAACTTTATTTAAGGTTTTAAAGGATTGATTAAATTAAAATAAATTATTAAAATTGAAAAAACTAATGAAATGAAACAATTTAATAAGTGAGCTATCAATAAAAATAAAGTTGACCAAACTTAGGAATTATTTTATCTGTTAGAGAAGTGCTTTAAAGGCAATCGCCTTTAGCACTTATTGTACAAATCTTTATGATTAATAAAAGGCGTTTTTTTAATCTAATGTTCATGTTCTTTTTGAATTGATAATGATTTTAAATCGAATTAATAAAATCCTTGATACATTACAAAACTTGAAGGAAATCATGATGAGATTATGATAATGAGATTCCTATCATGTGTAATTATGTTAGTATCTAAATTATCCATAGTTATAGGATTAATGAGACAAGACATTATTAATCTAGAAAGACCAGCACATAATACTCCTTGATTAGATTAAACAACGTATCTAATAAATTGTAAGCATGAGTTGTTTAAAGTTAACATGTAGATGTTTACTAAGAGTAGTAAGTACATTGGATAAACTGTTAAGAGATAATCATATGGATAATCTATTCTAGAGTCAATGGTGCAAATATCCTTAGATTTGAGGTGCTCAAGGATGTCTTGGATACTGATCCTATACTTTGACTTCATTCCTCGTTGTCTCTCAGAAATTGCTCATAGGGTGGTGATTGGGTATAGCTTGAGATATTCGAAGGTAAGTGAGTAGCCAATAAAGGATTCACCACTCCTGATAGAAGGAGACAATACTCACGATCTCTTGTTAGGATCATTACGCGGGAATCTCTGGCCAGAGTGGAAATTTCATAAAGACAGTCTCCATTAACATACCAATTGAGTAATGAGCCTTGGGGACAAGAAATAACATCACTTGGGCTAGATGTGATGTAATCAGTCTAGTAGGAGTTGACATTTTAACCGTGCTCTAAACCAAGTGGGGTATAGATGGTGAAAGGACTAATTTCTCGAGAACATTGTCTGTAGAAGGGTTCATAGTCAAATCACTAACTTTTCGATCAACTGGGTGTTATTATGTATTGCTAGATCGTGTCGTTTGAGCTTCAAAATTTATAAGCCATCAAATATCACAAGCACATAGGTCACAACTTTAGTGTAAGAGGTATCGATCCCACGAGGAGGGAGATTAATCTAATCCTAAAATATAAGTCTAAGAGAAAATAATAAAAACAAATAAAGACTACACAAGTGAATATGGAAATTAAATACGAGAAATTGATTCAAGAATTATAAAGCAAAGCTTTTAACAAAACATAATTGAACTGAGCAGTCACACATGTCAGAATGGAAATCCATTAAAATAGTTAATCAAGTTATGAAAGAGGAGATTTTACCTATCATTAATGCTAATCTAGCCATTTATGTGTTTAGAGGGTGTCAGTTCTAGATGATCGTAAGATTGATTACTCTCCATCGAGTTATAACTGTTAAATCCTAATTGTAAGCCTTAATCAAATTATGGAACTTGTAATCTCTCTATTCACAAATTACCCACAATTCTAATTAGTTCTAAAGCTCTCTAATAAACAATCATGTCTCACACGGGATCTCTCTCCATAAAATTACCTACTAGATTGATTAAGTGGTCAATTAGATCGCCTAACTCTCACTAATCTGATCTAATCATTTTTACCCAGCCCACCCTCTCAGTTTGTTATTGAAATATGCAAATACATTAATCAATCACAACACCCAAACTAGTAAATATAAAAATAACTAAATCAACATTAACTTTAAGTAAAATCTCGAAGGAGAGTTTAGGACATTATCAAAAACCTAAAATTCATTTCCATGCAATCCATCTCAACTTTATACATTTAAATGAAAAAGGAAATGAAGAGAAAATAGAACTTAGGTTGGACAAATTAAGAAGCCAGTAGCGTCAAGATATCGCCTAATCCGTCAAGCAACAACATCGGTATCCACTTCTTCTTCCTCCTCCTTCTTCTCTCTCTCTCTCTTCTTTTTCTCTCACTTTGGGGTTTCCAAGAGTGGCTGAATGAATAAGCTCCATTTTTCTCCACCTCTTTATGTTCTTTTTATACTCTTTTATCTTTTGGGTAACCCTGGAAATTTTTCGGGGTCTGAAAGGTCCAAAAATTCCCTCAAAACCTAAAGTTTGTGAGCATTTAAGCGTCTTCTTGACGCAAACTATGATTATAGCTCACATCTAAGCCTTTTGTCACGATCGTGAGCCATTTCCTGAACTTTTGTCACGATTGTGGCGTGCAAGCCATCTATTACGATCGTGGGCCTGTGTTGTGGCCTGGATTGCCTCTAAATATCCTCTGCTCTTCAATATCGACTCTGAAACACTAACAAACACGTCAAGATACCTAAATACCAAAAGATTAAATTAATGGATAAACACATATCAATTTATGCCCTAAAACATAATGCAATTTACGCTTATCATCATCTCCACACTTAAACGTTTGCTTGTCCTCAAGTAAAAAAAACAACAAACAACACAAAACTATAAAGCACATAATGCAATAATAAGACAATGACTTTAAGTTCATGAAACAAATTGAATTCTAAACACAATCATTCAAGTTATTCCAAATCATTAACATTCAAAATCCGAGTCTAGGAACTCTGGACTAAATATATATATTAATCAAAACTTAAATTTCAAGTTTGTTCATCCCTTTCAATTGTATATGCACATTAATAATTATTTGGTCACTCAACCTTTGTAACCAAACCTAAGTTGATTTTCATGAAAAATTAAGTTATTAATAAGTTTCGTAGGTTTTTATTAGAAAGTATTCCTTTTTTGTTAATTTTTATAGGTGTGGATCTAGTCTTTTTGCATGGAGGCAAACATTAGTAATGAATTTTCATGAAAAATTAAGCTATTAATAAGTTTGGTAGGTTTTTATTAGAAAAAATTCCTTTTTTGTTACTTTTTATAGACGTGGATCTAGGCTTTTTCCATGGAGGCAAACATTAGTAATGAATGTTGATCCGATTACTCGAGTAAATCATGTTTTTATGAAGTTGCTTGGTTGGAACATCATTTTATCCTTTTGACGCAAATGCACAAATTTGTGATGCATGTCGATCTGGTTATTCGGCTATATCACATTCTCAACTGGCTACTAGCTCTATTCATAACCCAAAGATCAACAAAACAACTGTTTATTTAAAAATTAGAAACATAATTTTTTAACTAAAGCCTACCTTGTAGCTTTAGCTATTCGTTTTCATGAAAAAAAAATACTAACTAAGCTACCTAGTCAAAAGAGTTAAAATTATGAATGAATGTGACAACTTATAGGGTGATAACTAACACTAAATCCTAATTAACTTGCATATTTTAGCCAAAGAATCCATAACACTAATTTTATGAGCTAATGTATCTTCACAACCTAACAAATTATATTTAAAATTAAATCGATTTCGTTCCATCCAAGCCATCGGTACATTCATACAATTCACAATATGCAATCTAAACATATTAACATAACAATATGCACAATTCACATTCAAAGAAAAACACACAACCCTCCCCACACTTGAGCAACACATTTTCCTCAATACAAGAAGGATACATATAAGCACATAAGGGGGAATGAATCAATATATGGAAGGAAAAAGATAAAAATACTAACAAAAATGAAAAGAAAAGGGTTAGAACATGAAACCATTATAGTGAATGAGGTGTTGATGTGTCGGAGGCGGGGACTAAATGCGCTTGATACTAAGCTAGCTTTCCTATCTTATAATTGATTCAGAGAGAGTAAGAGAATTAGCAAGGCAATGCATTCTAAATCGTTGATATTTATTTATGGAAATAAACTACTTCAATTGGAATGCATTCCGAATCACTGATATTTATTTATGGAAATAAACTACTTCAATTGGATATACCCTAAACATGCTAATTTATGGTCATTAACTTGACCATGTATCATTAGAAATTCAGTTGGGATCAATTATGAGCAGCTTACTTCCACCCTTGTTGTTCAACGATAGTTTTGTAGCCTATAAGTAAGCTACAAATTGCAAAATGATCAGCAGGACAATATTGATAAAATTATAAAAGCCAATTAACATCAGTAATGTCCTTTTTCTGAGTGAAATGTCAACAAAATAGATAATATCAAAACTCCATGAATCTTCCATGAAATCCAGCAGTTTTCCCGGTAAGAGGGTGAGTTGTTCTCTTCTTGGTTCTTCCTCATTCACGCTTATTTTCTCTTCTTCTTTAGCTTCTTGAACAGAGACTACCATAGCTTCTTCAAACTTGATGTCCATTGTCTTATGTTCTTCATCCTCTCATTCCTTCAAAGATTCAAGCAAATCAATTTTTTGAATGAGTCACCCTTTTTCGGATTCGTTAATACATCATTCATGTTGAATGTGACTTGGTCATTACTAATCTGAATGATGAGCTTCTTTTTATAGAAATCTACCTAAATTTTTTCGATGTTTAGGCATGGTATACCAAGATCTAAGGAATAATAGGGAGGGTTATCATTCTTTTCTTCCCACTGGTTTTTCTTGCTCTTTCCTATTTCTAAGTATAATAGCCTCATATTGCTCTCATTAATGTAATTTCATATTGCTCAGAGAATCTTCCACACTTTTTTTATACAAAATTTAAGGGAAAGTTGTCTCACTTGAATCTCCAGGTTGTGAACAGAAGAGGCATGATTTTCCATGACTTGATCAAATTGCTCTTCCAGTCGCTTCTAGATCTCTTCCCTGTCTGTTAGCTTATCCATAATTTTGTCCAATTTGGAATTTCGTGAACTAGATTCATCTTGTTTAAATCCTAATAAGTCCTGATGTCCCATCTAAGTACTTACATTATTAGATCAATAGATATCTGGGTGGTTCTACCTCCCTAAAGTATACGTGTTCATATAAGGATGATGATTTCCACAACTATATTGGGGCTCATTAAAATCTACAAGAGTCCTTTGCTCCCTATAATATATATTCTCCATGATCATTCTTTTTGTATCTTGTCGATAACTAATTTTTTTGATTCTTCATCGCTGCCTTGTGATGTCAAAATCAATATGCTTTCAACTTTTCTCCCAAAATTACTACAATTTTTCTTCTTCTTATGATTGGTTACTACTATCATAAAAGAAAGTGACAAAATTTAAACTATAAGAATTAAATTAATTCTACACCTCCTTGACGAACATGCCAAAAACTTAAGCGTGTCATTCGATTCAAAATTTATAAGCCCTTAAATATGGCAAGCGTATGGGTCACAACTGTCTTATAAGAGATGTCAATCCCTCAAGGAGGAGGAGTAATCTAATCCTAAAATATAAGGCTCAGAGAAAAGAATAAAAAGAAATAAAAACTACACAAGTGAACAAGGAAAGTAAATACGAGAAATTGATTCAAGAATTATAAAGTGGAAATTTTAGCAAAACATAATTAAATTGAGTAGTCACATAAGTCACAATGGAAATCTATCAAGATAGCTAATCAAGTTATGAAAGAGGAGATTTTACCTATGATTAATGCTAATCTAGTCATTTATGTATTTATTAGGTGCAATTCTAGATAGTCGTAGGGTTGATTACTCTCTCTCGAGTTATAACCATTAATCTTAAATTGTAAAATCTAATCGAATTATGGAACTTGCAATCTGTTAATTCACAAATTACCCACATTTCTAATTAGTTCTAAAGCTCTCTAATAATCAACCAAGTCTCGTATGAGATCTCTCTCTATAAAATTACCGATTAGATTGATTAAGCAGTCAATTAGAACGTCTGACCCTCATTAATTTGATCTAATCATTTTTATCCATCTCACCCTCTCAATTTGTTATTGAAACATGCAAATACATTAATCAATCACAACACCCAAACCACTAAACATAAAAAAAAATCAACATTAACTCAAAGTCAAATCCCGAAGGAGACTTTAGAACATTATCAACGACCCAAAATCCATTTCCATACAATCCATCTCAACTTTATACATTTAAATGAAAAAGGAAACAAAGTGAAAATAGAACTTAGGTTGGAAAAATCGGGAAGGAAGTGGCATTAGGATACCACCTAATTTGTCAAGCAGTGGCATCAAGATCCACTTCTTCTTCCTACTTCTTCCTCATCTTCTCTATCTCTTTTCTTTTTCTATCTCTTTAGGGTTTTAAAGAGTGGCTGAATGAAAAAACTCCATTTTTCTTCGCCTCTTTATGTTCTTTTTACACTCTTTTATGTTTCGGGTAACCTTAGGGTCTTTTCAGAATTTAAAAGTTCCCAAAAATCGTTCAAAACATAAAGTTGTTAAGCGTCTGCACGTCTTCTATCATGATCATCATATACAGGCCATTATCGTTGGCTATTCCCTGAGCTTTTGTCCTGATCATGGCATGCAGGCCACGATTGTGGGTTTATGTTATGGCCCAAATTCCCTCTGAAACTCTTTTGCTCTTTGATGTTGATCATGAAATACTAGCAAACACATCAAGGTACCTCAAAAACATAATATTTAAGTTTAAAGACTTGTACTAACCCATAAAACACTTAAAACACAAATAAATCACAGACTAACAAAATTTTAACTTAAACATACACCAAAAGATTAAATTAATGGCTTAACACATATCAAACTATGCCTTAAAACATGATACAATTTACACATATCAGAGATGCAAATAATGAGTAAAATGGGTTTGGCAAGTGATCCAAGATATGATAGAATGTTTCAAGATTGTATTGAGATATGATCATGACAAGAAACGTTGCAAAAGAATGAGAGAAAGCAAATGTTGCACGGCTGCTAGTCTGGAAAATTTCCAGATTTCTAGCAAACGTTTAAAGCAAATAAGGTGGCATTCATGGTCAATTAATTCCCATTATTCCCCCATTAATGATGGGGGTTAAAGGAGGCCAAAATTTGGTACAAACTCAATAAATTTTGTGCATAGTATTGTAATAAAACGAGTGAGAAATGCAAAGAGTTCATCTTACACACATTTATTCTCTAAACTATTCTCTCAAGAAGATACATCAAAGCTAGCACTTTTTATGTGTTCTAACCATTCTTCTTAAGAGGTTTCAGGCTTTGATCTTTATGTGGATATCAATAAAGACATCCTCCTTTGGTCATTATGGTGTATGACAACCTGAAGAGGTGAAGACAATGATGAATGAAGGAGTTTGTAAGGTACACATCTTAAGTTCATTTTTTTTTACTACATCCAATGGCACATTTTTTATTATGTATTTTTCCACTACGTATTTTTTAATATGTGATGTATGTGATGCATAATTGAAACCCAACATTATCTTTGTTTTGTCTCACCTTATTCTTATTTATCTAATTATTCTTGATCCTAGATATCCTAAGGTTTTGATTACCCTCTCTTAAAATCTATTCAAGTAATCCCAATTGAAATTGATAATAATAAAATTGTAAACTCTTGATTCATAAGACTGCTCATAACTATTCAATTAGATTTAAAGCAATCCTCAGGATAATTAATTAATAATCAAAATATCTTTTCAATTTTTTTATTAATCTGATAATTTTAGGTCTATTAAGCTAACAGATCTCATTGCATACCTTAACACAAATAACTTTATTCACTCTATCAATTTATTATGAAGTATAAGCATAACAATTATCATAAAGCATTCATCGATGTATTGAATTCAACAAGAATAAGGTTTAACTAACACATCAAATCAAGAATAATCCTTAATATAAATTTAGAAACTCATAATCATGATTAAAATCATAATAATTCAAATAAGTATCCAATAGGGTTAAATAATGGAAGAGAAAAGAAAGAAAAATTAGTTGGAGTCTTTATCTAGAAATCTGGAATTTTTGAAGCTTCTCTTGATGTCTCCTCTTGATCTTCTATGAATCTCATAGTTGCTACCTTTTTTTTAATTATTTTCTTGTTCTTAAATTGTTCTTGGACTTCTAATGTTATTTCTAGTTTTTTCCACTTATTTTTTTGTTTTATCAAAATGTCTAAAATACAAAAAAAAACTTACGTGTTAGAAAAGTTGAAATTTTCTCTCTACTGCAATCGTGGCCTGTGTTGTTTCATACTTCCAATTCTTTTCTTTTCTTCAATTTCCTATTTCCATTCACTCAAAAAAAACATCAAATACCCCTTGAAACATAAAATTAAGATGAAATTCTTTCTATAAAACTATCAAACAATTGAAACTTATAGAAACACCAATAGTAACATAATTTCTAAGTCCTAAACACATAATTATCATTTAAGAAAATACTTAAAAGACACTTAAACATGTAGAAAACATACTATAATTTACAACTATCATATGGATTTTGAATCTTTCTTAGAATTTCTCATGCAATCATGATTCCTTAATTAATTTATTCTAATAACTGTAGATTTTTATGTTGGGGATATGAATGATGACACCTCATGTAATTTGATACCTATCTTATTAGGGAGACCATTTCTTAATACAGTTCAAACTAAGATAGATGTTCATGAGGGCACCCTTAAAATAGACTTGATGGGGAAGTGATTCATTTCAATATTTTTTATGCCATGAAACATCCTCCTGATGATCATTGTCTTTTTTCTGTTGATGTGATTAATATTTTAGCGTAGGAAATGTTTAAATTAAGTTGCAGGGATCATTTGGAAATGATTTTAATTGAGGATATGGAAGTAGAAGCTAACACTGATGTTGAGATAGGAGAAGTGCTTATGGAAATGACAGTTGTCTTGGACTCATTGGAAAGCTCTCCAAAAAGTAATGATTCGGCTTCTATACAACTACTTGAAGCTCACCAGAAGTTGTTATCTTTTGATATGTAAGCACCAGAATTGGAATTGAAGTCACTTCCTACACATCCGAAATATGCCTATTTAGAAGATAAACAAACTCTCCCAGTTATCATTTCAGTAGAGTTGACTTCCAATCAAGAAGAGAGGTTGGTTCAAATACTAAGAGAACATAAGAAGGCCATTTGGTGGACTATCGCAGATATCTAAAGGATAAGCCCTTCTATATGCATGCACCGTATTTTTTTGGAGTAGTATGCAAAATCCATAAGGAAAACTCAGCATATGCTGAGTCCTCCAATGATGGAAGTTGTGAAGAAGGAGGCGTTGAAGCTTCTCGATGTTGAGGTGATTTACGCGATCTCTGATAGTAAGAGGTTAAGTCCTATCCAGGTCGTTCTAAAGAAATCTAGAATCATCGTTATGACAAACCAAGAAGGTAAGTTAGTTCCCATCCGAGTTCAAACCAGGTGATGACTATTTATTGATTATAGAAAGTTAAATAATAATGTTACTCATAAAGACCAATTTCTCCTTTCTTTAATTGATTAGATGCTTGAAAGATTGGTTGGCTATGACTATTATTACTTTTTAGATGGCTTTTCAAGTTATCTTTAGATCCTTATCACACCAAAAGATTAGGAGAAGACCATATTTACATGCCCATTCATTACGTTTGCTCCCATCACGTTCCAAAGGTGTATGGTAAGCAATTTTTTGGAATATGTTGAGAAGATTATTGAGGCATTCATGGATGATTTTAGTGTGTATAGCTCTTGTTTTGATGAATGTCTTGAGAATCTTGCCGTTATCTTAGATCGATGTATAAAAACTCACCTTTTGTTGAACTGGGAAAAATATCATTTTATGGTGGATCAAGGTATAGTTTTAGGCCATGTGATACCTACTAGGGGTATTAAAGTAGACAAGTCTAAAGTTGATCAAATTTCTTCTTTACCTTACCCCTATACTGTGAGGAAGTACATTCTTTTCTTGGGAATGTAGGTTCGTATTGAAGGTCCATTAAGGACTTTTTAAAGATAGTCACACCACTATGCAAGCTTCTACAACAAGATTTCTCCTTTGAGTTCGATAAAAAGTGCAAGGAACCATTCTACAAACTTAAGGAGCTTCTAACATCCCCACCGGTGATTCAATTGCTAGATTGGAACCTCCCTTTCGAAATCATATGTGATGCGAGTGATTATGCAATGGGGGCAGTTCTAAGACAAAGAGTAGGAAAAGCTTTGCATTCCATCTGCTATACTTTAAAGACTCTAAATCCAACCCAATTGAATTATTCAACTACTGAAAAAGATCTCTTATATGTGGTTTTCTCTTTAGAAAAGGTTTGACTATATTTTCTTGTTGTTAAAGTGATTGTTTATTCAGAACATATAGTTTTATGATACTTGCTCATGAAGAAAGAAGCAAAACTGAGGCTAATCAGATGGATTCTGCTTCTTCAAGAATTTGACTTGAAAATTAGAGATAAGAAAGGGGCAGAAAATATGGTAGCAGACCATCTCAGTCGATTGATTAAGGAAGAAGATAATATTCCTCTATGAGAAACCTTTCCGGAAGAGCAATTGTTTTCTACCGATGTGACACCACCATGGTATGCTGACATTGTCAAATTTTTAGATACCAATGAATTACCTGTTAGTTTGTCAAAGGCTTAAAATGATAAACTACGGAGTGAAACGATGTATCACATATGCGATGACCCATATATTTGGAGGCACTATCGATTTCAAGTTATTAAGTGTATACCAAAAAATTTATTATCATCAATTTTAGCCTTTTGCCATTTGTGTACATGCGAACGACATTTTGGAGTGAAAAGAATAGCTCGAAAAGTTTTGAAGAGCGACTTCTACTAGTTAAAATTAGTTAAAGATGCATATACCTTCTACAAATCCTGTGATAGAAGCCAATGGTGAGGTGACCTGTCCCTTAAGGATCAATTGCCACAAAATCGTTTACCTTTTTTATGAAATTTTTAACATTTGAGGCCTTGATTTTATGGGACCTTTCCCTCTTTCTTTTGGCTTTACTTATATATTGCTTGTAGTAGATTATGCTTTTAAATGGATGGAAACCAAAACCACTAGGACTAATAATGCAAAGCTTGTTGTAGATTTTGTTAACGCTAACATTCTTTCTACGTTCGAGATATCGAAAGTTATCATTAGCGATAGAGGAACCCACTTCTGGAATAGGGTGATCAAAGAAATGTTTTGAAAATATTACATCACGCATAAAGTTTCTACTACTTACCATCCTCAAACTAAAGAGCAAGTTGAAGTCTCAAGTTAAGAAATCAAGTTAATCTTGGAGAAAATTGTGTAGCATAATAGAAAGGTTTGGAGCATAAGACTGGAAGACACATTAGGGGTCCTATAGGATGGCTTACAAAACACCAATTAGGATGTCACCATATAGACTAGTTTTTGGGAAGTCATGTTATCTTCTAGTGAAATTACAACATAAAGCATATTGGGTTATTAGAAGATGTAACATGAATTTGGATGATGTAGGAGTGCATAGGAAGTTGAAGCTTCAAGAGTTGGAAGAGATGAGGAATGAGTCATGTCAAAATGTTATGATATATAAGGAGAGGATGAAAGCTTTTCACAATAAGATGATTTCAAGGAAAAGCTTCTCAGTGGGCCAAAAAGTTTTACTATCATTCCAAACTTAAAATTTTTCCAGATAAGTTGCATTCCCATTGGGTTAGTTTATTTATTATCACTCATTTCTTTCCTTTTGGCACAGTAGAGATATAGAGCCTCAAAACTGATAAGAAATTCAAAGTGAATGGTCGTTGTTGAAGCCATATTATGAAGGATTCCAAATGGAGGATTCAAAGGTGTTAATGTTAGAGGATGTGAGTTGTGTCACTTGATGTACACAATGGGAGGTCGTGCCAACAACGATAAACAAAGGCGCTGCATAAGAGGCAACCTAAGGAAAGTCAATTTCTATTTCTTTATGTTTTCGCATTTGTTATTTTTGTTAATTGCTCCATTTCTTACATTTGATTTTACATTGGAGACAATGTAAGTTTTATGTGTGGGGGTGGCGTATATTAGCTTTTATGCATGTTTTTTAACTTAATTATAGCTTATGTGACTTCTTAGGTAGTTTTCAAAATTAAACAAATCAATTCAACAATTTTCTTATTTTTTATTACTTAAACATTTTTTAGTCATAATTAGAGTGTGAATTAATTAGTAAAATCAATAGAAAAATTTGGCATGTACTTCTGCTCTTATGATTTGTTAATGTGCATCATTCTTAGAAGAGTGGTGACTAGTGATAACCAAAAATCAGTGAGATTTAGAATCGTATTTGACTTACACATCCATATCAATCTCACTATTTTGTTTGATATATGTGACCTTCACAACAGATACATCTTTACTTTGCATTGATTTTCTATTCGAGACCATATTTTTATCACATGCATTTTTATAAAAATGATTAGGCATTCTTTGTTGATTTTGAGCTACATTAGCCAAATAGCCTACCTCTAGATTACTTAATTTATAAGGGTGTTAAATGTTGATTGATCATTAGTGGAAGCTTTGAATGTTGAGTTTTTGCTATATGTTTTGGAAGTCATTCATCTTTAGTTATGGCTATCTATTATAATATGGAAACTGAATAAAAGTTTTAGTTTGTGATTTTGGTTTTTAATTTATCTGAGGACAGTGAAAGGTTAAGTGTGGGGGGACTTGATATGTGTTTAATGCCTTAGAAATGCTTAAGATACTCACTTTTACTAATATGTGATTTTAGGCACAATTCAAAAGCAAACAAGTTAAAGTGAGTCGAAATCCAATATTTGGGCCATTTTTCTAAGACTAATTTTCACTTGTCTTTATAGAGCAAGAAGAAGAAAATTATAAGGCAAAAAATAAGACAAGAAAAATAGAAACAAAAATTAATCAAAGTTGTTCTTTTGCATGGACAACTTTCCATGTAAGCCTATGCAATGTGTTTTATGGAATTAAATGAAGGCAAGAGGCTACTGGAAGAATGAAGCAAAATGACAGCAAATGAAGGAGCAAAACACAGCACAGAAGCAATGAGCAACTAGGAGAAATGATGTAGTAGCTAGGAGATATCACATGTCTATGTTTCACGCAGACAACGTGTGTGAAACACAGATGTTTTCAATATAAGTAGCGTAGGTTTTAATAAGTGAACAGTATGAGTGGCCAAACATATTAATTTGTCACATTAACATAACTATATGGAGAGAGAACAATAGCGAAGAGCTTACAAGAGAGGAGTGGAGGTGCAGTGAAGAGGGTTTCAGTTGGGGACATTTTTAGAGGGGTTGAAGCGTTTTGTTTAGAGAGAACCACGGAAGGCCAAGTTCTCGACGTTGGTTCAAAGGTGACATCAACGTCGACGACTTAGGTTAAGTGTATTTCACTATTTTTGTTATTTCTTTTTCTCATTAGAAATTGATTATATTATCCTAGGTAAATTGATTCGAGTTTTATGTATGGATAATCATATTTTCTCTGTTATTTGTGTATAAACCCATTAGGTATTATGAAAAGATGATTTTAATGCATTCATTGAATTGTTTATTTACAAACCCATTACTAGAATTTGGATATAATACATAATTGTTATGTTGAATTCATGTGTAACGACTAATGATTTGTAATCATTAGGGATAACATAACCTAGGTTAAATGAGCATCGTATGTGATTGTTACCTTAATTAATCAGTTCTCCTAATCTGTAATGTTACTACCTAATTAAATCTAGAGATCATATCTAAGGTTATTTAGTGGTTAGGTTTAATTAACGATCATATCTTGATGAAACACTACCTAAGGAAAAACTTGGGTTAATTATTAACCCACGATCAATAGTTGCTAGGAGAGGTTAGAGAATAAAAAATTAATGAAATATGTTTAATTAGGGTGTAGGCCGAGATTGAACTAAAGAATAGGGTCCCATCCGAACTCTGCACTTTTATTTTTTTGACATGTTTTCTTTAATTTGTTTTCATTAGATTAGTTTTATTTTATTTTCTTATTTCAAAGTCCAAACCATTCCCCACCCCCACCCCTTCCCCATTGTTAAACCTAAACACCAATTACTTCATTTTGAAAACTTTACACACACTCTCTGTGGGATTGATCTAGACTCACCACTGATATAGTAGTAGGTCTAGTAATTTTATTTTGACTAGCATTACAATGCACTACCAATTTTGGTGTCGTTTTCAGGGAGTGCAGTGTTTTAATTTTAGTTTGTGATTTTAATTAGTTTTTTGTATATATTTGTTCATAATTGATTTCTTTTTAGTTATTTCGTGATCCTTTCATGTTTCTATTTTGTGTTTGTGAAAAAATTATTTAAAAAATTTATAGATAGAATTAATTTTTTATTTAACTTTTATTCTCAATCTTATAATCGAGGTTGGACAGATAAACCTAACTTTAGTTATGGATGGGATAACCATCAGAATTGCTTCTATGATAGTTTACAGGACACCCAACAATTCCTGTGTGGATCAGAAGCTTCTTGTCAAAAATCAAGTACATCTCTGAAAGAATTGATGAATATTGTGATTACTAATAATTTTCATTTTCAATCAGGTATCCAATAACTTCAAGAGAGTATGCAACAACTTTAACAAAATACCCAATAGTTCTAGCAGGGAAAAAGGCATAAAACATCTAGAAACTAGAACTTGTTAAGCCAAATGGGTGAAATGACAATGAAGATCCACTACCTAGAATCACAAATGGAAGAGGAGCAGCCATATCAACCTGAGGAGTACCCAATGGACGAGGAACTTAAGAATCTTGAGATGATTGCTCAAGAAATTGCTTGTGTGGAAGAAATTAAGAAGGAGCTCGAACTAGAAAAAGGTACATCTTTTAGCTCGGAGGTAAAAACTGACTAGCTCGGAGGTATTGAGACTGACTCTTTACCTTTACCTAGCAGGTTAGAGGAATTAAATGAAGAAGAAAAAGGAAAAGAAACATTTGAAATATTTTCAAAGTGCAATAACTTAATTAAGATTGAGAATTTAAGGATAGGGAAAGTACTGAATGGGGATGATGATCAACTAAGGCCCCATCTGGAACAACCTCACGTGCAAGTGATACTAACTATAATACTTGAAGGCCACAATTTTGTCAAGTGAGGAGATGAAGGACTATAGTCAATGACTCTAAACAAAAGCATTGTTTTGGAGGTAACCTAAAGGAAGTAATTTCTTTTCTTTACATTTGCACATTACTTTTTATATGCATGTGTGTTTTTAAAAAAAATTTTTTACTTGCAAGTTTTTAATCAAAATGAAAGAAAGAATAAAACAAACAAACATTTTCTCATTTTTTTGTTGCTTCTAGGATTATAGAGTTAACTAGAGAATTTCATGGAAACTTTAGCATGTATGTTTACTCTTGTAATTTGTTGATATGCATTAACTTTAGAAGAGTAATGACTAGTGGTAAACAAAGTCGGTAACATTTTGAGCCTTATTAGACTCACACCTTCATTTTAGTCTCATTGTCTTTTGATAATTTGTGACCTTCATGACATGTCCACCTTGATTTTGTTTTGAATTTCTATTCGAGGCCACATTTTTATTACATGCATTAA
Organism: Erythroxylum suave; assembly: GCA_027563595.1. NCBI lineage: Eukaryota > Viridiplantae > Streptophyta > Magnoliopsida > Malpighiales > Erythroxylaceae > Erythroxylum > Erythroxylum suave. Next base: position 33,357,855 of record JAOSBN010000008.1, on the reverse strand, counting down.
CATGGAAATGATTGGGCAATTTCTGTTTTTCTAAAATACATTAACCAAATAGCCTACCTTATTGACATAGTTTTTCCCTTATTAACCCCTTTTTGAGTTATATACCTTTTTTTTTATAAACCACATTTTATACTTTTAAACTTAACCAAATGTCTTACCTAAATCATAAAGGTAGTGGAGCATTTGTAATTGGTGAGTTTGTGGATGTACAAAAGTGTAACTGTGGGGGTGTACATATGTGTGGGTGGTTAAAGTTGGGAGGTTTTGTTATGTCATATCATTGTTATGTCATATCATTGAAATTCCTATGTTAATGTAGTTTCTTTTAATGTTAAAAAAAGAAAGAAAGGAAAAGAAAGAAAGAAAAGAGAAAAGAGAAAAGCACAAGAAAAGAAAAGAAAGGAAAATGAAAAAGAAAGAAAGAAAGAAAAAGAAAAAGAATGAAATTTTTTTAAAAAATAATTTTATCAAGGAGGAAGTGTATATGATTTTGCAAAGTTATTCATAATTAATGCATCTTCCTAGAGTTGTAATGAATGTGTTATTTAAGTATGTTGAATATGAGGTAGATGATAGCTTGGAAGGTTCACTCTTGCGTTTTCAATTTATTGTTGGCAAAAATTGTATGAGTGATTCCTTTGGATTGGTGTATGCTTATGTGGTTTGTATGTGAGAGTTGAAACGAGTTATGAAATATAAGTGTTGCATTCGTCATAGCTTATCGTACCTAGTTTTGTGTGAGTGTAACTTGTACATTTGATGTCACATTGAGTGTTGTTTTATTTCACTAGCTTAATGGCTTTCAAGACACTTGACCCAAATACATCTCATCTTACCTTTACCCACATTACAACCTTGAAAAGTCTTTTGATTCATGATTTTGCATGTGAATTTTAGTGGTGTAAAAATGAAGTGATATGTAAAGTTGTGGATTGTCATGATCATGAATGGTGTTGAGTGTACATGTGGATATATTTTAGTTAAACATATTTTCCAAGTCTACCATTAGATTGCACAAATTTTGAATATTGATTGATCATGTGTAAAAGCTTGGAATGTTGACTTCTTACTATTATTTTTGAAATTCATTCATCTTTACTTATGATTATATATTCTTGGAACATATGGGAATTGAGTAAATTTTTTTTGGGTCTTTGAGCTTAATTTTAATGTTTCACCTGAGTACGGTCAAAAGCTAAGTGTGGGGGGAATTGATAGGTTCTTAATTGATTATGAATTTGTTCCTTAACATTTAGTGATTATTGACATGAAATTGCTTAAGATACTCACTTTGACTCATATGTGATTTTAGGCACAATTCGGAAGCAACGAAGTTAAAGCGAGTCGAAAGCCAACATTTGGGCCATTTTTTAAAGATTAACTTTCACTTGTCTTTATGGAGAAAAAAGAAGAAATTATAAGACGAGAAAAAGAAGATAAGAAAAACGTAAACAAAAATTAATCAAAGTTATTGTTATATGTGGGCTTGTACATGTTTTATGGAATTAAATGAAGGCAAAAGGCTACTGGAAGAATGAAGTAAAACGATTATAGTTGAAGGAGAAAAATACAATGTAGAAACCAACAGTGAAAGCAGTGGAGGTTTTAATATGCCAAACATATTAATTTGTCACATTAACATAACACTAGTAGAGAGCTTAAAAGAGAGGAGGGGAGGTGTAGTGAAGAGGGTTTCAGCTGGGGACATTTTTGAAGGGGGTTAAAGCATTTTGTTTAGAGAGACCCATGGAAGCCAAAGTTCCTAATGCCAGTTCAGAGGTGACATCAACATCGAATCTCTGGTTTAAGTGTATTATACCCTTTTTGTTGTTTCTTTCTCTCATTAGAAATTGAATGTGTTATCTTAGGTTAATTGATTTAGGTTTTGTGTGTAGACAATTGAATTTTCATTATTGTTCAATTATTTATGTATTAACCCATTAGGTATAGTAAAAAGATTATTTTAATGAGTTCATTGAATCGTCTATTTGCAGACCCATCACTAAAATTTCAATATAATCCGTAATTGTTATATTGAAATTAATGCGTAGCGACTAATGATTTGTAATCATTAGAGATAACATAACCTAGGTTAAATGACGCATCATATGTGGTTGCTGCCTTGATTAATTAGTTTTCCTAATTTGTAATGCTACTGCCTAATTAAATCTAGAGATCGTATCCTAAGTTATTCGGTGGTTAGGTTTAATTAACAATCATATATTGATTAAACACTGCTTAAGGGAAAACTTGGGTTAATTATTAACCTATGATTAATAATTGATTGAAGAGGTTAGAGAACAACAAATCGATGAAATATGTTTAATTAGGGTGTAGGCCGAGATTGAATTAAATAATCAAGTTCTACCGAATTCCCCACTTGTTATCATTTTTCACATTTTTCTTTAATTCGTTTTAGTTTTATTTTATTTTCTTATTTCAAAGTCTAAACAATTGCTGAGAGCCTGCGAGAGAGGAGTGGAGGTGTAATGAAGAGGGTTTCAGTTGGGGACATTTTTGGAGGGGTTGAAGCATTTTGTTTGGAGGGACCCATGGAAGGTTATGTTCCTAACATCAGTTCGGAGGTGACATCAACGCTGATGACTTGAGTTAAATGCATTTTACAATTTTTTTTGTTTCTTTCTCTTATTAGAAATTGATTGTGTTATCCTAGGCTAATTGATTTGGGTTTTTTATATGGATAATCAAATTTTCTTTGTTGTTCAATTGTTTGTGTATGAACCCATTAGGTATATGCAAAGATGATTTTAATGAGTTCATTGAATCATTTATTTTCAAATTGCTAAAATTTCAATATAATTCGTAATTGTTGTCTTGGAATTCATGTGTAACAACTAATAAGTCGTAATCATTAAGGATAACATAACCTAGGTTAAATGAAACATCATATGTGGTTTTTGCCTTGATTAATTGGTTTTCCAAATTTTTAATGCTACTTCCTAATTAAATCTAAAGATCGTATCCTAGGTTATCCAGTGGTTAGGTTTAAATAACAATCATAACATACCTAAGGGAAAACTTGGGTTAATAGGCCGAGATTGAACCAAAGAATCAAGTCCCTACCAAATTCCCCACTTTTATCATTTTTCGTATGTTTTCTTTAATTTGTTTTCGTTAGGTTTGTTTTATTTTATTTTCTTATTTCAAAGTCCACCCCCCCCCCCCCCCCCGATTAAGCCTAAACACTAGTTATTTTCATTTTGGAAACATTACGTACACTCTCTATGGGATCGACCTAGACTCACCATTGCTATAGTAGTACGTCTAGTTATTTTATTTTGACTAGCGTTACGACATGCTGTCAAAGGCGTTTTAATTAAAATGCACAGTAATAAGGTAACAGTGAGGGTGGACAAAAATCAATTCCATAAATTGAGAGATCGCAGACAATAGGAAGGCATGGTAGGAGGTTTTGTGATTCTCTCCTAATTCTTTCACTACCAAAGCAGCTATAGAGAAGATGGTTGATTCTTGGAGCATAAAAATGGAGATAGAAGGCTAGCTTTCTGACTCCAAGTCACTATTAAACTATTTTATCATTTTAATGTTGTAATTTCTTTTCAGATTGTTGTGTTAGGGGTGTTGATTTGATCAGTTTTTCGGATGAATGATCATAATACGTTATTTTGATTGTTCTATTTCAAACTTATTAGTAAAACATTGAATGTAATCTGTAATTGTTTCTTTTGATGTTTGTTAGTAGCATCTATTGATCCCATATCATTAGGAACAACATAACTAACTCGAACGTGTGAGGTTAGTACTTATATTGATTGTTTTCCACTTCATAATGCAGCTGCCAAATCAAATCTAGAGATCGTATCCTAGGTTATTTAGTAGTTAGGTTTAATTAATAACAGTTCTGATACAATTAGTCTCAGATCGATAGTCCAAAGAAAGTTGTAAAGATGTTAGGATGATGAAATATGCTTGATAGTGTTTAGGCTGAGATTGAACCTAAAATCAAACCTTACATATATCTAATAGTTTAATCATTTTGGATTGCTTGTTTTAATTTGTTTTTGATAGTTTACGTTTATTTTTATTTCTAAATTGCTAAATATCTAAACCCCCTCCCCCTTTATATTTTCCTTGCATCAATTAATTTTGGTTACAAAAATTAACCGAACATTCCCTATGGATTCGATCTTGACTCACCCTAACTACAAATTTTAATGTACAGACTCAGGTAAATTTTGCAATGTACTTGGCACACGTTGTCATTTCTCTTTTGTGTTTGGTGATGTCCAAAATTGTTATATCTCCCAATCTATTTGAGCTCCTTATGATTCTTGTGTTCGTGCACCTGAAATCACACAAGAAAAAAGTATCAAACTCATTGAATCAAAAGAATTCAAATTGGATAAGATGTTAATATCGCAATCTCTAGTAGTGGCATTAAAAAGTTATTTTCTAATTTTATGTTATGCCGTAAGTATAAAAGTTGTATTGTAGTGAACTAATATTGTTCCTATAAAATATTACACTTTGTATAAGGTAACAAAAGATTGAATTAGTTAAAAATTGAATTAAATTAATAAAACATTTAATTGAAATTAACTAATTTTAATTAAACTTTAATTAGAATTACAAATAATTATAATTAAATACCAATTATGCCCATATAAGATTCAATATCTCATATTGATTCTTATTTATTAAATATCTCATATTTAATCATAAAGTTTCTCAAACTTTACAACCATGTCTAACTTGATTAAATTTACGTTGCTCTCTTCAACCCATTTTATATGTGAGACCCATTAGGTTCCCAAATATGTTGGCAATGATTATAAATTCTAATTCTAATTCATAATTAGAAATAATTTATAATCATAGATCAAGATTGGTGTCTAGCAACGCGTCATGACCACCCAAAAATTTAGGAATGTCAAGGTGGTTTTGACTAACCTTTCTGTGCCTGATTTTTCTGTATAATTCAATCTTTTCATCAACCAATGTTCCAATTAGAAATAGAGCATGGAATTAATGTCTACTCTACTTTGAGTCCAACCATATTAGTTCTCTGCCATTAGCTATTGATTCAATTCATGATATTTGTAAACTATTTACGAAATATCATTCCACCTTGGCCAAGGATTTCCCGAATCAATATTAATCGAAAACAACGGAACATTATCCCTAATTACTTTAGGGTAATGAATCTTATCTTGATCACTCAACTACCTCCATATAGTTCATGCTACATCCAATGACTACCGATTGAACAACCCATGATTAAATAGGACATAGATAGTATCAAAACGTAGCAATCCCTATACAAGATAACTTTGGTGATCTCAAGTCAAAGGATCATTTATACAATCATCACAATGAGAATTCCATAGACATACAAGTAATGTTCCAAATGGATTTCTCATATCGGGTCTTTTCAGTGAACTTGTTCTCTAACAAGCACCCATAACTTTGTTTAAGTATCTCTATATTTTAGCCTATGAGAACAACTACTTCTTTAAAGGAAAAACACAACGTATGCTAATCCTTTTACGTTCTATTAATGTCCAATCTTAATAGAACAATGACTAGGAACATTTTAGGAATAATACATAAATACAATATGAATTTATAATTATAATCTCATTATAATTTCATTTGCAATGTTCAATTATTCCATGGACTTTATCATATACGTCTAAACATGTGCAAGACAAATAATGCCTTTAAATAATTTGTCACTAAACTACAACCAAAGTGATTGGCTATAGGGCATAAACGAACACTTTGTTGTAATAATCGGTAATGGAGGTGTCACCTTTTTTAAGTGAGCCAAGTTGAGTGAAAATATGAATATAGCGAGTTTGAGATTTAATGGTAAAAGTAGATTCAAGAGCATGCCATAAAGATGAAGAGGTGGTGTGACTAAGAACTTGACCCACAACGGTTTCAGAGAGAGAGGAAAGAAGAATAGAGAGGATCAATTGGTCCTATTGAAGCCATCGAGAAAAGGAAGGGTTAAGAGTACCATCTGGTAGGCACTTTGGAGGAATAGATATGGAGCCATCGATGTAGACAAACAATTGTTGGCCATGAAGATAAGGGAGCATTTGAGCTTCCAAAGTAGGAAGTTGCCATTGGTAAGTTTAATGGAGACAAGATGAGATAGAGACAAGAGAGAGGGTGGTGTGTGTGGTGAAAAGGGAAGAAAGGAGGGATTAGTTTGAGAAGATGAGGATTTTTTCAGGGGGTCGATTAAAGGCTCATAAGTGCTCTAATACCATGTCAGAGAAATGAGAAAATGATGGTAATCAATGAGATTGTTATTGATTTGTTTTTTGACTTTTACATAGGCACTATACAGCTTCTTATAAGAAAAGTAAAGCCATGGATTTGATCATGGCCATTGAATAGAATAACATAAGGTTGTTGTAGAGAAAGATTAGGTGTTATGCGATCTATGGTTTGGGTGTCTTAACAAAACTTGTGATTGAGGAAGATGATGAATAATGATTCAACAAGCATCAAACGTGGAAGAAGAGCCTCTACAAGACAATCAGACCTTGCCAATTTCTCAAAATTTACACCTCTAACAACGACACGTGGTTTATATGATTATGTGAGGTCGTGTCCCATAAGAAAAGGAATATGAACCTTCCCGCACCTTTTCCAAGCTCATTTTCACATTTATATTGTCAGATAGTGTAGAATCAACGGATAGCAACAGGGCATGCTTGAATTGAGCTTGGATTTGAAGCAAAATGTCAATTTTTTGAAAAATAATAATTTCATATTGGGTCTCTTTAGCCCCGATCGGGCCTGGGCTTAAGCCAAGCTACCTCAAGTGTAGCACCCCCTTATCGTAGGGTATACACCGGGATGCCCGTAGGTTATTTTGGTACGTATCCTACGATAAGGGTGAGCTACGAACAATCACTACAATCATCTCAAATGGCATCATAATAAAATATCAATAAATATATAAAAAACAAACGGTCTTTTAAACACAGCTTTTCCTTTTTTCATTTCACAAAATCAAAGTCGATATTGTACCTTTCAACAATTTCCATGTGTACATCATCAAAACCTAATACAGTAGTCCTACATCAATGAGGAACTATATAAATCTATCTAGTCCGTCCAAAAGTCCCAGCTGACCGACCTGTGAGCCATGACTTTTCTCACCAAAACAATCTACACGGCTGGAAGAGTCCTTCTAAAGCTAGGAGTCTATTTTCGGTCCTGAAAAGACAACGTTGCAATTTTGGTGACTTTTGCGAACTCAGTGAGGTAACCATCATCGATGGTTCACTCAATTGATGCAACACATTGTTCACATAAGCAACACTTTTGATTTCACATAAGTATAAGGCATTATTCCTTTCGCTCAATCAAGCATAGTTAATCAAATGCATATGAAATACTCATGTGACACTTTTCCAATTCTTACGGTGTTGTGACCGAGCACCTGAACTATCCCTTATAGGGCTCATTAAACGTTGAGCCGGAGGCTCTAAATCACTGTTGAGCTCGAGGCTCAAATACACTCATTGAGCATTAAGCTCTAATCGGTGGCTGCTCCGATCACAACTGTCATTAGCTGATAATGCTTTCATAAATGAAATGCATATGCCACAATCGATCACATATATCATAAATAATCACATCATAGGCATGTAGGTCTCCCATTCACATATAAGTAGCACTTCCACAACACAACTCCCCAGTACACAATCATCGGACCTTCTGTCCGGAATCCATAATCAAACACATTCATTATCATTCACAACATAAATTAAACAAACAATAATTGAGAGAAACCGTCTAGGTTACTCACAAGTTACCGAAGCTAATGCCTGGACGTGTTAGCAATGTCTGGAAGTTAACATTCCAACTGTTCCTCTATAACAAAATAGTACACACATATATCACAATTTGTACAATTATGCTTGTTCATTAATGCCACATATTTGGAATGAACTATGTGCAATGCATGTTCATGACAATCCCGGGTATCCTTCCATCAAGCTTATCATAAACGAAATCAAATATCGAAACTCACTTAAGTAGCATTATTCGTAGGGTTTAAACCTCAATAAACTGTTTGAATCAAATTTTATAACCTAATAAGCCATTTTAGATTCCTCTCTAAACTTTGACTTTCAAGTCTACTATTCATGTTAAATCAGGGGGGCGCAATCGATATAATTTGATCTTATAAGCAGAAAGTAGACAAAATGAAACACAGACAATACGCTGAAAGACAGACGAAGTGTCTAAAGGCAGACGAAATAAAGCACAGATGATACGTCAAAAGACAAACGAAGTGTCTAAAGGCAGACGAAATGAAACACAGACGATAAGCCAAAAGACAGACGAAGTGTCTAAAGGCAGACGAAATGAAACACAGACGATATGCCAAAAGACAGACGAAATGTCTAAAGGAAAACGAAATGAAACACAGACGATACGCCAAAAGATAGACGAAGTAGATGATAGAAGTCAAAGCAGACGATATAGATGATAAAAGTCAAAGCAGACGATGTGCGGTCAACTCAGACGATAGAATAGTCAACCACAGACGATAAAACACAGACGATATGTGGTCAACTCAGACGATAGAATAGTCAACCACAGACGATATGTGGTCAACTCAGATGATAGAATAGTCAACCACAGACGATATGTGGTCAACTCAGACGATAGAATAGTCAACCACAGACGATAAAACACAGACCATATGTGGTCAACTCAGACGATAGAATAGTCAACCACAAAAATAAAACACAGGCGATATATGGTCAACTCAGACGATAGAATAGTCAACCACAGACGATAAAACACAGACGATATGTCTATGCTCCTAAACATCTCTAAGTCTCCATCCACTCTCATATAAATACTTAAGTATTCACACATGCTCAGTGAAGAAATAAAGCATATCACCTTTCCATCTCTAACTCTCTATACCAATCTTTTACATATCATTTTATTTATATTTCAACTCTGAGAACCATTTCACAACACCTGATCACTAATAATCTCTCAACACCTAAATAACACCATATTCCCAAATTTTTCATCACTTTAACACAGTGTTCAAGAATACAATTATATGAAAATGCCATGTTCAT
>JAOSBN010000008.1:33335853-33348645 GCA_027563595.1 Erythroxylum suave | reverse complement strand
TTGCTAAAGGAAAAGATTCAAAAGCAAAGGATTTGGATACAAGAAGAAGGAGAGGATAGTGCAGCGAGGATTTAAAGCTGTAGCAAAGGAGTCGGTAATACTCTTCATATTGTTTACGTTTTTATTATCTATACCATATCATTTATGGATTAGCATAATGATTTTGATTTGTTGCTTACGCTGGAAAAATGATTTTTAAAAAGTTTTGAAATCTACAGTTTCTCCAAATATAGCATGCTTTCTTTTTCCGATCCAACAGGGAAGAAGGGGAGAAAATCAAAAAGGAAGAGATAGAAAGAAGAAGAGAGGTTTCGGTAAAGTTAAAACGAGTAGAACTTTGAACTAGGTCACGAATTTTCGTAGGCTTAAAAAGATAGTTTGAAGTTACCAAAGAGGGGAAAAAGAGAGAGGAAGGGAAGAGCTTTCTGTAGAGCCAAGGATTCCACTAGTTGGTGAAGATTCAAAGAAACCAAGCAAGCTTGATCCAAGGTGAAGAGGAGAGACAACCGTGAATTTGGAGTGTCAAGCGAATTGGGTGGGAAAAATATTTATGGTTATTGTGTAATTGGGCAAATTCTTGCCTCTGTGTGTGAATGTGTTTTACATGAAATTGTTATATTTGAAATTGTAATAAATGTGAATATTTGAATTCGTATAATTTCATTGTGATTATGTTATACCTTGAAAAAGGTTATAACAATTGGAATTGAATGAAAAGAAGAAAAAGCATGAAAATATAAGAAAAGTGATAAAATGAAAGAAGCACGAGAGTGCAAATTGTGATTGAATAAATTGAGCATGAGAATATGAAAATGAATGGAAATGAATATGTGCTTTTGTTTGGGTTAGAGTGGAACCGTTTCGTAGTCATGTGCACGTCAACGTAAAGCCTTATCTCAGATGCCCACTTGTGGCCCACGAGATCCGAAAATGAACTCTTTTTGTTCACGAAGTAAAGTTCGGTTTCTCTGTTTTGTTCACAGAACCCTCGAGCCAATTGGTTGTGAATTTTCATTTAACATATTAAATTGTGTTTCGCTATATCTATGTTTGATTGTGTGGCTCATTGCCAATGGCTATAAGTATTTTAGCCGCTGAGCTGTGTAGTTCAACCCCCAATTTTCCTTCCTCAGGTGCTAATCGAGAAGAGCAGTAATCCTTGCAAGGCATTCGTACTCCAAGATAGATAAAAATATTTTGTACTAAGTTAGTGATTTTGGATAGCTTTATAAGCGTGTTAAACATGAGCGTCTTTTGTATTTTGTTTAGGTTAATGTGTATGTTAACATGTAACAAACTCTGACAGTGTTTAAAGAAAATAAGAAAGTGAAATTGAATTCCTTCCTGTGTATGATTCGGTTATTTTAAAGAATGGAAATACGAAACATACATGTGCATAATCTTATTTGATGATTCGCCAAAGGTTGTTAGTCTCAGAATAGTATGTTACAATGGGAGAGAATATGTTCGGAACTCAAAGGAAAAAAACAGACGAAGCGTATCATCTATGCTGACGCCACAACACAGATGTAAAGGAAAACACAGATGCAAGGAATCATCTGTGATGACGTCACAACACAGACGCAAAGGAAAAACATAGATGAAGTGTATTGCCTGTGATGACGTCACAATATAGACGATAGAAACATAGACGCAAAGACAGAAGATAAAACATAGACGATAGGAGGTCAAACCCAAACGATAAAAGTCAAAGACAGACGATAAAATGCAGCCAAAAGGAAAGAAAGACAATGGATGAAAGACAGATGATAGAAGTAAAATACAGACGATACGCAGAACACAAAAGAAGAAGTTATGCTAATTGACCCGAAGCATGTACATATGCAAATTGTGGACCCACCAATACTATCCTTTGACATATATTCCTTAACATATTTGGGCTCGAATACAGATGGGCCTAAAAAAGGGTCAGTTAGAATGCAAAGGTTTGGGGTAAATGTTTGGTATCAGAATCCGAATGCGATTGTGGGGCTCCAAAACAGGGTCCCACATGTTAGGCCTATTATTTTCAAGTACTTACATGCTTTTTTCTATATGAATGCAGTCAGTAAGCAGGTCAATCCGATCTTGGGAAGGTCGGAGCACCGGTGGGTTAGATGGATTCTACCTATATCAGATTGGGTTAAGTTGAATTGTGATGGGGCGAAGAGTATGGAGGGTTGGGTAGGAGCTAGAGGTCTTTTACGTGATGCACAAGGAAACTGGATTACAGGGTTCACGCAGCATTTGACTACATGTTCGGTCCTAGAAATCGAGCTGCATGCTTTATTTTCAGGTTTGCGACTGGCTTTACAAAGGGGTATTTCAAAGCTTCAGGTTGAGACTGATTCGATCGAGGCTTTATAGCTTGCAACGAGGCAAGTTCCTACGGGTATTGCTTATGTATCTTTACATGGTTGTTGGGAGCTTAACGATGAGTTCAGTGCTGTGCGATTTACTCACATTTTTTGTGATTCAAACTTGTGTGTAGATTTTTTTACCAATCGAGGGCTACGGCAGACTAGTGAGTATGGGGATCTTTCTCCTCCGAGTGACCTTATCTCTTTTTTGGATTATAATCATTGTTTACTTGATGTATTTTGACTTTTTAAGTAATGCATTTCTTATTATAAAAAACAAAAAACTCATCAACCTAATTTTGATGTCAATATTAGGTTTTAAAGTGGTTAGGTGATGAAAAAAACAAGGAAAGGTCTAAGTGAGACTATAAACAATTAAGGACACAATATCTTAACTCAAAAGTTTCTTAAGACAATATGCAATTTGTCACAAACCACTTCTTTCTTATGTTAATTTCGTGTGTTGGAAAACTCTATTTCATAATTTTTAATTAAGACTACTTTTGGTAAAAGATAAAGTCTCTTTTATCTAACATACTTGAGGAAAGGGATCTTCAATGCAATAGTTATTTCATAAATTCATATGAAATTCTCTTATCTTAGATTCAAAAATTTTACCACTACAAATTTATAATTCAAAAGGTAAATTACATTAAACTCTTAAATTATAAGTAATTATCAAATATATCACAACCTTCATTTATGTTAGAACCATATATATACCATTACCTAACAAATTATAACACATCAATCTCACAATTAAAATCTATTAACCACATATATACCATTACCTAACAAATTATAACACAACAATCTCATAAATAAAATCTATTAATAAGATCATTAATGATGCTAACGAAGAAGGATATGTGGCAATTGAATAATTCATGTTTATTTCCACACTGTAGTATATATATGCATTAATCTAACTTCTCCTTATGTATTAATCTATTTCATTGCTCACATATTATTTTTTATTGTGCCTCTTTTCTAATTGAAGCTCTATTTGTGTTCAGGTTAGTTTTACAACTGATAGTTATCAGGTTTGTAGAGAAAAGAAGGTTTTCTCGAATATGGCAACTTGTATTATTAGAAGCTTAATTTCTTCTGTTTATATGATACAATTTATATCCTATTTTACCAATTGATTATATGTCCATTGAGTAATTTTATAAATAACTAACAAATGCTAAACTAATAATGTAACACCTACATACCCCATGGAAGAATATATGGATGCCACACAAAACAGTACAAACAAACCAAAGCATTTGAAATCTTCCTTAAAAACCAATTCGAGCAAACATACATTGTATTGCATTATAAGATGGATTGCAAACAAAATACATTATACATATTGAACTTATCACAAGCATGCCTTAAAACCCAATCCATCATGTATTATAGCTATTACAAACCTTTCAACACTTTCAAACTGTTTCCATTATCATAAATAACTAAAAAAAAAACTTAATCTTCTTTGGCCACTGCAGTTGTCCTTATCCCAGACTTTATACCCTTCTATCTGAACCTATATGGGGCAAATCCACCTTGCTAAGCATATAGCTTAGTGAGGAAAACTATACATGATAATGGTAACTGACCCTAACAGTCATATGATAATGACATATACAAATAAAATAACATATAAAAGTGCATTCCAAACAATAAGTATCTCAGAACAGAATATGCCAATCAGGATATATTGGCTTCAAGCAAATCTTACAATTATCAAAGCATAATATCATGATATCAGAAAAAAACTTGTCTGTGAAAATCGTATCTGAATAAGTCAGAAAAACTTAATTATTTCAGAATATTGCTTAATTAAAACCAAATTTTACATGTAACAGAGTACAAAACAAATTAACTTGCTAAATCCTTTTTACAAACGGGATCAAAACTGGAGATACCTACTGGTATCATAAAACAAGAGAGACTTATGTCTTGACATCGAAGTGTCCTTATCTAGAGACATCGAAGTGTCGAGACCTTAAATGTGTCCAGGAGCAGCTGCAATCCCTTTTAGGGATGCCTATTTACATTTGACTAGGACTTGATACCTTTTAAAACAATCCAATTTAGATTTCAAAATTTTTATGTAAACCTTACAAATACAAACATGTGAAATTTTGCATCAATAGAAATGTTGAGTTATCAAATATTATGAATATGCACCCAATTAGCAAGCACTTCCAATACAATCCCAACTATAAAACTCCTCGGATAACTGACAATTCGGTATTGTCACAATATTATAGTAAAAATTCCCAATTGACAATCATTCACATCTAATTCATAACACATAAGCTTTAGTAGCTCATTCATTCATGGTCACACCAAGCAATTCAACAATATGCCCATCATTAACTATATCTTTTATATTATCAAATCCATTTATAAACCATAACTCAAGAACCTTTTTCTCCATTAATCTAACGTCACCTAGGTTGATTATTAATCTCATTTACTTATAATAAAACATTTGTTAAAGTCCTAACCGTATATATGTCAACAATTACACAACCAAGGTTAGTTCAGATTTCTTAGGATAGGTTTCGGGTAAGATTTGTGTGGACATTTTGACATATAAAAAGAGGTTTCTGGGAATTATGCTCATCTAAAAAAAAGTTACTCTATGAATTAAGTTTCTAATGACAACAAAATCATGCATTTTGGTTGAGTATGCTGCAAGTTATACCTAAAATACTGCAGACCATTCTTAAACAATGACAGAATCCTAAATTCAACTTTATCACAAATTTCATCATCCTTGGAAATAGAAACAAAATTCCATTCCTTCATGAAAGTTGTATGCATATGTGTGTAGTTTGATTAACAATGATAATCACTCGATTTGAATAACTACAGGTCAAGTTATAGCCTAAATACCGACGACTATTCGGTGAAATCTGTTCAGCGAAACCAGTATAATTCATTTACATCTTACATCTTCGACACCCTTACCGCAACACTCATCCTTTTCACCACAATTACACCTTAGTCATGCCTCAACTACACATCAATTTCATGTCCAGACCTCAACTCATCAACAAATCCATACATATTCTATCCAATCAGGCATCAAAATGATTCATATGATAACATGCAATCAAGATTAGTATTCCTATACCTTCTTTAACTCAATTTCCTACTTCAATGAACAAGATACTCTACCCTTTCCAGCAAGTACCACAATTCCAAGATTAAGATGACCAAGAGGACAGCAACATAGAAAATAGTAGTATCTAGCTTCCTTAATACAGAATCATGCAAATACTTCAAGGGAGATAATGATCCAAAAAGCAAGCCAAAATTCCAGGAGGTGTGTGTGAGAGAGTTTTGGTGGAGACAAAAGAAAATGGAGACAAAATCCAGTAGAAGCTTATCTCCTTCAATGCAAGGTGTCAGAAAATGGTAATGGCATGTGTCTTCATGCATGATCTTCACTTATCCCACTTAGGAGCTTCCACTCATCCACACAAAATATTGCCATTTGTTACCAAGTAATTAGTCCACTTATCTCCAAATTAAAATGAATAAGCTGTATTGATGTAGGCTAAATTTGACAAAGTCGTCTTCATAAAAGTTTTAGCTTATCCTCTTAGCTTTCTAATGGTATAAAGTTTGTAATTGGACATCGGAATCAAGAGATATGATTCATACAAGTTTGAGTGTCACAAAGGGGTGCATAATCGTGACAAATTGAACATGCTAAAATCAATATAAACATAGGTTTTTAGGAACTTATAGGCCTTCTATTCATTTAATCTTGACCCAAACCTTGCGTAATGTAATCATGACATATGTTCCAAGACCCAGGCCCAACATTAATATCTTAATTCCCTAATGGTGACAATTAATTCCAATTCTCTAGTTATGAATCATTAAACTAAAATTCAAGTCATATGAAATCCTTACTTTTATCACAATTTTTTTAAAATATTTATCTTAAATGTTCAATGTAACATTCCAACTAGGGTACAATTTGGGGCCTTACAAATAATAGAATGCTAATTATAATTTACAAGCCTTGCCATTACTGTTAGTCTCTCTGTACCTATTGCTATTCCTTTTACACTCCCTCTAAAGATGAACTTGGTATCAATCAAGTTCATCTTGCTAAGTAGCATATTAAATTGTGTGGGATGCAAGGCCTTTGTACATAAGTCTGCCAATTGTTCATTCATCGTTATGAACTCTAGTTTAAGCATGGCAGCTGCTATCTTTTCCTTTATGAAATGGCAATCCATTTCTATATGCCTGGTCTTCTTATAAAGCGGTGGATTTTTGGAAATGTGTATAGCAGACATATTGTCAGAATAGAGGAAAACGGGATGTTTAGGTTGAATGCAAAAATAATTCAAAAGATGAGTCAGCCACATGATTTCATAAGTTATGGCAGCCATTGCTCTAGACTCTTGCTTTAGTAGAGCTCTTGGAGATAGTGTTTTGCTTCTTGGATTTCCAGCTAACAAGAGAATCTCCAAAGAGTATACAATAACAAGTGAGCGATCTCCTTATTTGCACTCATCCTCCCCAATCACTGTCACAATAACTTGTCAATCCTAACTAAGATCACACTGAGATAAAGATTCTTTGCTCAGGTTTGCCTTTTAATTATGCCAGGACTTTAAATTTTGCATTGAGATGAACATCTGCTCGTTTATCCATGTACTAAGTTAGTACATGCAAAGCATAGCTAATATCAGGCCTTATTAATGTTAGATACATAAGTTTTCCAACCAATTTCCCATAAACAATCGCATCTTTCAATACACCTTCCTCCACATGTCTCAATTTTTGATTAACTATTACCAAAATAGAACTAGGCTTTGCAACAAGTTATCCAAATTCTTCCAGCAGTTCCAGGGTGTGTTTTTTTTGGCAAAGGGAAATTCCTTCATCATTTCTATTGACCTTTATGCCTAGAAAATACCTTAAGTCTCCAAGATCCTTTAACTTGAAATGTATTTTCAACATTATCTTGAGTGACTCTACTTGATCTAGATTTGAGCTTCATATCACAATATCATGAACATAAACTAGGAGAGCTATTAAACTATCTTTAGTTTATTTAGTAAACAGCGAATAATCTGACATTGATTGTTGGAAGTTACTTCCTTACAAACATTTTTGTAAATCTCTCATTCCACTTTCGTGATGCTTGTTTAAATCCATATAAGGACTTGTGGGGTTCGCAAACAAGATTTTGGTTATGTTTCTGTGTGCTTTTAAAGATCAAAGAAGACGAAGTACTAGATTCCAAGCCCTAAATCTGCCCTTGAAGTTGGTACCTTAGAGGTAGTTGCTTGTATAAATCTTCAAGGAGCTCATTGTTTGGTAAAGCATTATTCACATTCAATTGACCTAAATGCCAGCGAAATATAGCAATAAGAGCTAAGAAGAGTTAAACTATCGTATGCTTCACCAATTGGCTAAAGTGTTTTGATAACAGAAACCTTCTTATTGAGTGTACCCGTTTGCGACAAGACGATCCTTGTATCTCTCAATTGAATCATCAAACTTGAGTTTAACTTTATACACCCATTTACAAACTACATGTTTATTAGGAGGAAGAGAGACAACAAGCTATGTTTTGTTTTCATGTAAAACAACCAACTCATCCCTCATAGCCTATACTCGATGATCATGCTATACTGCATCCTAAAATGTGATATGTTCATAGGTACGTAATGAAGGAATGACAAAAATTTTATGGGTAAAAGAAAGATAAGAATCAGATAGATAGGATTTTATAGGGTAAAAAGTTATAAGGTGAGTATTGTGGATTGTATTTTGATTCTAGAGGGTATGGTGATATCTGTCCAAGTAAGAAGGTAATTTCTTATGTCTGGAGCTCCTATGAAGAGGAGTATTGTGAGGTGAATGATGAAGTAGTTATGTGGTAGGTGGATATGAATCAAAATTAGAGGTGTTGGCAGGTAAGTGTGATTTTGTAGATGATTTGGGGTCTTCAAAATTGGAAGGTGAAATAGGAGTCATAGTAGGAAAAGTGTTGTGAAGGTCCAAGGGAACTGAATTTAGTGCATTTGGTAAAACAAAATCACTGAGCAATTTTAGAATATGAGAAAGAGTTATATCAAATTGATAAGGGAATAGATGTTTAAAAAATAGTACATCTCGAGACAGGAAAGTAGATTGGAAGTGAGATCATAAACCTTATAAGATGTCTCCTATAAGTTGAGTGGCAATGAACATTGTTGTGTCTAGTTTTTATTGTTTCTAATTTCCTTCATATCCTGATTTTGGTTACAAATCTTTGTGTTTTGATCCAAATGTGACATAAATTTAATGGAAATGGTGTGAATATTGCATGAATACTAATTGGGTTATTTTGTGAATTTTGTCTAAAAACACCAAAGTCACGTAAAATTTGCATGAAAATTAAAAAGAGAAAGAAAGAAAGAAGAAGAAAGAAAAGAAAAAATCTAGTAAGGGGATTAAATTAAACAAGTCCAAAGTTGATTTTATTTCTTCTTTACCTTACCCTTCTATTCTGAGGGAAGTGTATTCTTTTTTTGGGCATGCAAGTTTTTATAGAAGGTTCATTAAGGACTTTTCAAAGATAGTTGCACCACTATGTAAGCTTTTTCAAGATGTCTCCTTTGAGTTTGACGAAAAGTGCAAGGAAGCATTCAACAAAAGGAGCTTCTGACATCCCCTCTAGTGATTTAATCGTCAGATTGGAACCTCCCCTTTGAGATCATATGAGATGTGAGCAATTATACAATAGAGCTGGTTTTAGGAGAAATAGTAGGAAAAGCTTTGCACGCCATCTACTGTGCTTCAAGACTCTAAACCCAACTTAATTGAATTATTCCTCTACTAAAAAAGAACTATTGTATGTAGTTTTTGCTTTGGAAAATTTTCAATCATATTTGCTTGGTGGTAAAGTGATTTTTTATTCTGACCATGCAACTTTGCAATACTTGCTTACAAAGAAAGAAGAAAAACTGAGGCTGATCAGATGGATTCTCCTCCTTCAAGAATTCAATTTAGAGATTAGAGATAAGAAGGGGGGAAAAAATGTGGTAGCGGACCATCTTACTCATTTGATAAAGGAAGAAGATGACATCCCTCTACGAGAAACCTTTCTGAATGAGCTACGTTAGCCAAATAGCCTACCTAACTATGTGAATTTTCCTTCGCTAACCACTTTTGAGGTTTATTATCCTTTTCTTTTGTATAATCCACATTACATGGCACCTTAAGAGTAGGGGTATGCTTTTGTTAATTCTTGATGAATGTGATTGTACAAAAGCCTAATTGTGGGGGTATACATACATATGGATTGGTTATAATTGTTAAAATTCCATGTCATGAATACTATATTGATGTAGCTTTTATCACTTCTACTTTTGAAAAAAAAGAAAGAGGGGAAAAAAAGTAAGAAAAAAGAGAAAGAAAGAAGAAAAAAAGCGAGTTTTAACAAAAAGTTTCAAGGAGGAAATAAAATTGATGTGAAAAGTTGTTCATTAATAGTTTATGCTCCTTAAGTTGTATTGACTGGGTGTTTGAATATATTACATATAATGCCAATGTTGTTTTAGATGGAGCACTTTTTGTGTCAAGCTAATGTGGCTTATGGTGTGAGAACTAAATTGAGTTATGGAACATAGTTGTTGCATTCTTTACGGCTGACGGTACCTAGTTTTGAATGCATGTTAACTTATGCATTTGATATCTCATTAAGTTTTACTTTCTCTTCACTAGTTTGATGGTTTTGTGCTACATTATCTAAAATTCATCCCATCTTATCCTTGCCCACATTGCAATCTTAGAAAAGTCCTTTGATTTATGATTATGCATGTGACTTTTAGGGGTGGAGAAATGAAATGATATGTAAAGTTATGGATTCTTGTGATCTTGAATGGTGTTTGAGAGTACCCATGGAAATATCTTGTCTAAACACCTTTTGTCCAAGTCTACCTCTAGATTACTCAATTTCTAAGGATAGTGAATATTGACTGACCATGAGTAGAAGATTTGAATGTTGAGTTTTTTTTTCTTAGGTTTTGAAAGTCATTCATCCTTACTTATGACTATCTATTATTAGGAAACATGGAAAATGAATAAAATTTTTCATTTGTGATTTTGATTTTAACGATTTGGTCGACGACGTTCAAAGGCTAAATGTAGGGGAACTTGATACGTGTTTAAATTTTGATTCATTTGATATACTACACTTAGTGATTAATGCCTTATAAATGCTTAAGATATTTGTTTTGACTCATTTGTGATTTTAGGCACAATTCATAAGAAAAGAAGTTAAAGTGATTCAAAAGCAAGATATATAGGTCATTTTTCAAAGATTAATTTTCACTTTTCCTCATAGAGTAAGATGAAGAAATTAAAAGATAAGAGGAAGATAAGAAAATGGAACACAAAGAAGAAGAAATGAAACACAAAGAAGAAAAATCATAGAAAGCAATGTATGTGCATGTTTTTGCTATGCGAAAATGTCAATTTAATGGAGCAGAAAATGATAGCAAATTAAGCATGAAATAGTAGTAGCTGGTAAGGGGCAAAAGGGTCAAAATACAATATCTATATATACAGGCGTTGTGTGTTAAACTCAGACAAATCCTGTGCACAATGTAGAGGTACAACATTCCAACGTTAAATGTAGGCAACACTTAAGCACAATGTAGGCATTGTGCATTAAATGCACAACGCTTCTGTATTCAATGCCTAAACACACAGTTTGTGTTTTACTCAAAATGTATAGTAAAAGAAGAGGAATATGAATAGTAGAATAGACATAAGGTTTATTATCACATCAGTGAATAAAAGAGGGGGGTGTAAAATAGAGAGTAGCGAACAGAGAAGCAAGGTGTTGATAGTTGCGTTTTGTATGATGTTTTAGGTTGTGATTTGTTATGTAACTAGTGTAAATTTGAGTGTTGAGTGTGCATTTAGGACATAATTATGTTATTTTGCATGTTTAGTGTTTTTATAGGTTAGATTGAATCTTTGAGCTTAATTGTTATTTTTTGGGGTACTTTGATATGTATGCTAGTGTTGCAGAGTAAACAGGGAAGAATGGTGAAGATTTGAAGAGTTTCAGGCCAAAGGACATCGGCTGCGATTGTGCACATTAGTCATGATCGTGACAAAAAGGATCAGTGTTGGGACCCCGCCCTTGCGAGTCACGTGCCCGATGTCTTAAGTGACATCTGGATGTGCATCCCATAAAGGTGGCATGTCCACACCAGGCAATCCTCAAAACAACTCACTTTACTTATTTTCGAATACACTTGTAGAAAAACTCAAGTGAAATTTCAATTTGACCTCTTCAGAACATTTTGTCCCATGACTAGTACTTATAGCCTAGGTCTCTAACTACTTCTTAATCCTTGATAACTGTTTCTTGTTAAAATTCGTTATTTAGTTGAGTTCTATAACTAACTCCAACTAAGTAACTATCCAACATCCTGGCGTAACTTCCTCTTGGTATCGTCTGTGTTTTCAACTTCGTCTATGCTTGGTGCTTCGTCTGTGTTTTCCACTTCGTCTGTCTTTTGCGCTTCGTCTGTCCTCTGTGCTTCATCTGTCTTTTGCGCTTCGTCTCTATTTTGCATTTCGTCTTTCTTTTGCGCTTCGTCTGTCTTTTGCACTTTGTCTTTTCCTTGCGTCTATCTTTTGACGTCATCACAGACGATTCCTTGCGTCTGTGTTTTTGTGATGTTATCACAAACGATTCCTTGCATCTGTGTTTTCCCTTGCGTCTGTGTTTTCGGTGACATCATCGCAGACTATTCCTTGCATATGTGTTTTCCCTTGCGACTGTGTCTTGGTGACATCATCACAGACGATTCCTTACGTCTATGTTTTCCCTTGCATTTGTGTTTTGGTGACGTCATCACAAGCGATTCCTTGCATCTCTGTTATGACTTCATCATAGATGATTCCTTACGTCTGTGTTTTCCCTTGCGTCTGTGTTATGATATCATTATAGACGATTCCTTGCGTCTGTGTTTTCCTTTGTGTCTATGTTATGACATCATTACAGACGATTCCTTGCGTCTGTGTTTTCCCTTACGTCTGTGTTTCTTATGCAGTAAAACCCCTGAAGCATATCCCAAAACCTCCTACAACCTACCTTACTTAATAAAAATATAAATCTTTTCAACCACCCTCTTTCATTCAATTCCAAGGACAAAATGCACAAAACATAAACACCAACTACTTCCCAAAGCCTCAAACTCATTTAAACATCAAGTGCAATGCGAAAACTTAAAAGTGGTCCTAACAAACTCAAAATACATTCCATTCATATTAATAAGTAAAAGTCTTTACAAAGCTTTAATGACATTTCAAGCCACAATACCTCAATTGAGTTTGAGAACCAAAATACAAAATACACTTGAACTAGTAAAACTTGAAATGTGGCTAAAGCCTTGAATTC
>JAOSBN010000008.1:33321428-33335753 GCA_027563595.1 Erythroxylum suave | reverse complement strand
ACACTTAACCACTTAATTTCTAAAACCCATACTTTCCAATATTAAGTCCAAGCCTTCATTTAAAGTCCCAACTTCAAGTTTCCAAGCCCAACATAAAAGGTCTATCTAAACACATAATTAAATCAATTAAGGAAAAATAATAAAATAAAAAAAATTAACGAATAAATCCATAAGTCAATAAAAAATAATTAATTCGAATAAATATAAAAAAAGAATTTTCGGGACCCAACAGACAATGTAAGTTTTAAGTGTAGGGGTGGGGATCTTAATTTGATATTAGCTTTTATGCATTTTTTCAAATTAATTGTTTCTTATTTGACTTCTTAGGCAGTTTTCAAAATCAAATAAACAAAATAAAAAATTTCTTGTTTTATATTGCTTTTAAGACTATGTAGTCATAATTAGAGTGTGAATTGACTAGAAAAATCCACAGAAAAATTTGGCATGTTCTTTTGCATTTATGATTGGTTAATGTGCATTATGTTTAAAAGAATAGTGACTAGTAGTAGATAAAGCTAGTGAGATTTTGAGCCTTTATAGACTAACACATCCATATCAGTCTTATTGCCTTTTTGTTTATGAGTGACCTTCATGACATGTACATCTTGACTTTGCTATGATTTTCTATTCAAGACCACATTTTTATCAAATGCGTTATTAAGAAAACGATTAGCCATTCTTTGTTTTTACAAGCTACATTAGCCAAATAGCCTACCCATTGATATAAATTTTCCTTTGTTAACCTCCTTTGAGTTTTATTAACCTTTCTTTTTGTATTAACCATATTACATGCTATTAAACTTACCCAAGTGTCCTACCTAAGCCTTAAAGTTAGTGAAGGAATTGTGATTGTTGAGTTTGTGGATGTATAAAATTCTAAGTGTGGGGGTATGCATATGCGTGAAATGGTTATAACTATTGGGATGCTAATTTATGTCTTATCATTGAAATTCTCATGTTGATGTAGCCTCTTTCAATCTATTAAAAAAAAGAAAAAGAAAAGAAAAATATCTTTAAATAAAATTATCAAGGAGGAAATGAAAATGTGTTGAAAAGCTCTATATGATTAATCTTTCCTCCTAAAGTTGTATTGAATGGGTTACTTGAGTATGATGGACATAAGGTAGGTGTTGCTTTCAATAGTCACTCCTCATAATTACAAAGTCTTGTTTATGAACAACTTCTGTGTGAGTGATTTGGCTTCTTGTGGCGTGTGGTGATAGAGCTTAAATTTGAGCTAAAAAACATAGTTTTTGGATTCATCATAGTTTATACACACAATTATGAGGGAATGTTGGTTTTTATATTAAGTGTGGGGGTATACACAATAGTGAAGCATTTGTGATTGTTGAGTTTATGGATGTACAAAATTCTAAGTGTGGGGGTATGCATATGTGTGGAATGGCTATAACTATTGGGATGCCAATTTATGTCTTATCATTGAAATTCCCATGTTGATGTAGCTTCTTTCAATGTATTAAAAAAAGAAAAAGAAAAGAAAAAATATCTTTAAATAAAATTATCAAGGAGGAAAAGCATATGTGTTGAAAAGTTGTATGTGAATCTTTCCTCCTAAAGTTGTATTGAATGGGTTACTTGAGTATGTTGGACATAAGATAGATGTTGCTTTTAATAGTCACTCCTTATAATTACAAAGTCTTGTTTATGAACAACTTCTGTGTGAGTGATTTGGCTTCTTGTGGTTTGTGGTGATAGAACTTGAATTTGAGCTAAGAAACATAGTTTTTGGATTCATCATAGTTTATATACATAATTGTGAGTGAATGTTGGTTTTACACTTGATGTTATATTAAGTGCTTCTTGTTTCACTAGCTTTAATGGCTGTTATACTACTTTACCCAAATACATCCCACCTTACCTTTGCCCACATTATAACCCTAAAATGTTCTTTGATTCATGATTATGCATGTGACTTTTAGTGGTGGAGAAATGAAATGATATGCAAAGTTATGGATTGTTATGAACATGAATGGTGTTTAAGTGTACCTGTGGAAATATCTTGTTTAAACACATTTTGTCCAAGTCTACCTCTAGATTGCTTAATTTCTAAAGGTAATCAATGTTGATTGTAATATTGAAAATAAGTAAATGTTTTAGTTTGTTACTTTGATTTTTACAATTTGCTCAAGGAAGGTCAAAAGCTAAATGTAGGGGAACTTGATAGCTTCTTAATTGTTGATACATTCAATCCATTACACTTAGTCATTACTACCTTAAAATGCTTAGGATACTCACTTTAATTCATATTTTATTTTGTGTACATTTTAGAAGTGAAAGTGAAAGCATACTTATTGAATCATCTTCTCGATGTTCATACTCAATTGTCTTCATGGAGCAATAAGAAGAAAAAGATTAAAAGAAGAAAGGATAAAATAGAGCATAAAATGGAGACCATAGTTGTAATAATTAAAAAGTTACAGCCATGAATCAATTAAAAAGTTATAGCTATGAAATCAAGCCTTATTTTAAACTATCAAGAGACACCTTGTGATCCCATATGAAGCTAATTGTCCAATTTTAAGACAATTGTCCATTTATCTTATGAAAAACCTAGTTGCCACATTGTTTTAACATAGATATTAATGTAAAATAGATGATAAAAGAGTGGACGACTGAATGATAAAATGTCATGTGCAGTTAATGAAGAGGAAAAAAATATATAACAGCTTCAATCTTTAGTAGGACACCACCTGCCCCATTCTTTATTTAACCTAACTTTGAAATATATGAACGTGTAAGTGTCGAGTGGAAAGAAAGGGAGTAAGAACTGAGAGATAGCTTCCTCAATTAGTCTTCTTCAATTATCCAAAATGCATGCGTGAAGGATAGCTAGAGCAAGGCATGTGTGATGGATGGAGAATGAGAAGTGTATGGGCTGGAGCAAGAAAGGTGTTAGCTGGAGAAGGTGGACGACTAGAGAAAACAAATGGAGAGTGGACAACAGTTGGTATTCTCTTTTATTTTTGGAGGTTAAAAGGGAGTTTTTGGGCTGAACCGAATAACTGGTATTCTTCTTCATTTGTTGTCAATTCTTAACTATAATGGAGACATTCTTGGCTGATTTTTGGAGCTTGATGGAAAAGATGGAGGGCTAAACCACCCGACACCAATTCAGAAGTGCAATTGACACCAAGGAGCACATTTAAGCATATGCCATTATGTATCATTTTCTTTCCCTTTTTTTGGACTAATTGCGTTATCTTGAGATTAATGGTTGGACATTGTGTCAGAATGCATTTGATGCTCTATTAAATCATTTTTCTTGAAAACCCATTGCTAGAATTTGAATACATTATATAATAGTCGTGTTTAAAGTCGTATGTGGCAACTAACGGTATTAAATCATTAGGAATAACGTAAAATAAGTTAAATAATTTGAGCTTGTGTGATTATTGCTTAGATTGTTCTATTTTTCTTAATCATATTACGACTGTTTGATTAAACTTAAAAAGCTATTTCTAAGTTATTTGATAGTTAGGGTTAATTAACGAACTCTTCTTGATTCACTACAATCTAAGGAAAAACTGGAATTAACAAAGCTTGTTGTTAATTCATGATCAATAGGCTAAAGATTGGTGTGAAGAAAATAATTCAGTGACATATGTGACATTGTGCTTAGGTCGAGATTAAACCAAATAACTGAATTTCAAATCATTAATCAATTTTATCACTTTGCTATTATTAGATAGAGTTACTTTTACATATTTAATTTTAGATAGAGTTACTTTTACATATTTAATTTTACATTGTTTTCTAATCTGTATCGAATCAAAATTCCCACGTTTTATATATACGTAAAATTTAGGAAAGTAATTGGAATTAATCTCTCTAATATTGACCTAGACTTACCATTAGATAAAGTTTTAGTATAGTTATTTTGGTAGCATTATGATGCGCGACCACTTAACACGAGTATGGAAAGTGTAGTGATTATCTTATTTGTAAAAAGAGAATATGATACATATTTATTGATTTTGTATCACTTCGCATGAATTATTGATGTGCCTATTAACCAGATGATAAGAAATTTCAACTTGTATTGTTTTCGACCAAACAAAATGTAGTTTAAGCCTATATGGATGTTCACATAAAGATTTTAAAATATTATGATTTTAATAAATTAGAAAAAAATTATATCTATGCATATGTAAAACTAATCTAATACTAAATGAAATAAAAGAAAAAATAATGAGATAGAGAATAAAGGAAATAAATTACGATAATAAAATATTTATGTGGCTCAAAATTAAAGGCCTACTCTACAAACAAAATAGAAAACTTGTTTCTTTCTCATTAAACTTATGTGTATTCTATAAAATAATGAGAACTCTTAGTTATAGAGAGAGCCCAACACTAAATTAGGAAGCAACTTTACACAAATCAAATCAAGGTGATATATATAGATCTAATATCTAAATACGTCATAACTAACTAAAGGATTTGATCATTATGTAAATATGATTATATGAACTCATTACGTAATGAAGTAATTATGATTTGGCAATTTTCAATGCTAAAATAATTCCAATATAATCTAACTATAACAAATTTGATAAATGTAAGCATAAAAATTGAAAAACTTAAAAAAAATAGTGATAGAATATAATTTTAACTTTTTGCTCTTGGTAATAAATAAAATTTTGACCAAATTTATTTAAAATTTGAACTATGATATTTCTACGTAAAAATATTGATGTATGCATAGAATACATATATTTTTAAAGGCATTTTGTTATATCTTTTTATTAAATTTATTTTGATTTGAATTAGTTTCATTTGGTGATTTAGGTAATGTTAGAGAAATATTGCTTTAGGAGTGATTTTGGCCAAGGATTAAGGAGTTTTATACATCACAATAAGAGGAAGACTCATTTTTAGCTAAAAAATAACCTTAAAAATAGGTGTATCCCAGGTCATATGTCTTATCAGATGAAAAATGTTAACAAACAAGTAAAAAATGACCTAACAAATAGGTTGTTCCCTTATAAACTCATGGTTTGAAGAAACAATCTCACACACCACTGTGTTAGAGCTAGTGTTGTTTTATGAAGAAACATTTTAAATAGAAGTATTGAAAATATTCTTAAATACAGGTATGCTTGATGCCAATGAAATATACACATATTTTGTTAAGTATTTTGTGTAATTGTAATGCTAAATTACTTTTTTTCATCTTGAATTTTTTATGTAATTATTCAAATTGGACTTTGAGATGATTTCAATAATTAAATGTAATTCCAAGCAAAATAAAAAGAAATTCACAATTTGTAAAGGAAAATAGTCTAACCTTCACTCGTGTACTAGCCTGTTCCTTGAAAGGATACCACAATATAACAAGTGACATAAACTAAGCTATAGCCATGTAGGAGATCATAAGATCCATGGATGAGAGAAATTGTCATGTTAAATATCGTGTGTTCATCATCGAGAAAAAAGTGACATCTATAGCTTGGAGATATGGTCGCACTAGACGTTGTGTTTATTAATTAGAGGAATTATTAAAGCCTATGTCTAAGCCATGACCATGGGGTAGACTGTAGCATAGATGGAGTAAAACATATTTAAGGATGATAATCCTAATTTTTATGGGATTTTAGTTGTCTTTTAGAGGAAATACATATAAGAAACATTTTTTCTCTCTAAATGTTAAGGTTAGCCATTAGAAGACTTCTCCAATTGATTTTAAACTATTTTCACTATAAAATCAAGGTCCATATATCATCTCAACAAATCACACTCACGATGAACCTAAAGAGTTTATCTATATTTATTTATACTATGATCTCTTTATCTTTATTATTAGCTTTCATCATTTCGAATATGTTTGGTTGCTAAAGCACTTTTTCTATGTTTAGGCAGTTTCAACCTTAGTGATTATTATTGTATAGATTGTTTTAATTTAATTTATGAAATACGATATATTTCTATGAGTTGTCCTTATTGGTCTTAATTCTAATTTATTATGTTGGTGTCTAAAGATAATTTTAATTCACTAGTGAATGACTTGAGAGACCTTGTTTGTTAGTGACATGTGTCTTAGATAGAGGAAGTTAAATTGAATGTTCTAAGGTGATCTATATGGCCTTTTTAGTATTAGATTGAAACTTTTATAAAATTTCACAAGAAACTTAATACATTAAAAAAAAGTGTTAGCATTGGTAAATATACATGTTAGGTAACTAGAGTATATGGTTATAGCGTGAGAGAGAGCAGTTTAAGTTTCTAAGAAGTCTTGCCAATCCAAAGAACATTCTTGGTTAACGAAATTAAAGTCAAATGTATTATATATTACGGGAAGTACTTATATGCACTTATCTATTTAATTGAAGTATCTTTTTAATAATTGCTAGTCATTTATTTCCTTAGCTATTGTCAATATTAGTGTTAGGTTTAGTTTTATCTTTTTTCGATAGTGGTTTAGGTTTATCCTATGTTGCTTTTTTTTCAAAAATCTATAAAAACTTCTTATTTATTACTTTTAGATTAGTTAATACTGTTAGACTTTTCAATCAATACCTCTTTTTTATGTTGCTTGCTATTGATATTTAAAGAATTTACCAACTATACATGCTCTAATGTTATTCATTGCGTCAGCTAGATACATGCCTTATTTAAATAGCATTAAAACCTCCTTAAGCTTTTATTAGATAAAAAGAGAGAAAGTCAAATGGATTATATATATTACGGGAAGTACTTATATGGACTTATCTATTTAATTGAAGTATCTTTTCATTAAGTGTCTAGTCATTTATTTCCTTAGCTATTGTCAATATTAGGTTTAGTTTTATCTTTTTTCGAACGTGGCTTAGGTTTATCCTATGTTTCTTTTTTTCAAAAATCTATAAAAACTTCTTATTTATTACTTTTAGATAGTTAATACTGTCAGACTTTTCAATCAATACCTCTTTTTTATGTTGCTTACTATTGATAGGTTCACTTTTTTAATTAATGAGTGACAGATTTATTTTATATTTAGTTTAAGGAGGTTTTGTTAAGCTTTTATTAGATAAAAAGAGACACCCTAGCTTAAGAATTCCAAGCCATTTGAAAGAGAGAAGAGATCCAAGATCATCTCAACTAAGAAAAGAACCTAAAAAAAATTGAGAATTTTATTAGAAAACTAAAATCTTTCTAATGATTTGTGCAGCTTTTTTGTTCTATTACTATTTACAATATGATGAGTAGCTAATTATTTTTATATCTAGATAATAGGAACACTCGTATTTCTTTATTATGGATTTATGGATAATTTTTATATTTGATAAATAATTTTGTTTTCTCAATGTTAATTTGATAAAAGCTAACAATTAAATCATATATTAATTCACATGCAACAATTTGAGAAAGTATGTTTATAGATTGACAAATATTTGAATCACATGGGATGTTGGATACAAGCTTACATAAATTTTGTGGTATTAGGATCAAACCTTTTATGGAATTTCATATATCTTAATGCATAATCTAAGGTTTTAATATCAGTTAATCAATTTGAGAATAGGTGATTGTAACTTGAGAAATAACAATTCAATAAATTAGAGAATTTTGTGGTCCAAGACATAAAATAACTAAATCATGAATACAACAATTCTTACTTAGATTTTTTATTATATCAGATTTTTTTCTTGTAATTAATTGCTTTGTCTTGTTTTAGCAACTTTAGAATAATTTTAAGTTTCAAATTATATTATCTCGATTTTGTTGTAGAGTGGACAATAATAGAGAAGTTAAACTTAATAATTATCAAATCTTCGTAGAAACAATACTCGTTACTATCCTATTACAAAAGGATTGATGCCCTTATCTAGTCGATAGTAATTGTATTAAAAATAGTGAGCCAGCTAGTTTAACGATGTACGCCTAAAGCTTGCCTCTATTGTAAATGAAGTTAGAGGCATAAACAAAAGCGACTAGTGTAGCCCACTCTAGATG
The DNA here is from genome assembly GCA_027563595.1 of Erythroxylum suave. Lineage (NCBI taxonomy): Eukaryota > Viridiplantae > Streptophyta > Magnoliopsida > Malpighiales > Erythroxylaceae > Erythroxylum > Erythroxylum suave. The sequence continues at coordinate 33,327,800 of JAOSBN010000008.1, read as the reverse complement.
GAGGAGTTTATAGCAACATCCCCAATGGTGCTCTTAAAGATACTCTCATATACGCCCATGTATGGCACTTTATCCAGAACTGGATAGCTTCAAAGGGTACGACTCTTTCTCTTCACCTCTTTCTTCCTTCACTACATTCTTTTCGATCATCTTCCTTCTCCTCAGCTGGTATCTCTTCGGACAAGGGGTATTTTCATACCACTAGCTGTTACTCCTTTTCTCACCACCCTTTCTTTTCCCTTTTTGCACCCTCACTTTTCAGACTTTCATACCTGTGAAAGTTGTCTTTCCGCTTCTAGCTTTAGCTTCAGAGAATGCAGACTTTACCGGACACTGGGAAGGAAGATTTCCCAACTTTGCCCTCCCGCATCCTTCTTGAACCTCAAGCAAACCAGGCATCACTAGACACCACCACCATCAAACCTCCACCAGTGTTGAAAACTCCAAAAAAGTTGGAAGCAAGTTGTCGGGATTCACAAAGCTTCAAACCTCAACTTCAACCCTCCCAAGGGAATAGATGAGATGCACTCAAGGACGGAGCATGAAGTTGGGAAGCCACACTAGTTTTCTTCTTCTTTGACTAATGTCCCCCCTTCCCAAGCATCCAAAAATGGGCTCATCGAATATGGCGTAATAAAGGTCTAGCAGATGTCTGGCTAGAAGAGGAAAATCTTATTTTATTCACCTTTAATTTAGCATCTCAAGCTCACAAATCTTAGAGGAAGGTCCTTGGCATGTTGGGAATCAACCATTATTTTTATAGAACCGGAAGTCTAGCCTTAAGCTTGAATCTATTAAACTTCAGAACATTTCTCTTTGGATTAATTTCCATAATATCCCCTTGGAATATTGGATTACACAGGGGTTGAGTGCCCTTGATAGCTTCTTTGGAACACCTCTCTGCTTTGATGAAAATATGGCTAAAAAGAATAGAGTGGGTTATGTTCATATCTGTGTCAGTGTGGATCTTTCTAAGGAACTTCCATCCGAAATACTTGTTACGAGACTAGGTGAGGGAAGCCACTTATAGGAGGATAGCATTGCAGTTCTTACCAATGGAAACCACTTCCAAAACATCAAGGGGAAATCTGAAAAGCCACAGGGAAAAAATTCGAAACAGGTAGTTATCTTGAGCTTATGAGGGATTAGTTAACTGAGGAAGAATTGGTTGACACTATCACTATGAGCAATGCAAATGTTGAAACACAAATAGATGCTGAGAGTCCTCTTAGAAAAGGGGTTATTGCTAATTCTGATACTGAAATTGTATCCCCTATTAACAATGTACTCTCCCCACCTGCAGATCTTTCATTTGAGCTCTCTCCTTTAGGTGAAAATACTGAAACAGGTTCTTCAAGTGACAACAACAGATCTGATGAGTCACCAGGCCTTCATACAGAATAGAAACTCCCACCATAGATTTTCAATCACCAAGCAACCAAACTAGAAATGAAGTTGGCATTGATCATGAGAAAGACAGTAAGTCATTTCAAATAATAGAAAAGACAAAATGATACAGGAACAAGAGCAAAAGCTCCGCTCACAAAAAATTTTAATATGTCAATTGTAGTATGGAATGTCTTAGGATTGAACTGCCCAATAAAGCAAGATACTTTTAAGGGATTTTTTTCAAGATTGAAAAGCTTCTAATAGTATGACTACTTAAGACAAAAATAAAGCAAGAAAAATATTAAGTTAAATATACTAGGATGGGATTGGAAGCAAGCCACAAACCATTCACACCAAGCATATGGGAGAGTCATCAAATGTTACAAGGCTGACGAGATTAGAGGGAAGATTCTCCATTCCACAGATCATATTATGCACCTGAATGTATCCTTTTTGCATGATAAAATTGACATCATAGTTTCCTTTATTTATGCTATTAACTTTGGGTTCCGAAGAGCTATATTATGGACTGATTCCGAAGAGCTATATTATGGACTGATCTAATCAATCTCATAGAGAACTACATTTGCCATAGTTAATATATAGGAAATTTAACTCCACTCTTTGCAAGTCAGAGGCTTAAGGAAATTGCAACCATCGTAGGTATTCAGAGGATTTCAAGTAGTGTGGGGACAAATTGGGACTGTCTGATCTGAAGTATATAAGCCACAAGTTTAAACAATCCTCACAATGGTGTATCCAAAAGAAACTGGATTGAGCATTGGTGAATGCTAAAGGGATAATTCATTTCCCAATAACCCTGCTATATTTCAGGACCAGATCACACCCCCCATTAAAATCGAGAACCTATTCCAAAAAACTGCTAGCTTCCACCCATCTAGATTTAACAATTATCTAGCTTATGATCCAGATTTCCTTGAAGCTTGTATAAAAGGTACTGATTGTGCCTTTAGTGGAACCAAATAGTTTACATGTGTACAACATTTGAAGGAAATCAAAAAAGAACTCAAACTTTTACATTCCTCAAGGTGATCAACAAATGAAACATTAGTGAAAGCTAAGGATGATCTATTAGTAGTTCAGAAATTACCAGCACTCTTACCCTCTGATTCTTCACTACTTGTAAAAGAGAAACAAGCTCTCTCAGCTTATTTGATTGCAGCTAAAAATCATGAATCCCTGCTACAGGAAAGAGCTAGAGTGAATTAGTTGAAGATGGGGATAGATGTTCAAAAGTTCTTCTTTAATTCTATCCTAGCCTGTGAAAATAAAAACCGTACCCATTCAATCGCCACTAATAAGGGGCTGTTACTTCAGAACCAAATGGATATTCAAAATGAAGCTGTGAACTTCTTTGCAAAGCTACTTGGATCTCTAAATATAACTTTTGTTTCAGCTGCTAAACTCTCAGCACTCAATCTGAAGCAAATTAAATAGGATTATTAACAAAAGTTGTGGAAGACAAAAGATTAAGGAAGTAGTTTTCAGTATGGATGGCATGAAAACCCCTGGTCTAGATGGACTGAATGGCTTTTCCTTTCAAAAATCTTAGAGCATTATGAGTTCATGCGTTAAAAAAGCAGTGAAAGAATTTTTTTTCCACAAGTGTGTTTCCTAAAGAAATCAATAAAACTTTTATCTACTTGATACCAAAAGATGTGAATCCCTCAAAATTCAATGAATTTAGACCTATTGCTTGCACAAACTTCCTTTACAAGGTCATCTCCAAGATTATCGCGTCAAGATCGAAGAAAGATTCCCTCATCAATGACAATCAAGGAGCATTTATAAGCAATAGGAAGATTGGAGACAACATATTATTAGTGCAAGAACTTCTTAAATTCAGCCTCAAATTGCACTATCAAAGTCAACTTCCACAAAGCTTACGATAATGTGTGCTGGACTTTTCTATGGAAGATGAAGTCTGCTTATAGATTCCCAAGAACATACATTAGCTGGATCCAGGAGTGCATATCCACAGCAAGCTATTCAATCTTAATTAATAGCAGCCCTTCAAAATATTTCAAAGCTAAGAAAGGCCTAAGGTAGGGGATCCTCTTTCCCCTTACCTTTACAGTACCTTTACATTTTATGCATGGAAGTTCTTAATTCAATGATAAAGCTTAAAGGAGAATCGAATGCAAACTTTAAACATCACTAGAAATGTCAAAAGATTGGACTTACTAACCTTGCTTTTGTAGATGATTTTATTCTCTTTTGCAGTGCAAAAATGGATTCCATTAACAACTATATGAAGGTTTTGCACAAATTCAAGGTTGTCTTAGGTCTACAGATCAACCTCCATAAGAGTCATTTCATAATCTTAAAGGGTGCTTCTCGGATGGCTTCAAAAATTGTTTCCATAACAGGGAGAAAGCTCCACCTCTACTATACGCGGGCCTGCCAATCTCAGCAAAGAGATTAACTTTCCTAGAATGCAGCCCTCTTATAGAGAAAGTTCATAAGAGAATAGGTTCCTAGATGAACAACTTTCTATCTTTTGCAAAGAAATTACCGCTTATAAAATATGTTCTTAATTCTCTATACATATACTGGAGCTCACACATTTTCCTTTCAAAGAATGTATCCAGGACAATTGAGAGGATTTTCAAGGATCCTTTATGGAACCACTCTAATGGCACAAAAGGAATTGCTAAAGTGAAATGGGCAGACATTTGTTATCCAAAAGAAGAAGGGGGACTCAATGTTTATTTGTTAAACTCACCAATCAAACACTTATACTGAAACGGTTCTGGTGTATCCTTGAAGATAGGGATTCATTATGGATCTTATGGATCCATTCACATTTTCTCAAAGGCGAAAGCATATGGGAAGTCAGTAAAAAAGCATCTTTCTGAGTCAACTTCTCCAAATGAAACATCTAGTCCAAGATGCTCCATTAGTAATGGGAAACTCGTATCCTTGCGGTTTGATAATTGGTTGGGTAGAGGAGCTTTCGTACACTTCTCGGAGGAATTAAGGAATTCTATCAATCTCCCACTTCACACAAAATGGACTCTCCCAATCTGCTCCATCAAGACACATTCTTCTAGCACAATTGACCTAATTCACCATCTGTCAAACAAACTCATGAGATATTTTTTAAGATTGAGAAAACCAGCAGTGGAGTGGTCTCGAATTTTCTGGCACAAGATCATATCTCCTAAAGCATCCTCTCTCCTGTCTTAACACAACAAATAGGATCAGGTATTTAAATATTGATTCTTCATGTCCTTTTTGTTCAACAAAGGAAGAAACAAAAAATCACCTATTCTTCACGTGTGAGATCACCAACCGTACTTGGGAAGTAGTTAAAACGAGGTGTAACCAGTCATTACAAGATCGTACATTCTCGGTTGTTATACAATGGTTGTCCCCCGAAGTTGCAATATCTTGTAGCAGTTCGCTTATGCATACAAACCATTTGGAAAGAACAGAATGTTAGATGGTTTGAAGCTAAGTAGAAATCTATCTCCCTTCTCATATCTGAGACGATGAACAGCATCAATGAAATATTAACACTGAGAGGTGTAGTGTGAAGCTCCAACCATCCCTGTATCCTTACTTACCATATACGCTACTCTAATATATTGTAGCAATGCTACAATTTTTGTGAAAAGGGTACCCCCATGTATGTTTGTAGATATATTTTAATTCTTTATTAATGAAATTTTCATTTTTTTATTTTCAGAAAAAAGAACAATAAAATTTACATTTTTTACGTATGAATAGCTTTTATCAAATGGGTAATGAAAAAATTTTAAATAGCAAAAACCGTGCAGCAAATACCTTTTGTGAAAAAGAACTGCCTAAGTTCATAAAATACGTAGGAATTAATTAAAGATCAATATGGAGATTTCAGGTTTCTTCCCACCATTATAGTTGATGGACTGGTTGGGAAGACCGGTCGTTGAACCATCTATTGCACGAATAACCTTTTCTCTGTCTTACTGTCAAATTATGAAATTGAGATCTCTTAAGACACAACCGATGATCAATCCATTATAGAAACAGATTTACCTTCTAATTATTAGTCAAATGCTGGTAATAGAGTTATAAGAACCTACAAGGTCTAACTACCTAAGCTGGTGAGGATAGATCGTTTGTGAACATAAATTGCTTCAGATGTAGCGAAGTAATCTGATTACTGTTAGAAGAGAATGAATTCGTAGATCAATGACTTGACAAACAAAAGATTAAAGTGAAAGGCATAATGTTTAAGAATCTTTACATGGGGGCCTTGCCTCCAGTTGGTTCTTTCACTTCCATGTGAACCATACGCTACAGGTCATGTCGTGAACAGATGGCAGGGAAAAGTAAAGCCCCGGTAAATCAGGATACGTCCCACGAAACCAAATAAGATAAAGAAAGAGGTAAAAAAAGGTGATATATAGGGATTAAACAAAAGATAAGTACACCTACAATTCAACGAGGATCACCACAAATAATCTCCTCACCCTTCGTTTCTGTTTTCCATTGGCCGACTGCAGCTGATAAAACTTGCTGTGTCTTAGTATTGGTACTGGAGTCTTGTATCTTCTGGTTTGAGGCCGTGACTTCAAAGATGACAAAAGATAGGAACATAGGTTTGGCCATGGACTTCTCTAAAGGAAGCAAACTAGCTCTCAAATGGGCCACTGAAAACCTGCTAGAGAAAGGTGACACCCTTTATCTCATCCACGTCAAGCCTTCACAAGGAGATGAGTCTCGCAACCTTCTCTGGTCCACTACTGGTTCACGTAAGCTGAATTTGTCTCTCTAAGTTCCAGTTTCTGGATGACTTGTCTGTCTGATTTCCTGATCATCTGTTTTAGCTCTGATCCCTTTGGTCGAGTTCCGTGACAAGGAAGTTGCGCACAAGTACGAGGTTGACCTTGATCCAGAGGTTATCAGCATGTTAGATACAGCTTCCCACCAGAAGGAGGTATTTGTTCATGATGATTTATGAGGGCCTGTGCATAT
>JAOSBN010000008.1:33293571-33318903 GCA_027563595.1 Erythroxylum suave | reverse complement strand
TGTTTTTGGTATCTTTAGAAACTTCAGATGATGAGGGGACAAAAGATATGAAGAATCCAAGTTGAAATTCCAAATCGAAAGTTTCCCAAATCTACCCCGAGAGTTATGAGCGGCAGGCCGTTTCGACCTCCGAATGTTGGGCTTCGGAAGCGGGGCCCAACAGTTGTGACCTAAATAAACACATTTAGGCTTTCCTTTAATGAAGACTTGCTTGGTTGGTTCTGAAGTAAGGATTGCCCTCGGCAATAATTTGGGCTCTAAAAATTTTGGTATTATGGTTGGGCAAATGTTGGTGGATTGTTGGTTTTCTATGAAAAATTGGGGTGGTTCCGTCAATGAAAGTTGTAAGTGTTTGAGTATGATTCATTTCACTCCCTTAGTTGAAAACCGTTGAGTGAGTTCACTTGTTCTTCCCCATCTGCAAAGGACTCACAAGAATATGAACAAACATCAGCTCCATGACCGTGAATTCCATATATACCACATAACTCTTGATTTGGAAAGTTTTGGGTTTACGAACTCCAACTGTTCTTCCCCTCATGGTCTTTTGTTGAGAATTGACCCCCAACATTTAGAAGATCTCATATGTTTTTATAGCATTCTTCTCTCCCACAACACCTCCTACTGTATTGTCCACTGTGTATGATACTGTTGTGTCAATCCATTATAAAAGAACTAATTCTACATGTGGAGTGGAAAATGATGGTGTGGACACTAAATTAGTAAGGGTTTAAAGCATTCCCATGCCTTAAGAAATGACTCTCCCTCTCTCTGAGTGAAGGTTGCTATCTTCTTCCACAACTCAGAAGTCTTCTGAGGGGAATAGAACTTTCCTATGAATTTGTTGTACACCTCTTCCCATGTAGTCAATGAACCAGGATGATATAATCATCAACCATGACTTGGCTTGATCCTTCAATGTGTATGGGAAGCACCTCATCTTAAGTTGATCTTCATTTAGGCCATCCAATGGAAATGTCTGGAGAGTGGTATAGAATTCTCGAATGAAGTTTAAAGGGTCTTTATTGGGAACCCCATAGAACGATGGTAGCATGCTGTAATGAATGCTCTTCAATTCATAGTTTCTGGCTTCCTCTCCTAAACAAATGCATTAAGTGGCAGTACCAATTACTGGTCTGGCAAACTCCTTCATTACTAGCTACCTTTCACCCATCTCTTGATCTTTAAGCTTGGCAACGTCCCTTGAGGTCCTCTTATCTGATGCATGTTATCAGTAAAAGGAGCAAGTTTGCTTTCCCAAAACCTATTGTCTTGCATAAATCAAATAAAGACAACATTGAATTAGTAACGTAAACTGCTAAAACATCTCAATGACATAATACAACAAAAATGTATGCATGAATAGATAAAAAAATTGAAAAAAGTCAAAATTAAATCTAATGCAAACACTAAACACCTCCTTGGCTATGACGACAAAAAATTATTGTACCTAAAATAAGTTCTAAAAATACCTAAGCTATCATACTCGTAAGTATATCAGGTAGTTGTAGTTAGATTACTTAGGGTCATCTCCCATGGAGATGAAATTGGTTCACTTAAATTAGCCTTGAACAAAAATAAAAACAAATGCAATCCTAAACACTATAACCTAATTTGATGAGTGAAGGCTTTAAAGAAAATCACAAAATTAAATTGAAAAGTAATCGAAATTAACTGGGAGCAAAAATGAATAGATTAACCAAAGTGGAAAACTCTTGGGAATTAATTTCATTAATTTAATCTCTATGCATGACTAAGGGGAAATGATTGGATAGTTATCTTACTAAAATTACCAATTGGGTTCTAAAATGAATTCAATTAACAAACTATTCTAACTTTCGTATTCAACAAGTTTATCATCCAAAATAATTATTAAACCCAACTAATAATTACCGCTTAAGTTAATATATTTCTAATTCTTAATCTAAGTGTCTATAGTTTCTCATTCCATATTAAACTTCTTCTCTCGATCCTTTATTTAATACTAAAATGATGCAAAGTTTGGCCATGCTATTACATCCATTATGTTCAAAGAAATATAGCAAACATAAGACAATAACGCAGTCCATCAATTATGCATATTTGAGTAAAATAGCTATATTAATCCTCAAGAAAAAGAGATTAGCCCATCATAGAAATAAAAAGATTCATCATATTCAATTAATTCAATCCCATCTTTACTAATATAAGAGAAGTATTTAAGCAATAAACCAAGTAAATAACCAAATGAACTATCAAAAGATAACAAAGTATTAGTCAGTTAAGCTAATAGGATAACTAATCCAGTAAAATAAAAAAAATGCACCAGATAAAGAACATAATAAGCAAACAAGGATTCAATGAGGGAGTTGCGACGATCTCCTACCCCTCTCAAGCTTCCTGCATTAGCTCTCACCTTCTACTTCTGCTTGGCTCTCACCTAGATGATCAGATGTTCACTTTGTTTCTACTTCCCTACTATTCTTCTTCTTCACCCGACTCTCTCTGTTCTCTTTTCTCTTCCTCTGCCTTCTATCTCTCTATCTATTCTCTTTCTCCCATAATAAGTCTGTGTGGTGTGAATAAATGTCTCTAGAGTTAATGAATGCAGAATGTGGAATGTAGAATGTGCTGGCACCCTCCTTACTCTTTCTATTTGTGGTCTATTTTAGGTGTAAGATTTTTAGTTGTCCCTCTTGCACATGAAACGTAATAAGTTGTTGAATTAAAGGAAAAACATGTCACGGGGATGACTTTGTTTGTCACCCCTGTAGGAGCTGGGCACCACTATGACTTAAATGTCATGGTGGTGATAAGTTAGTCACCATTCATATTTTTCATGCAAATTATTTACGTGAACTTTCATTTTTTCATGCAAAAATTCACAAAATAATCTAATTAACATGCATGCAATATTCACATCATTTTCACGCAATTCATCTTTCATTTGGATCAAAACATAAGAATTTGTAACCAAAATCAAGATATAAAGGCAATTAAAAGCAATAGAAAATAGATATAACAAGAAATCCCTAAACTTGTAAGCAAAACAATTCAAATACTAACTTGAAAGACTACAATGGTGGTTATATTTTCGTTATTACCCAAATTGATTCACAAGCATAAGGACACACTTGTATGTTGTCCTCACATTCTTTTATATGGGCATACAATATGTGAATTTAACATTCATAAATGCAAACTTCTAATGCACATACTTATTATCACATATCAGTGTTGAAAACACTATCAACAAACTTTTTTTGAAAATTCATCATAAAGAACACCTCAATCAAAGTGATAATCATGCGATACTAAACAACAAATGCACCATATTAGATACCAAAACCATATGTATTTATGTTTATTTCAAGTCATATGCATGAAAATGCACTAAATTATGGCTTTAATAACCTTATTTGATTTTTATAAAGTTAAACCTTATTTAATACGGTGTAATTAAATATAAAATTAAAAAACTCACTTTATAAATTCACAGACCTAAAAACATGACCCAAAATAAATTGAATGACTATTTTGCGAATTTTGAGTCTTTTTTTGTCATGTAATGTATTGATGTTAACATCATGCATTCTAACACACACCAAAGCCTAACATATCTCTTATACATGTGCTAGACATGCATAGACACACATTGGCTTTATGGCCAGTGTGACGCTGACTCTAAGATGTGCCAACTATTTGACGCATGTGTAGCACACTTGTTAGAAGTTGAACATGTTTAAAAGCAACTTTGTGCTTCTTCATCACATTTCCTTTAGTCACTAGAAAAATGGCAGTTTTCAGCAACATTTTTAATGATTTTTTTGGCTAGATTATGACAATTGTTTACTAGAAATTTGCCCAAAAGTTTTTTTTGACCTTTTTCTATGCAATGCTTATTCAAAATCAGTTCAAACATCAAATAAGCAATTTATATAAGCAAAAACAGATTAATTTCTCTTATTTCCTTATAGACAAATTAAAAAAATATCCATTCAAATTCCTACAATCATGGAATTGTTCTGATACTACATGTTAGTCATAACACAAACATTAATTATAGACCCAGGATAAACCATGAACTTGTATTAATAAAGAAGATGCAAAAAAAACCTATTTTTGCAATCCATTAAATGATTAACAAGCTACTGAATCACTTGAAGAAGCTCTTGAAACTTTCGATCAAATTTTTATAAAAGTTGTATATCCTTGTGCATGAACCTCGTAGCGAATTAAAGAAATTAATGTCCATTAACTTACTTAAGCAAGTAACATAAGACCTTAGTAGCTATTTATAGGAAGTTTACTAGGTCTCCCTATCATAAGCCCGATAAATTATTAGCCCTATTGATTAGGATTAATTTTCCTCATTGAACTTCAACCTATTTAATCATATCCTACTAAAAATCACTAAAAAATATATCATGTGGATCCTTTATTAACTACTTTAACAATGAGAGTTAACATAATGGTTCATATCAATTTTTGTTTAATTTTAGAAATTTTAATTAAAAATAATTTTTAAAAGCAAACCATATGAGAAATTAATGTCCTCTTCAGTTTTATTTGAATTTGGGTGCAAATTTATTTAAAATTAAAGCTGCAATTGTTCTTGTTAGCCTTTAGGATCTTAGGTTCTCCCTTAGGCAGCACATGGCTTCTATCAATGAATTTTGTACTAGGGAGTAATTGCTGTCACGGGAATTCTTATTCCTTATGATTCTTGTCTTTTCTCCTTAAATTTTGACGGGCAGGACGCACCCACCACCGAAATTAACCCTAGTCGCAAGCCGCGTCTTGCAATTCATCTCTGTATGAAAGTGACGGCTACTTCCGTTCTTCCGATTTAGTTTATCCAATTAAATCTTCCACTCCGTGTTCCCCATTACCAAGCAGTTCAAACACTCCCGTGGTCAATTCTCCATTCTCAAATTTAAGACAAGACGACGCCAATTTGGAGCCATTACGAGGCTTAATAGTGAAAACTATTTGATTGTCACTCACATGTGTGATTAAAAGGGAAAACTGAAGTTGTTGCAAAGATTTTAAATAATTTTAAAATTTAAGAATTTGAGTTTGAATTTGGTCATAAATTATTTAATTTTACTTGGTATCCATTATTTATTAAAAAAATGACAAGAAAAGATTTTGGATTTGGACCACAACACGAGTTGAAAATTAAAGAGAGCAGCGCATTAGGCAATCATCCAATTGAGTGTGTATGACGGCATTTTGTTTCATCCACATTAACATTAAAGAGAGCAGCGCATTAGGCAATCATCCAATTGAGTGTGTATGACGGCATCTTGTTTCATCCACATTAACATAGGAAAAACAAAAAAAGAAAAATTAATGAGCTCAAAAAGAGGGATAAGGGACAATAAGTAAAGTAGGAAAACACCGAATGAGAGAGAGCGAGACACAAGAAAGAATATAAAGTTACAATCACAAGCGGTGTCGACATAGTTAAATATAAAATCACAATTACAAGAAGTGTCGACATAGTTGCGATTGTTTTCGTGTAAAAACAGACATCCTTGTATGCGACCGCCCCGTAATGCCCTTTCCATCGTCAAACAATGTCGACACTCTCTGATGATAGCCCCCAAATCCAACTCATTTCCTCTTTCTCTTCCTTGAATCAACAACTCATAGTTTGTTCTTTTATATGCCTCTTCAAACTGAAAGATTGTTCATCTTTTTGGACATTCTGCCTCCCTGGGATCAATTCTCCAAATTTAGTCATCATATATAGGGAATTAGAAATTGGGATTTGTGCTCTACAGCAGCGACAGGATTAAACCCTTTTAAATTCTTCCATTGGATCCCATGTCTTTCTTCGAGGTTTGTTCCACAATGTGTCAATAATATTTGCTGAATTAATGATCGTGTTCACTCGATGATTGTTCATTTGTTCTTTACGCTGATTCTGCGTATTTGATGTGATAGGGCCTCTGGGAATTGCTAAACGTCGATCAGTTCAGATCCAAGACCAACGATTTCTCAGGTAAAGTTAAGTTGCTTACTGTTCGGAGTCATCTGGGTTTCTAGTTTATACTATTTTATTAGTTTTAACGAGTCCGATTTGATATCGTATTTATCTCATCTTCGTCAATTCATTTGATCGTGTGCAATTCTACTTTCATTTACTAATAAATTGCAACATGATATATATTAGATAAGATACTTGTTGCATTGAAGCTAGCCAGAAGCAAGAATTGTGAATTTTCCTTTGAGTGCCTCGAAATATCTCAAATAACGCACTCTTGCGCAAAATAACAGGGTACTTATCACACGGAATTTCCACATACATGTCTAACTGTGAATCATCGGAGCTTGACGCATGCCGGAACGACTCGGCAGCTTTCGTCCTGAAATTCGTGGCGATAGCATCAATCTTCCTCTCGGGTGTAGCCGGAATTTCTATTCCTCTAATTGGACGACACCGCCGCTTCCTCCGCACAGATGGCAGCCTATTTGTGGCGGCAAAGGCATTCGCTGCCGGCGTGATTCTGGCCACAGCCTTCGTCCACATGCTCCCCAGTGGAACAGAGGCGTTGTCGGACCCATGCCTGCCCAAGTATCCATGGTCCAAATTTCCATTTTCAGGCTTCTTTGCGATGATCTCTTCGTTGTTGACACTTCTAGCGGATTTTCTGGGTACTCAATATTATGAAAGAAAGCAAGGGCTGAAGCGGACCAGCGAAGACTGGGCACGGATCGGTGCAATGAATACGGGAATGGAGTCGGGTGTTCAAGCGTTTATTGATGGGAAGGAGTCGAATGGGAAGGTTTTTGGAGAAGAGGAAGATGGTGGGATGCACATTGTAGGAATACGTGCCCATGCGGCGCATCATAGACACAGCCACCCTCACGGGCAGGACTCTTGTGATGGTCAAGCTAGAGATCATGGACATGGACACAGCCATGTTCATGGACATGGGCATGTGCACGGGTTTGGCGAAAGTGACGAGGATGGTGGTGCTCGACATGTTGTCGTTTCACAGGTAAAGTTTTGACTTTCTTACTGTAAGTGTATAAATACGGGTGAACGGAGGGCGTGTTTTGCACACGCCTCTTCATGTAAATAATATGGCCCCTGAAGCAATAATGGAGAAGGATCAAGTGGGGATGTGTTCCTGATGTGACTTTGGTGGTTCACTAGTCATTGTGATGGGCTCCATGGTGGAAGTTCACTGCTTTTGTTTTTGGTGATTTGCGTTTAGCTAATGCGTAATGGTCTTTTCCTAGCTGCTCTGGGAACTGGAAATCCCACCTGTACTCCCCTGTGTTGGTTAGAAGTTTTAGGGTGTTTGTTTATGACCTTGTAATTTTGTTTCGCAGGTGTTGGAACTGGGTATTGTATCTCATTCAGTTATTATTGGGTTGTCGCTTGGAGTATCACAAAGCCCTTGTACCATAAGACCTTTAATAGCTGCACTATCCTTTCATCAGTTCTTTGAGGGATTTGCGCTTGGAGGTTGTATTTCTCAAGCTCAGTTTAAAACACTCTCAACCACATTGATGGCCTGCTTTTTTGCGATCACAACTCCAGCAGGGATTGGCTTTGGCACAGCCATTGCTTCATTCTACAACTCAAACAGCCCTGGAGCACTGGTTGCTGAAGGTATCTTGGATTCCATGTCAGCTGGAATCCTGGTGTACATGGCTTTGGTGGACCTAATTGCAGCTGATTTTCTAAGTAAGAGGATGAGTTGCAACTTAAGGCTTCAAGTAGCCTCTTATTGCACGCTCTTCCTTGGGGCTGGATTGATGTCCTCCCTGGCAATTTGGGCTTGATTTTATTATAACGTTACTCTTCCTTTTTGCCCTGGTTCCCTGTTTGTGGGGCGCAAATATTTACACAAAAATCCAAGTTTCGTGGATTCCAAAACAATGGGAAGAGATGAAATATTACTTGTAGTTTGTAGCTCATGTTGTATAACAGAAAAAATATATGTTACTCTTTCTCCATTCGGGCAAAGGAGAAGATGGAGAAGAGATGACGGTGGTGAAGAAAGAAGAAGACATCCTAGGGAAGCACGTCGCTATGCATGGTTTCTTTTGAGTCGTGTCATGTAGTGGTCCTTAGTCCGAAACGTAGTTAAGCCGTAAATGAAACCTCAAAAGATAGGATACGAACTCGCTGTCATGCATCCACTTACGTTCACAATCAGCTCTGTAATTCCCAAGGCCCAATTACACCTTGCAAACTCCAAACACGTCAAATCTTTGGATTTTGCATGGTTCGGCGCCTATGAGTTCTAAGTCTGATCCATATCAAATCGCAAATTCTGCAGTCTCGTTTAATTTTCTCTTTCTTTGTTCTTTAATTCAGGATCGTGCCCTCTATTTTCCTTTCACAGTGACGAAGGGTTGTCTTTCTCGCTTCTTTTGGTCAATTACGATTGATTCTTCAAGGACAAGCATAAAATGGTTACAATTGTGGGAAAATAAGTTTAAAGAATAAAACACCACTGCAAGGAAATTTTAATAAACTCAAAGAAGATTCCCGGATATTATTTGTCTGGATCGAACAGATGATAGAATAAAAGGGCAAAAAACTTTATTTTGTTTTGCGATAATATGAACAATGGAGAAAGAGGACACTTAAATAAACAATATCAACATTTGGCGTCTCTCCAACTCCAAATTCCTCAAAGAAACCGAGTTTCTATCACCTTAAGGATGTAAGATTCTCATCATATTGGAGCATTATCGCTTTTGGTGCACAGATTTATTGGATCCTCACTAAGTTTAACCACAAACAGATTTTCCTTGAATGAAAACAAAGTGTCAAATTCACTGTGTTAACCTTAATTATTTATGTGCATTTCTAACTTCTTTTGATGAATTTTAATGATATTTCAATTTGAGCTAATTATTTTTATTGGGATTAATTAATTTTAGTTTGGAGTAATTGACTTGTTTAAGAGTTATTGGCACTAAAATTTGGTTTAATTTTTAGAATAAATATTTTAAATTAATTTTGTCTTGAAAAGAAAAAAAGAAAAGAGAAAATAACAAGATATAAAAACCAAGCGATAGAAGATCATGCCAAAGTGGGTTAGTACGAAAGACAATAAAGGAAGATAAAAAGCATGAAGAACTCGGAGAACAACCCCGAGAAAGGGCATGTATAAGTATGAAAAAGAAGAAAAAGAAGAAAGATAATGGGAGGAATGATGACACAGATAGTGGAATATCATATGAGATAGTTGAGAAATTGAGTAATTTCATTAGTAAAAGTCCTGTGGAAGAATCACTCAAGTGAGGAAACAACTTAGGAAACGGAGGAGCACATGAGGAGACAATTTCCCTACCTATTCGAACAATCAGGTAAGAATTTCGAGGATGAAATTTCTTAAGAAGGGGAGAATTGTAACATCTCGTTTTCCAATGTTAACGGTTAGAACCCTAGAATACTGTACATGAGAGAAAAAGCAACTAGAAATTATGACATGCATTCAAGCTTATGCATAATATAGCACACATACACGTAAACTTGATTATTGAACATTACGATGACTGTTCTTGCATTTCATTGACATTTTACCAGATATAATTGATTTATAAATGTGATTATGATGTGAATTATGGTTTATATGTATTGAAAATTGAATATTTAGAATTTTTGGTGAAATTTAGGAAATTTCTAAAATTATGAGTATAATCGACAAATGATAGTAGAAATACGTGACGGATGACAATGGAAATAATTGGAAAATGACATGGAGATTTATTGATAGTTAACATTGAAAATGAGGAGATAATTGGAGTAGAAATTGGAGTTACATGGACTAGTTAAATAAGAGAACCAAGTAAAACCTATATGTCACTTGCCAAGCCATATCTTATATCACAACACTCTCTCCCAAGTGAAAGATCATCTTCATTTTCATTTGTCTTTCACTTTATTCATTACTCTCACTTTGTTAATCTCATCTTCTTCAATCTTCTTTAACCACGATTTTCACTTCTCACCCCATCAACATTGAAGATTTGCTCTAACCCTTTACTTTCCATTATCATTTTGTTGTCATATTCATTCCTCACTAAAGACCTAACCTTACCATCTGTGAATGGTGATGAACGAATGATAATTAGGAGGCTAGGGTTAAGACAGTTTTGAATACTATGAAGCTAAACAAGTAAGTATAAAGGATTACTCTTCTTAATTTGTTAAATGAAGCATGTATGATGATAGTTAGAGGTTATATGATCATAAGATTGTGTTTTATGTATGTCGAAACGTGGGTAAAGAAATGAACACATTGATGTCTTGTTTTAACATGTATGATGATCAATATTTCATAAGCTGATGTAGAAATGAGATTGAAATTGAAAGAACATTAAAATGATATAGAAAGAAGTACAAAAATTGATTTGTAAATGGATGTTCGTGTTCTATTTTTCTTGGTATATAACGTTTTTCTCTTTTGTTGTTTTAGAGATGAATAAAACTAAGTTTAGAGCTAAAGAAAGGGAGTAATGTGGTATCTTGAAATAAGGTAAATTAAAATGATAAGTTAGAGAAGATATGAAGGTTAAAATGAAGTCAAACATATGCAGAAAATTGATGAAGAATGTGTATATGAATATGTTCTGTTTTTGTGATGATGATGAATCATGGATTTTGATTTGTGTGTGGATGATATTGAGCTGAAATGGAGTTAAGAATGAAGGGAAAATAATGATGAATTAAGCTAGAAAAGATAGAATAAGCATAAGAGATGATAGGTGTAACTTGAGTAGTTGAAGAAGCTAGAAAATTGAAGAAGAAGGCTGGGATATTTTAGATGGAAGCATCCCACAATTGTGGGAATAGGCCCATGATCGTGGGAATGCTTAACAAAGACAGAAAGTTTCTGTCAATAAAAACCACGATCGTGGGAAGTGTCTACGATCATGAGAATTGGCTAAAATCCAATATACTTCTTTCATGTGTGGATTGCAAAAACAAGTGATTAGGTACTTTCATATGATACATTTAGGCTTGAATGAACCTTGAATTGAGCCTAGAATGATGCTTGAATGAACCTTGAATTGAGCCTAGAATGATGCTTAAATAAGTGATTAAATATATGATATATTTAGGGTGATGGTTGAGGATATAATTTAAGAGTGAATTGTCATACATTAGGTGTTCAAATCTGGAATTTTGAGATGTCATGGGCATGAAAGTTAACCTTTAAAGGCTAATGTGGTCCAAAGAAGATGAATGTTATGTGTTAAGTAAAGATGAATGACAAATTGGATATTATGTGATCTTAAAATATTAGAATGACCTTAATGAATGATTGAAAGAAGAACTTAGAATAATCTTGTACAATTGAGGAGTAAACCTAAGTTCAATTTATTCATATGTGAGTTATGATGTATGAATGATCATAAGATGTGAATTAAGGAAATATACCTGGGATTGTCATTGATCATGCATTATATATATTACATATACATATGTATATGATTGAGTAGTCATGTGAATGTGCAAATAAGTAATGTGTAAATGTGTATGTTATTGTGTGATATATAAGAGCAAATAGAGAGACCGTATCCAGACATTGCTGGGACATCGAGGCAATAAGCTATCTGGAGCAAACTGTGAGTAACCTAAGATGGTCTCACAATGAATTATTGTTTGATTCTATGTTGAATTATTATGTGATGTGAATGTGTTGATTCTAGATAACTAATGTCCGAGGCGTTTGATGTATGAAAAACAGATTGGAAATTCTCATTGTATGTGAATTTGATTGAATAACTGATACTCAACTTAATTATTAGATGTCGGACCAAGGTTCGATGAAAAATGTGAACATGAGTATGAATGTGAATGATTGAGCACTAGAGATTGATCGAATACAAGTGATGCATTTCACTACATAAATGCATTATAACATAAAGGAAGTTGTGATCGGAGTCATGTCATGCATTTCACTACATAAATGCATTATAACATAAAGGCAGTTGTGACCGGAGTCGTCAATGAAAAAGAGCTTAAAGCTCAAAATGTGGTAAGAGCCTCTGGATCACTATGTATAATGAGCCTGTATCTCCAAAGAATAAGGGTTATTTATTAATGAGCATGGTATCCACAATGGATATGGGACAGTGAAAAAGACACTCGGTTACAACAAGGTAATAATTGAATATAAGTCTCATGAGCATTGTATGTACATTTGATATGCTTCTTTTGAATGATTGTAATGTATTGTTGAATTGTCTTGAATGGTAAATGTGAAAATTGTGAATAAAGTGTTTTATGATGTTACATGATGATAAATGAAATGATGTGAACTATGTGATTATATGAATTGTTATGTTATGTGATATTAGTGAAGCATCGAGGATGGTTAGCTCATTGAGTTCACAAAACTCACCAAAATTGCAATGTTGACTTTTCAAGTTCGAGAAAGGTGACTTAGCTTCTAAGATTGCTTAGAAGAAAGCTAGCATTGCTTTTAGAGAGAAGAAATGGCCCAAAGGTCAGTCCGCTGAGACTGAAGGATATTGTTAGAAGTTTTTGTATATTTTCGCATACATGTAGCATAACTGTGAACTCTAGTTAGCTTGTGATATTTTATGTATTTTGATGATGTTGAAATGCTACAATGTATATTTTGTTTTATGAAACTAAAAAGAGTAATTGGGGCTTAGATATAGTGATATTTGGGTTTTAAATTATGATACTATAAGTTAAATGAAAGTGATTTAGCTAGCACGCTACTCTTACTCAGCATGTGATTAAATGTCGGAAGGAAGCAAAAGCACGTGTCAGATGGGAGTGGGGCACTACAAATGATTTAGAAAGTGGAGGAAAAATAGAATAGTTATTAAAAGACCTATTAGAGACCATAAAAAGGAGGACATGTGGCAAGTGACAAGTGTCACGGCATTTGCCACACACCTCACTTTCGTATCGCTTATTTGAAAGACAATCTTTTTAGTCTTTCATTTTTGTTCTTTGGCTAAAAACTCTCTCTTTCATTTTGTTCTTCATTTCTTCTTCTCCATTCACGACTCTTACTCTCCACATTCACAACCTTGATTTTTTGGTTGACATTTAACCTACCCACTACAAGATCCTTGCTGTCTCTTCTTGTTACTAAAAGACACAACCCATTCCTCTTTGAAAGTTGATGATTTTGTCGTGTTTAAGAGCTAAGGTTTACATGATTTTGAAGAAGCTTGGAGTTTAATCAAGTAAGTTATACATGAAACTACATGGGTTTGTTTAAATATAAACATATGTGATGATTGTTTTAAAATTGAATGATCATGATAATAGAGTTAAATGTATGCTGTAACATGGATGAGAAAATAAATTGGTTTATGTTATATTTTTGTGTATACGATGAGTAATAATTTATAAAATGTTATAGGGTTGTTTTTGAGATGGATTAATAGTAAAAATGGTGTTTGAATGACAGATGAAAATTGATGAATGAAGTGATGTGTTTATGACCTAAATTTTTATATATAGGATGAGTGCAGGAAATTAATGAATGAATGTATATGGTGTGTTCTTATTTTGAGAGTATGAAAAATTGGATTATAGGTTGTTATGTAGATGAAATTGGTTATGAATTAAGGGTAAAATGAAGGTGAAATTTATGTTTAGGAAAGGTGTTAAATAATGTTCTTGAAATGAGAAGAAGTAAGGATTTGATATAATAGTGAATGATAGAGATTATGTTTTGTTTTTGTATGATGATAAACCATAGTTTATGAATTTTTTTGTGGTTGATATTGAGATAGAAATGGGGTAAGAATGAAGAGGAGAATGAAGTAGAAATGATAACTATACATGAGATGTCTTGAATATAGTATGGAAAGAGTTAGGATTTTATGAATGAATAGGATTAAGTGAATGAAAAATAATCAAGTAGAGTTTTGTGAGTTTTAATCCAACTAATATGGTAGTTAGATTAATATATGATGAAGTTGCATAAATGGATTAATTACGGAAAAATTGGAATGATAGTGATGTTTCTAAGTGTGTTGAATTCATAAAAAATGAAGGAAGAAAAGGCAGAGCACGATCGTGGCAGAGTCCCCATAATCGTAGCCAGTTCCACAAGCTTCTGTCATGATCGTAGGAAGGTCTACCACGATTGTAGGCAGGCACAAAGAGAGAAATGTTGTCTTTTAAGTGATGTTTGAAATAATTAATGTTAAGGTACTTTCTTAGGATGTATTTAGGCTTGAATGAGGTCTTAAATGAACCTATTTTGACGATAGATTAGGTGATTAAAGTGAGTAAGGTGTATTAAGCAAGAATGAATGAGAAATTAGATATTATGTGATCATAAAATGCTAGAATAACATTAGAGAATGATTGATTAATGATGTTAGAATAATCAAATGATAAAGATTGAGTGATTAAGATTTGTAATTAAGGATACATACCCGGAATAGTTAAATTGAACATGCATTGTACATAACACATATACATATGTGTAGTTAATATGATTATGCAAATTATTAATCTGTATAAATGTCTGTATTGCATGATATAAAAGTGCAAATAAAACGACAGTATCCAAACATTATCAGGACATGAAGGCAATAATAACTTTTCAATTATTAAACTGCTACTTGTATGAAAGTGAAAAATGTCAGACATTGATGGTCTGAGGAGTTTGATCATTGAAATCGTATTGGAAGTGCTTCATTGAATTTTAATCTAAAAGAAATGCGTGTTCTCATCAATTATGTTGAATGTCAGACTTAAGCCCGATAGAAACTTAAAAAGTGATTATGTAAACTGAATGAAAGTGATTAAGTGTATATATGTGATTGGATGCATTTCATTACATGATATGTATGATCAGATAAAGAAACTTATGATTGAAGTAGCCAGTGAAAAAGAGCTTAAAGCTCAGAATGTGTATAAGAGCCATAGGCTTAATATGCAAAATGAGCCCGATATCTCTAACTGATATGAGACAGTTATCAATGAGCCCAGCATCCATAAAAAATATGGGACAATTAAAAAGGCACTTAGTTACATAAAAGTAATAATTAAAAGTGAGTCGCTTATGCATTGCATATACAATTTGTTTTATATTAAATGAAATATTGGAAATGAGTTGTCTAAACTGCATTGAAATAATATGCAATATGTGATTATGTGAACTATTTATGAAATTTGAGATGGGAATTGTTATGTATTTTGATATGAGTGAGCCCATCAATGATGGTTAACTCACTGTTCGCAAGACTCGTCAAAATTGCAACGTGGCTTTTTAGGTACGATGAGGGAGACTTAGCTTCTAAAACCAATTAGAAGAAACCAAGTACTGCATTTGGACTCAATAAATGATTCAAAGGTCTATCAGCTGAGATATGGAGTTTAGAGTGAATGTTTTTGTAAGTTCCTTATTTCATGTAAAATCTTGTAAAGAATAGCAAAATCTAAGATATTTTTGATATACTTTGTAGATGGATTACGTAGTGAAATGTTAAAAAAAATTATAAATGGAAATGAGGAATTGAAAATTTGATATTATGTTATTCGTGTTTTAATTATGGTGCCATACTAAGTGAATGTGACTGCTCTAACACGCCGCCTTCATGGTGTATGTTCCTGAATGTCCATATGATGTCAGGTATCTACCTAATGGAAGTGGGGTGTTATATTTTTGGTATCAGAGCATGGTTTGGTATCTATAGGGACATATATAAGCATATAGACATAATTTATATTGAGAAACTCATATAGGAATCGTTATTATTGTCTATTATAGGTCATCCGCCATAGGTGATTATGTTAGACAATCAGTTGACCTAGAATCTGTAGGAGCCAGAAAGAGTCTCCTATACCTCGACCTGACAGAACGTCTCTGAGAATTCCTGAGAGAAAGGAAAGGAGGTATGATAAATTAAGAAAGTAGGGGGAACCTATTGAGGCCAAAGGATGGCCAGAGAGAACCAAGAGAATATTTGGTCAAATGGACAACAAGTTTGATGAGAAGCTCCACTGTGTAGTCTCATTATTACAAGGTCCTACAAACCAGTAGTGGAAGACTGTTCTAGGCAATACCACTAGACCTTGTGGTTTAAAGTAGGAAGACTTTCTGAAGGCCTTCAAATAGAACTATATACCGAAGATCTATCTGGATAGAAAGATGAAAGAGTTTTTAGATCTGAAGTAAGGCAGTCTCACCATAGTAGAGTATGAAATACGATTTAATGAGTTAATGGAATATGTTATTGCATTGATTCCCACGGAGGAAGACAAATGTAGGAGGTTTGAAGATGGGTTGAATATGGAGATTAGGACAAGGCTAGCTATAACGAATCTGAGTAGTTTCTCTGAGTTCAGAGCAGCCTCGATCCAAATAGAAAAACTATTAAGAGACGGCCAAGGGGAATACAAATAAGAGTTTAGAATGAAGAGACAAGGTGAGTCTCAAGTCGATTCTGGTAGAAGGTTTAGTAATCGCTATAATAGATTGTTTTAACCACTGGCTAGATCAAGACAGTCAGGGTCTAAACAAAAGGGTAGTTTTATGCAGTTTGGCATTGGTAGAGGTCTGATATCTGGGCAGATGGAACAATGTGAACATTGTGGTAAGAAGTATAGTGGGGATTGCTAGAACTTAACAGGAGCTTGCCTTCGTTGTGGCTCCTACGAGCATTAGATCAGAGACTGTCCCACGGTTTATGGAGCACAGTTTGGAATGAGAGGAGGAACGGTAACTGAGACAACTATCCAGTAGAGCCGAGCTAGTGGATTTAGACAAAAAGGTGGAGGTAGAGGCAGAGTGAGTTCAGGGAGTCCTACTATCAGTACTGATGTGCAGAGCAACTGACCGTAGTCTCAAGCTAGGGCCTATGTAATTACTAGACAGGAGGCTCAGAACTCCCCAAATGTCATTGTAGGTGTGTTGCATATATTTAATTTTGAAGCTTTTGCATTGCTACATCTAGGATCTACGCATTCTTTTATTGCACCGCATCTGGCATCTAGACTATATTGTGATAGGGAATTGTTGAAATGTGGATTAGAGATGAGTACACTGATAGACCTAATTTTAGGTATGGATTAGCTTACTGCTTATAAGGCTGTGATGAACTACTGTCCTAAGGAGGCAGTACTAGAATCTCCTAATCAGTCGAGAGTGGAGGTGTTAGTCAACCAGCTTGATCTCATTCACGAGCGCTATGAAACTAATCCGAGGTGGATGTAGGGCTTATCTGGCCCGTGTAGATGACACTCACACTGAGCAGATATCACATGATATTCCTATTGTTAGGAAGTTCTTGGATGTGTTTTCCATGGTGTTATCTAGTTTACCCCCAGGATAGGGAGACAGAGTTCGTTATTGACCTTCTTCCAGGTACTACTCTTATATTTATTCCTCCATATAGGAAGACACCTGTAGAACTTAAAGAACTTAAGGCTTAATTGTAGGAGTTATTAGATAAGGGCTTCATTAAACCAAGTGTGTCACCAAGGGGAGCTCCAGTTTTATTTATGAAGAAGAAAGATGGGAATTTGAGGTTATGTCTCGATTATAGGCAGTTAAATTAGGTGACAGTGAAGAACAAGAACCTGTTGTCAAGGATAGATGTCTTACTTAATCAGTTGTAGGGAGCTAATGTATT
The DNA here is from genome assembly GCA_027563595.1 of Erythroxylum suave. Lineage (NCBI taxonomy): Eukaryota > Viridiplantae > Streptophyta > Magnoliopsida > Malpighiales > Erythroxylaceae > Erythroxylum > Erythroxylum suave. Next base: position 33,301,305 of record JAOSBN010000008.1, on the reverse strand, counting down.
CATTAAGTTAGGTTTAAGATCAGGTTACTTGCAGTTGAAGATAGCAGAAGCTGATCTACATAAGAGTGCATTTAGAACAAGATATAGGCACCTCGAGTTTTTAATTATGCCGTTTAGGATGACGAATGCCCCTGCTACTTTTATGACTTTGATGAATAAGGTATTTCAATCCTACTTAAATCATTTTATGATTGTTTTCATTAATGAAATTTTGGTGTACTCGAAGAGTAGAGAGGAGCATGCTAAACATATGAGGTTAGTCCTACAAATTATGAGAGAGAAGAAATTGTATGCCAAGTTTAGTAAGTGTGAATTTTGTCTTAACCAAGTAGTGTTCTTGAGGCATATAGTAACTAGACATGGCATACAAGTTGATGTAAAGAAAGTAGAAGTAGTGATGAAATAGGAAGCTTTGAAAAATGTGTCTAAGGTCCAAAGTTTTCTGGGATTAGCCGGTTACTATCAGAGGTTAATAACTCTTAGATTCGAACCCATAGCTACAGGAAGACCTGGAAATGTTACAAGTTGATCTTTTTTGCGAAATGCATTTGAAGGTGGGTTGATTCCTCTTTTTGACCATCGACAGTCCTGGCCATGTCATCAAAGGCAGAAATGGCTATAATGGTGGAATATAAAATGTTACCCTCTTTTCTGACCCACCAGAACCATTCTTAAGACCGCTAAGCCCTGCTTCACTTCTTTAGGGTTCTCATTAATCTCAACGACTTTGACAAAACTTCTGAGGAATAATGTGCCTTTTCAATAGAATGATGAACGTTAGAGAAGTTTTGAGGAGCTTAAGCATAGGTTAATCACGATATCGGTGTTAACTATTCCATCTGCATCTAGAGGTTATGTGGTGTACAGTGATACGTCACACCAAGGGTTATGTTGTGTTCTAATTCAGCATGGCAGAGTTATAGCATATGCATCGAGATAGTTGAGGACTTATGAGTTCAATTACCTAATACATGATCTAGAACTTGCTGTAGTGGTTTTTTCTCTAAAGATATGGAGACATTATCTGCATGGAGAGACATTTCATATATATACTGATCATGAGAGTTTGAAATATTTGTTGAGTCAGAAAGAGTTATATATGAGATAGAGAAGATGGATTGAGTTGTTAAAGGATTATTACTGAACAATTTAGTACCATCTGGGTAAAGCTAATGTAGTAGCTGATAAATTAAGTAGGAAATCTGATAGCAGCATAGCACAAGTTCAGATATCGAGGTTACCAAATCTAGCACATTTGAGAGCATTGAATGTTGAGCTGAATTTGGGCAGAATGAGGCATTGTTGGCTACATTGAAGCTGAGGTTGATGTTGTGTGACAGAATTATAAATGCTCAAAGCAAACATCTGGAAATTGTGAAGCTTACAGAGAAATTGAAAATGAACTCGAATTTTGCCTTTGAAGTGAGAAATGATACACTGTGGTTGAGGTAGAGGTTATGTGTACCTGATGTGGATAATCTGAGAAAGGATTTTTTGGAGGAAGCACATATGGCAACCTATGATATGCATCAAGGTACTACCAAGATGTATAACACACCAAAATAACATTTTTGGTAGCCAAGGATGAAGAAACAAGTGGCTGACTATGTGGCTAAGTGTTTAACTTGCTAACTGATTAAAGTCGAACATTAGGGTTCAGTTGGGAAGTTACAGTCAGTACCTATACCAGAATGGAAATGGGAGCAAATTACTATGGGCTTTATTATGGGATTGCCTAGGACTCTGAGGCAACACGATGCCATATAGGTTATTGTGGACCTATTGACAAAATCAGCCCACTTTTTACCATTAAGAGAGACTAATACACTAGATCAGTTAGCCCAGAGATATGTGAATGAAGTAGTGAGATTACAAAAGGTACTAGTGTCCATTTTATCGGACCGAGATCTTAGATTTACTTCGAGATTTTGGAGAAGTTTACAGATAGCTTTAGGTACAAAGTTGAACTTTAGTACTGCATTTCATCCTCAGATAGACAGACAAAGTGAGAGAATGATTAAGATTGTTGAGGATATGTTAAGATCATATATATTGGAGTTCCAAGGAGCATGGGATTAGTATATGACTGATTAAATTTGCTTATAATAATCATTATCACAATAGTATCTTTATACAAGATGTTATATGATAGACAGTGTCGTTCGCCTCTGTACTAGGATGAAGAGGGGTTAAAAATTGTTGAAGGCCCATAATTGATTCAAGACACTGTTGATAAGGTAAAAGTGATCTAAAATAAAAATAAAGTAGCACAAGACAGGCAGAAGAGTTATGCGGATTAGCATTGGAGGGATATGGAGTACTGAGTAGGAGATAAAGTGTTTATGAGAGTATCACCTTGGCAAGGAGTGCTGAGGTTTATTAAAAAGGGTAAGCTCGTCCCTAGACACATTGGTCCTTCTGAGATCATTGAGAGAATTGGACCATTAGCGTACAAGTTAGCCTTACCGATTGAGATGTCTCATTTACACAATGTGTTACATATGAGTATGCTCAGAAGATATCAGTCTGATCTGATGCATGTGTTACTGGCTCAAGAGATTGAAATTTCAAGTAACTTTAGTTATGTTAAGGAATCAGTAAAGATGGTGGGATATCAGATGAAGCAATTAAGAATCCAAGTAATTCCATTAGTGATTTAGAGGAATCACTAGAATGAGGAAGCTATATAGGAAACGGAGGCTCATATGAGGAATCAATACCCCTACCTAGTTGAACAATTAGGTAAGAATTTCGAGGATAAAATTTCTATAGGCGGAGAATTGTAATATCCCATTTTGCCATACTAAGGGTTAGAATCCTAGATTTCTATATATGAAAAATTAGGAAATGTATTACATTTACGTGCATATCACTATCATAAGCATACACATAAATGATTATTGATTTTTATACACATTACAAAGACTGTACATGCACTCATTTGACATATTTCGGGGTATAAATGATTTTAAATGATTATGATGTGAATAGTAAATTTTGTATCTTAATTTTGGTTGATAAAATTATAATTGGTGATTTAGAATTTATTTATTAGATTTGGGAGATTTCTGAAATTTTGCGTATTTTTGAACTAGGAAAAATGCCAAGTGGCAAAACAAATTGATTTATGGTAGTAGAAATAGTTGATATATGACAATAGAAATAACTGACAAATGACATTAGGATTTAATGACAAGTGTCATAAAAATTGAGAGATAAATGATTTAGAAATTGGATGACAAATAAACTAGTTATTAAGGGATCTATTAGAGACCATAGAAGGAGGACATGTAGCAAGTGGCATGACTAGTTATTAAAAGACTTAATAGAGAGCATAAAAAGAGGAAATGTGGCAAGTGACAACTGTCACACCACTTGCCACACGCCTCGCTTTCGTATTGTTTATTTGAAAGACAAACCTTTTAGTCTTTCATTTTTCTTATTTGGCTAAAAGCTCTCTCTTTCATTTCGTTCTTCATTTCTTCTTCTCCATTCACAACTCTTACTCTCTATGTTCACAACCTTGATTTTTTGTTGACATTTAACTTACCTAATTCAAGATCCTTGTTATCTCTTCCTATTACTAAAAGACACAACGCATTCCTCTATAAAAGTTGATGATTGTGTGATAATTTGGAGCTAGGGTTTACGTGATTTTGAAGAAGCTTGGAGTTTAATCAAGTAAGTTATACATCAAACTACATAGGGTTGTTTAAAAATAAACATATATGAAGATTGTTTTAAGATTAAATGATCATGATAATAGAGTTAAATATATGTTGTAACGTGGAAAAGGAAATAAGTTAGTTTATGTTATATTTTTGTGTATATGATGAGTAATAAATTATGAAATGTTATAGGGATGTTTTGAGATGGATTAATAGTAAAAACGATGTTTGAATGACAATTTAAAATTGATGAATGAAGAGATGTGTTTATCACCTAATTTTTATGTATAGGACGAGTGCAGGAAATCAATGAATGAATGTATATGGTGTGTTCTTATTTTGAGAGTATGAAAAAGTGGATTATAGGAGAGCATGAAAAAGTGGATTATAGGTTGTTATGTAGATGAAATAGATTGTGAATTAAAGGTAAAATGAAGTAGAAATTTATGTTCAAGAAAGGTGCTAAATAATGTTCTTGAAATTAGAAGAAGTAAGGATTTGGTATAATAGTGTATGATAGAGATTATGTTTTGTTTTTGTGTGATGATAAATCATAGTTTGTGAATTTGTTTTATGGTTGATATTGAGATAAAAATGAGGTGAGAATGAAGTAGAAATGATTAACTATGCATGAGATGTTTACAATATAGTATGGAAAGAGTTAGGATTTCATAAATGAATAGGATTAAGTGAATGAAAAAGAATTAATTAAGTAGAGTTTTATGAGTTTTATTGCAACTAATATGGTAGTCAAATTAATATGTGATGAAGTTACATAAATGGATATGGATTATGGAAAAATTAGAGTGATAATGTTGTTTTTAAGTGTGTATAATTTGTGGAAAAATGAAGGAAGAAAAGGTAGAGCGCAACCGACGATCGTTGCCTAGCAAAATTGGGTTATGTCATAATCGTGGCAGAGTCCCCACGATCGTAGCCAGTTCCACAAACTTCTTTCATGATTGTGGGAAGGCAAGCATAAAGAGAGAAATTTTTTCTTTTAAATGATGTTTGAAAAAATTAATGTTAAGGTACTTTCTTACGTTGTATTATGGCTTGGATTAGATGATTAATGTGTGTAAGGTGTATTGAGTAACAATGAATAAGAAATTAGATATTATGTGATCATACAATGCTAGAATAACATTGGTGAATGATTGATTGATGATGTTAGAATAATTAAATGATAAAGGTTAAATTACTAAGATTTGTAATTGAAGATACATACTCAGAATAGTTAAATTGAACATGCATTGTACATAACACACATATATATGTGTATGATTGAGTGTTAATATGATTTTGCAAATTAGTAATGTGTACAAAAGTGTATATTGCATGATATAGAAGCGCAAATACAACAACAACATCTAAACATTGCTGGGACATGAAGGAAATAGCTATCTGGAGCATACTGTGAGTAACCTAGAAGTTCTCACTAAAATTGTTTGTATTTGATAACTTTTCAATTATTGAACTGCTATTTATATGAATGTGAAAAATGTAGGACATTGATGGTTTGAGTAGTTTGATAACTGAAATCATATTGGAAGTGCTTCATTGAATGTGAATCTGAAAGAAATACGTGTTCCCAATAATTATATTGAATGTTGAACTTAGGTTCGACAGAAATGTGAAAAGTGATTATGTAAACTGAATGAAAATGATTAAGTGTATATATGTGATTGGATGCATTTCGTTACATGATATGCATGATTAGATAAAGGTGGTTATGCTCAGAGTAGCCAGTGAAAAATAGCTGAAATGTCAGAATAAGTATAAGAGCCACAGGCTCAATATGTAAAATGAGCCTAGTATCCCCAACAGATACGAGACAATTAAAAAGCACTCAGTCACAAAAAAGTAATAATTAAAAGTGAATCATATGTGCATTGCATATACAATTTGCTATGTATTAAATGAAATATTGGAAATGAGTTCTCTGAACTGCATTAAAATTGAATTATGAAATAATGTGCAATATGTGATTATGTGAACTGTTTTTGAAATTTAAGAAGTGAATTATTATATATTTTGATTATGAGTGAGCCCATCGATGTTGGTTAGCTCTCTGAGTTCACACAAATGATAAAAAATTGCAACGTGACTTTTTAGGTACGAGGGAGGAGACTTAGCTTCTAGACAAATTAGAAGAAACTTAATACTACATTTGGACTAAAGAAATGACTCAAAGGATAGTCAGCTGAGATGTGGAGTTTATAGTGAATGTTTTTGTAAGTTCCTAATTTCATGTAAAATGTTGTAAAGAGTAGCAAACTTTAAGATATTTTTGTTATACTATGTATATGGATTATGTAGTGAAATGTTACATTGTAAATTTCATTTTTATAAATGGAAATAAGGAATTGAAAATTTGATATTGTGTTATTCTTGTTTTAATTATGGTGCCATATTAAGTGAATGTGATTACTTTAACGCGCCGCCTTCATGGTGCATGTTCCCGAATGTCCATATGATGTCGGGTATCTGCCTCATGGAAGTGGGGTGTTATAAATTGTCACACAAAAGGATAGATGGTTGAGATAAAGAAACACCGAGTTATCGAAGAAGTTATTGGACCCAAATGATCTTCATAGGAGCAGTTGTAAGCCTATGATATTCGACTTCCGTTGATGACTTTGCAACAACATGTTGCATTTTAGATGATCAACTAATGAGATTTCCTCCAAAGAAAAGATAATAGCCATGTGTAGAGTGACAATTATTTTGGTCCCCTGCCCAATCAGTGTTTGAATAAGCCACTAAGGAACGTGAAGCTACGCTACGAAAATACAGTCCATAATGCATGGTTCCTTTTAAATATTGGAGGTTCCTTTTAACTTCTTGCCAATGGTAAATAGTGGGTGAGTGCATATACTGGCAAACTCGGTTAACAAAATAAAATATTTTCGGTCGAGTAACAATGACATATTGTAATACGCTAACAACACTTCTGTAGAGATGTGGATTATGAAATGTCTGGAAGATAAACGAATTGATGCTTCTATAGGGGTAGAAATTGGTTTAGCACCAGCCATATGAACATGTTCGAGAAGGTCACCAATATACTTGGCTTGAGAGAGGAGCATGCCATTTTTCCCCCTATGTAACTCAATACCTACAAAATAATTTAACTAACTCAAATCTTTCAAGGTAAAAGTAACATTAAGATCTTCCATAAAAGATTGAATAAAACCACCATCATTTCTTGTAAGAACAAAATCATCAACATAAACTAACAAATATGTGACATCTCATAAATAAAGAATAATCTGAATAGCATATTGTAAAGCCATAGTCAAGCAAAAAGGACTTGAGCTTAGTGAACCATGCACGTGGAGCTTGTTTAAGCCTATAAAGTGCTATACGAAGATGAAAAAAATGATTAGGGAGCTTAGGATATTTGTATCCTAGTATGTAAGACATATATATATACATTCATTTAAATCCCTATGTAGGAAGGCATTATTTATATGAAGTTATTAATTAAACTATTGGATCGGGAAAAGAAAGCATGCCATATTTGGAGAACCAGTAGATTTCAAAATTTTTTAGAAATCTTATTTACAGCAGAAGCAATATATCCAAAGCATCATGCTAATCTGTACATGATATGGTATAAGGATAATAATAAACATAAACAAGATAGTGATATTACCGACTCCTTCACTACAGCTTTAATTTCTCGCTGCGTTATCCTCTCCTTCTTCTTGTATCCAAAGCCTTTTCTTTTGAATCCTTTTCTTTGTCAACTATCCCCTCCTTGTTGTTATATCCTTAACCAATTTGATTTACGTCTTGTTCTTCTAGGACAACTTGGTTAACAAAATCCTTTCGTGGGAAAGGAGAAGAAATGTTTGGAGGAGATTTTTCTTAGAAGAAATGAACTAAAAATGAGACTCTTCTCACGCAAATTTCGGCTCACTCATGCATCAAAGGAGCCAGAGAGTCAAACCATACAAGAACACCTTCTTACACCCTCAATTTTGGTTATGCATGGAATGGAAGAAGAGAATAGCATTCAATGCATCACTTCTTACTTTAATCAATCATAAAGTAGCCAATA
>JAOSBN010000008.1:33270630-33293471 GCA_027563595.1 Erythroxylum suave | reverse complement strand
CTCAAGGCCTTTAACCATTCTCAAGCCCTCTTCATCCTAATATAATGGCGACCGACACTTTCTACCATACAGTGCCTCATAAGGTGCCATTCTGATACTACTATGGTAATGATTATTATATGCAAACTCTATCAATGCCATATATTGATCCGAAGCTCCTATGAACTCCAATACACATGCCCTGAGCATATCCTCTACTGTCTTGATTGTCCTCTCACTCTGTCCATCTGTCTGAGGATAAAATATTATATTGCAGTTCAACTTAGTACCCATAGCAGACTGCAAGCTCTTCCAAAACCTCGAAGTAAATCTAGGATCCCTGTCCGATACAATGGACACTGGAACCCCAAGCAGTCTCACCACCTCATTCATATATCGCTGGGTCAATTGATCAAGTGAATTATTTTCTCTCACTGGTAAGAAGTGGGCCGACTTAGTCAACTGATCCACTATCACTCATATAGCATCATTCTACCTAGGAGTCTTAGGCAGTCCCATGATGAAGTCCAGAGTAATCCGTTCCCATTTCCACTTTGGAATGGGCAACGAATGGAGCTTACCTACTAGAGCCTGGTGCTCAGCTTTAACTTGCTGGCAAGTCATACATCTAGATACATACTCAGCCACTTGTTTCTTCATTCCAGGCCACCAGAAATGCTGCTTCAGTGTGTTATACTTCTTGGTAGTACCAGGATGTATAGCATAGGAAGCCATATGAGCTTCCTCAAGAATCTCCTTCCTCAGATCATCTACATTAGGCATACACAGCCTCTGTTTCAACCATAGTGTCTCATCCCTTAACTCAAACTCAGAATTTGGATCCAACTTCACCTTCTCCATAAGCTTCACCATATCGAGATCTTTCCCTTGGACTTTCCTGATTCTGTTATGTAGCATTAGTCTCAACTTCAATGTAGCAATCAATGCCTCATCGTGTCCTAGATTCAACTCTTTCTGACTCAGTAGATACCTCAAACTCTTATGATCTGTATAAAACTGGAAGGTCTCTCTATAAAAGTAGTGTCTCCAAATCTTTAGACCAAAAACAGCTGCAACCAGATCTAAATCATGTACCGGATAATTGATCTCGCGAGACCTTAATTGTCTTGATGCATAGGTGATCACTTTGCCATGCTGCATCAATACACATCCCAATCCTTGATGCAACGCATCACTGTACACCACATATCCTCCAGTCCCTGATGGAATGGTCAACACTGGTGCAGTAGTTAACCGACACGTAAGCTCATCAAAGCTCTTCTGACACTCCTCATTCCATCTAAACACTACATTCTTCCTCAGAAGTTTGTCAGAGGAGCTGAGATCAAAGAAAACCCCCCAACAAATCTCCGATAATATCCGGCCAATCCTAGGAAGCTTCGAATTTCAGACACATTCCTTGGAGCTTCCCAATTCATCATTGCCTCTGTCTTCTTTGGATCCACCTGTATGCCATCTTTAGTCACTATATGTCCTAGAAACACAACTTGATCCAGCCAAAATTCACACTTACTAAATTTGGCATACAACTGCTTTTCCCTCATAATCTGTAATATAATCTTTAGATGCTCAGAATGTTCCTCTCTGTTCTTCGAATACACCAAGATATCATCAATAAACACAATCAAAAATTGACCTAGGTAGGGCTGAAACACCTTATTCATCAAGTACATAAAAGCTGCCGGGGCATTAGTCAGCCCAAACGGCATCACTAAAAACTCGTAGTGCCCATACCTGCTCCTAAATGCACTCTTAGGTACATCAACCTCTGCTATCTTCAACTGATAATATCCTGATCTCACATCCAGCTTAGTAAATACTTGAGCTCCCTGTAACTGATCAAGTGAATCATCGATTCTAGTAGTGGGTACTTATTCTTCATTGTCACTCGATTTAGCTACCTATAATCGATGTATAACCTCAAAGTCCCATCCTTTTTCTTCACAAATAGTACTGGAGCTCCCCAAGGTGACACGCTGGGTCTAATAAAACTCTTTTCCATCAACTCCTGAAGCTAAGCCTTCATCTCCTTCAATTCCATAGGTGCCATCCAATATGGAGGGATAGATATAGGAGCAGTACTTGGAACTAGATCAATTGTGAACTCCGTTTCCCGATCTGGTGGTAAACCAGGTAGCTCATCAGGAAACACATCTAGGAATTCTCTAACCACTGGAATGTCTTGAACACTTTGCTCAGCCCTAGTATCAATGACGTGGGCCAGATAAGCCTCACATCCTCCCTGCATCAATCTCAGTGCAGTTATAAATGATATCATTCTGGCTGGAGCTGCCTGACTAACTCATCTGAAAACTACTCTCGGCTGACGAGGAGATTCCAGCACTACTTCCTTGGTGTAGCAGTTCATAATGGCCCTATAGGTAGTGAGCCAATCCATGCCTAGGATCACATCTATCTCCCTCAACTGTAATACAATCAGATCTGCCTCCAACTCTGCTTGATTAATCCTAATCAACCACCCCTTGCAGACCTCGCCTATAACAGTAGTACTGCCTATTAGAGTACTCACCTCTAATCCACACTATAATAACTCCCCATCACAATGCAATCTATATGCCAAATATGGTGCGATAAAGGAGTGTGTGGACCCTAGATCTAGTAGTGCAAAAGCTTCAAAATCATAAATGTGAAGCACACCTAGAACCACATCCGGAGAGTCCTGAGCCTCCTGCCTAGTCATAGCATAGACTTAGGTCTGGGACTACGGTCTGTTGCTCCGGACCTCAGCCCTGACAGAAGGACTCTCAATGCTCACTCTGCCTCTACCTCGAACTCTCTGTCCGAGCCCACTACCTTTGCTCTGTTGGACAGTAGTGTTACTCTTAGCTCACCCACTAACAGCTTTCTGAACTCCCAAAGTATCAGGGCAATCTCTGATTTGGATGTCCATGGAGCCGTATTTGAGGCAAGCTCCAGTCAGTCTCCAACACTCACCACCATGCCTCTTGTCACAGTGCTCACAAATTGGAAATTGATTCTTTTCTGTGCTCCTTCCACTGCTAGTCTGTGAAAACCTACCTCTCTGCTTAGATCCTGACTGCCTTGATCAAGTTGGTGGTCTGAAAACTCTGATCTAGCGCTTACTGAATCTCCTACCAAAATTGCCCTGACTCTCACTAGGTCTCTTCCCTCTGGACCCTTGCCCAGTCACAGCATGTTTCTCTCTCATCAGAGGTTCAATTCTTATCGAAGCAGCCATCAACTCAATGAAAGTACCCAGATCTGACTGTGCCAACCTTGTTCTGATCTCCAAATTAAGTCCATTCTCAAATCTCCTACCCTGCTTCAAACCCAGAAACTCTTCCATCTTCCTATCCAAGTAAATCTTGGGCATGTAGTTTTCTCTGAAGACTCTTATAAAGTCTTCCCACTTTAATTGGCAGGGCTTGGTGGTATTGCCAGGAACGGTTTTCCACTACTGATAAGCTAGGCCCTGTAGGAGATACACTTCATAGTAGAACCTCTCATCAGGCTCGTAATCCATCTGATCAAATACCTTCTCTGTCCTCTCTAGCCATCCCTCAGCCTCAGCAGGGTCTGTGCTGCCATAGAAGTCCACAACTCCCTACTTCCGCAGCCTATCATACCTCCTCTCCCTTCTCTCGGGAACTCTTGGAGGCATCTCCTCAGTTCGAGGTACTAAGGACTCTCTACTGGCTCCTACCGATCCTTGGTTAGCTAGTTGATCAACTTGATCACCTAGAACAGATAACCTATAACAAACAACAAATTTCAATCATTTTTATGCACTTCTCACAATATTTCATGTTTAACATTCTATATGTCCCAATAGACGCCAACCATGCTCAGATACCACCTAATTGTAGCGCCCCCTTACTGTAAGGTACACACTGGGACGCTCGGAGGTCATTCTGGTACATATCCTACGATAAGGGTGAGCTACTATCAATCACTACATTAACTTCACATGGCATCATATCATTATTCATTATAAAGCATCATATGGAAATCACAATATTTTAAAACCCAACATTTTCCTCATTTCATTTCGCAAAATCCAAAGTCTACATTGTATCTTTCATTAATTTCCATATGTACATCATCAAAACCTAATACAATAGTACTACATGAATGAGGAAAATATACAAATCTATCTAATCCGTCCAAAAGTCCTAGCTGACCAACCTTTGAGCCATGACTATTCTTGCCAAAACACAATCTACATAGTTGGTCGAGCCTCTCAGTAGCTAAAGTCATCTCTCGGTCCTGAAATGACAACGTTGCAATTTTGGTGAGTTTTGTGAACTCAATGAGGTAACCATCATCGATGGTTCACTCAATTCATGCAATACATCATTTCACATGACATATAATCACATTGTTGCATATTTGATCATGTTTCACATTTCCACTTAAGCATAGGCAAATTATGCATTTCAATCAATCAAACATACATAACCAAATGCATATGAAATGATCGTGAGACTCTTTTCCAATTATTACGTTATTGTGACCAAGTACCTGAACTGTCCCATATCCGTTTTGGACACTGAGCTCATTAATAGCTATTCCTTATCTGATGACGATACAGGGCTCATTATACGTTGAGCCTGAGGCTCTAAAACACTTGTGAGCTCGAGGCTTATTTTCACTCGTTGAGCTTTAAGCTCTGATCGTTGGCTACTCTAGTCATAACTTCCATTATCTGATTATGCATTCATGCATAGAATGAACGTATCAATCACATTATATAGCACATAGGTCTTCACATTCACATACAAGTAACATTTCCATATCTTAACCCCCATTTATTTTCATCGGACCTTCTGTCCATAATCCACAATCAAACACATTCATTTCACATTCATTTATCATTCATAGCATAACTTAAGAAAACAAAACAATAATTGAGAGAAACGATCTAGTTTACTCACTAGTTGCTCCCCAAGCTAATGCTTGGAAGTGCCGGTAATGTCTAGAAGTTGGTGTTCCAACTATTCCTCTATAACAAATAACATACACATATATCACAATCTGTTCAATTATGCGTGTTTATTAATGCACATACATGGAATGAATTATGTACAATGCATGTTCATGAAAATCCCGGGTATCCTTCCATCAAGGTTATCACAAAAATAATCAAATATCAAAACTCCTTTAACTAGCATTGTTCGTAGGGTTTATACCTCAATAAACCATTTGAATCCAATTTCATAACCTAATGAGCCATTTCAGATTTTTCTCCAAACTCTGACTTTCGAGTCTACTGTTCACGTTAAATCAAAGAGTGCAATTGATATAATTTGGTCCTATAAGCAGAAAGTAGGCGAAATGTCAAAAGGCAAACGAAATGAAACATTGATAATACGCCAAAGACAGACGAAGTGTCTAAAGGCAGACATAATGAAACATAGACAATACTCCAAAAAATAGACAGAATGAAAGACAGACGGAAGCAAAAGATAGACGGAAGCAAAAGACAGATGATAGATGGTCAATACAGATGATAGAAAAGTCAACCAAAGACGATGAAAAATACAGACGACAGGTGGTCAACATAGATGATAGAAAGTTCAACCACAAACGGTAAGAAATACTGACGATAGGTGGTCAACACAGATGATAAGAAATACAGACGATAGGTGGTCAACTTAAGACGATAGAAAAGTCAACCACAAATGATAGGTGGTCAACACAGACGACAAGAAATACAGATGATAGGTGGTGAACTTAAGACAATAGAAAAGTTAACCACAGACGATAAGAAATACAGACGATAGGTGGTCAACTTAAACGAAGAAAAGTCAACCATAGATGATATGAAACACAGACGATACGTCTTTACAGACAAAACATCTATGTCCCTGAACATTTCTAAGTCTTCATCAACTCTCGTATAAACACCTAAGTATTCATACATACTCAGTGAATAAACAGAGCATATCACCTTTCCATATCTATCTCTGTACACTAATCCTATACATCATTTCATCGCTATTTCAACTCCAAGAACCATTTCCACAACACCTAATCACTAATAATCGATCAAAATCTAAATAACACCATATCCCCAAATTTTCATCCCCTTAACACAGTGTTAAAAAATATGAATATACGTAAATGCTATGATTATGCACTGAAATAAGTTCATCAACTTTATTTCAAAAACCCACTACTTTAACAATTTTATTCACTACTTACTCGTTGAAGACTCCAAAAGTTTCAAGTATCTTCAAGCCCTGACTCCACACAAAATTACGTACTCCTTTGTGAACACTAATCAACTTCTAGTCTTTCTTAAGGCAGAAGAAACACTTTAGCAATATAGGAAATGGTGAAGGATATGAAAAATTAGAGTAAACTCTCATAAGGAGTTTGATGGAAAGCTTTATGTATTGGAAGAGATTTGGAGAAGAAGAAAACAAGGAATGAACTTAGGAAAAGTACCAACCTCTTTTTAACTCTCGAATTACTCAAACTTACTCCTGACACATAATAAAAGTAACTTTACACTTGTCACTTTCCTAAGGTCTAAGTTCTGACTTAGTTTCTTTTGAACTAACTCCCTTTAACTCTCATCATTACAATCCAACTATCTTTAAATCTTCATTTGACTTTTTCTCTTCTTTTTCCTATTTTCCATAATACTCTATAATTTACAAAATAAATCCTAAGTTCACCAAAATTCATAAATCTCATAATTATACTAACCAATAATATTTTTAATGTGAAAACATTCATAATTCTCAAAAATTCACAATTCAATCCAATTATACCCGAAATTATTCATGAATGCATGTACACTTAATTTCATTTGCAGAAAAGTTCACTATTCATTTGTATGAGCATGTCATATTAGGCACGATCATAAAAAAATGCATCTCTTGCCTCTCACTGAACACTCCTATTTATAATTCTAACCTTCCCATAGGTAATGGGATGTTACAGAGCAGCTTATGTGTGCCTTTCTAAATAAGTGCTTCCCATTGACTAAGATCATGAAGATTATAAAGGAAATTACCAATTGTCAACAAGGTTACAGGGAGTCGATATACAAAGCATAGGAGAGATATAAGGACCTACAAAGAAAGTGCCCACCCTACAACCTACTGAAGGAGTTCCTTTTACAAACTTTTATAATGGAGTGAACCTACTGACTAAAGGCATGATTGACATAGGATTAGGAGGATCCTTGTAGCATCCCACTATCACAAGACACGTACTCAACATCCTGAGTGATATCCGAGTATGTACCCCATGATGGTGGTATGCTAGAATAGTTAACAATCGAACTCATTACAAAATTTATTTATTTTAAAAAAAACAAAGCACGCGTATATGGAAATCAATAATCAAATTAGCCCACTTTATTCATAAACTTTTTCGATTGCAGCAATACAATTGTTAGAATTTCAATAGTGATTTGGGCCCATTACAAATACAAATACTTATAGTCATAATTTCATTACATTGCAAAATCATTTACAAACATTTCCTATTTGGAAAGTTATTACAAAACAAAAATATTCGAATACACAAGTTACAATAATTGCGGAAGACTTATTTTGATACAAAATAAAGAAAATACAAATGCAGATGTGAACTGATCTCGACCTCTATCTCTTACTTGAATGCAATGTCTGTACCCCCGTTAGCCTAATGGGGCAACTCTTCTGAGCTTGAAAAAATATTGCAAATTTTGGGTGAGTTTTGCAAATTCAGTGAGTGGCCATTCTTGATGGCTCACTCAATCACATAGCACATACATTTCACGTAGTCTCATAATTTACATTCACTTGAGACATATCTCACATTCAGAAATCAGTCAAATTATTCACATTATTTACATTAAATGCATATGTAATGCTTACGAGACTCACATTCATTTATTATTTTTGTTGTGATCAAGTGCCTTTTTATCTAGCTCATATCCATTAATGGATACCGAGATGTATAAGATGATGTCCTATATCCCTTAATGGATACCAGGTACATTCACAACTGAGCATGAGGCTCTTATCACAGTCTCTGAGCTTTAAGCTCTTTTTGACAATCTGAGCTTTTAGCTCTTTTTTAGTGGCTACTCCGGTCACAACTGCCTTTATCTTTCATGCAATCATGTAATGGAATGGTTCACACTCTTATATGATCAATCAATCACTTTCATACGTCATATTCACATTCAGAATACATTTATCATCGAATCGTAGTTCGGCATTCAACATAAATGTTGAGAAACACTTTGTCAATCATATGCATATTTGCATGTCTCTTAAGAATTTAACAATCGAGTTAGATATCACATATTTCATCAAATTCACATATAAGGAGCACTTTAATATCACATTCATGCATCTAGATCATCGGACCTTCAATGTCTAGAATTAACACAATCAAAGTCACATTCCTAAGATAATTGAAGATAGAATATTATCAGAGTAATTAATAAGTAAGACCATCTAGGTTGACTCACAGTATGCTCCAGATAGTAATTGCTTCCAAGATCTCGAAATGTCTGAATGTGGACATTTATCCTAAACATCAATATTATACAATACACACGTTGCACACACATTAATAATTACATAAATTTCACATTTTATCCATATTCTCATTTTATAAGCAATTACCCGACATTCCATTTTTAGCATTACTTGCTCTCATAGTATCGAACTCTCATTCACTTCTATTTAATATCCATTACTCATTTCCTTTGAATTACAAATACAATCATATAAGCCTCTACATTTCCATTATACACATGTATTTGGTGCTTTAATACCAAGAATTCATTCACTAATGTTGTTCTAACATTACATAACCATACAATATCCAAACTCTCATTCTTTCTTAGAAGTTCTCCAAAATTTCAGACCTTTATGTCTATTTTTCTTGTTCATTATGACAAAGAAAATGAAGTAATTTGGTGATAATTTCTGCTAGAAAAATGTTCCTTATCGTCTTGAGTTTTTAATGACACCAAGATCATTTAGTTTAGTTTAGTATTTCAAAAGTTATAATCCAAATGTTTCAGACTATTCTTAAACTAAATCAATATCCTGTACTAAAATTCAATTAAGAAATATGAAATTCTAGAGACTGAATTAAAATTCTATTTCTTCATAAAATTTGTAACTATATGTATCTAGTTTACGCCAAATCAAAAATCATCCCAATTGGATAACTATAGGTCAATATATCATCAAAATATCGAAGCATGTTTAAGTTGTGCTGGAAAGTTGACCGCAGCGAACTTTTCCCGAGAGGAAAATTCCTAATGAAATGTTGCAAGTTGGCCGCGGTGAACTATTTCAAAGAGGAAATTTTGCAAGTTGGCTGCAGTGAACAAAAGATTTGGCCGCGAAAAACTTTCACGACAAACTATTTGAAAGAGGAAATCTTGCAAGTTAGCCACAGCGAACCAAAGATTTGGCTACGACAAACTTTCACATAATCACAATCAGAGAACACCCTTTCTACTTCATTTACTCTTCATTCTCAACTCTACTTCAACTCAATATCTTTTACCACAATTCAAAGATTCATGCTTGTTAATAAACATAAAAAACATCCATCATTCACACATATCATCAAATTCAAACATTCTATAACTCATTATCATCAATCTAAATTTATTCCGCATAAATTCTTTATTAAACACCAACCTATGAAGATTACTTACTTGATTAATCCTCCAAAAATCTTCAAAAACAACAAGAAGCTCTAACTTCCCATAGCACTCATGTACATCATCTTGGAGGTTGGGAGGTTGGGTCTTTGGTGGGAAATGAAGAAGAAATCAAGATAGAAGCAACTAAAGACAGATGGAAGCAAAGTGTGACATTGATGATGGTTAGGTGAGTAAAATTGTGGGAGTGTAGAAAGATAGAAGAGAAGGCAAGAAGAAGAAGAGATGGAGAAGAAGAGTCATGAAAATGAGAAGAAAATGAAGAAGAGAAGGCAAGTGAAAGACAACCATTAAATGTTCTTTCGAATAATTAAGACCATTGTGGGTTATAAGATAAAGGCATGGCTTGGCAAGTGATACATGTCACTTGCCACATGTCCATTTTCTATTGATTCACAATTGTTTCTTTTATTAAATTAGTTCATTTGTCTCCCATTTCTAGTCGAATTATCTCCCAAATTTCAATGACTATTGTCATTAAATCCCAATATCCCTTTTCAAAAATTTTACTACCATTTGATATTTATTTCTACTACCATTTATCGATTGTTCTACCACTTGGTATTTTTCCTAGTCCAAAATTACTCATAATTCTAGAAAATTCTCAAATTTCTCCAGAAATTCTAAATCAATAATTTGATTTTGCAAATCAATTTCCAGAAAAAAATATTCACTACCCACATCATAATCACATTAAATCAATCATTAATACCTGGAAAATGTCAAATGAGTGCATGTATAACTATTTTCATGTGTGTGAAAATTCAAATTCATATGTGTGTATACTAACAATATGCATGAGCATGAAATGCATTTTTCTAAACTTTCATTACCATTTTCTCAATTACAGAAATCGAGGGTTCTAACCCTTTGTATGGAAATGGGATGTTACAATTCTCCCACCTTTAATAAATTTCTTCCTCAATTTTTTTATCTGAATTATCAAAAACTAAGGAAGGTGTAATGCTTCCTCCGTTTCCTATTTATCTTTATCCCTCGAAATTTTTTTTCCACTTGACTATGGTTAATGGAATCACTCGATTTTCCAGTCGCTTATTCAGACATCACACTATCTTAACTGTTTCCTCAATTATTTCAAATTACTCACAATTTCACTTTCAGTCTCAATAACATATATATTGGATCATAACGATATTTCCTAAACATATCCATGTAATACTGTGTGAATCTGAAATATCTTTTATTGATAATACTAACTCATAAGTCAATGGTCCTATTCTTAATAACTTCATATGGGTCAATTTATGTCAAGCTAAGCTCTCTTCTTCTTTTTTTGGCCCACTCCGTTTCAATGTAAGGGTGAACTACTCTTTTTATCATATAACACCTCATATAGTATTATAATGATATCACTATGATAATGAATGTTTTGTTTAAAAAATCAATTAAAACTATACATTGGCCTCATGTTCCTATGAACTCCAAAATATAAGCTTCAAGCATATCTCCAATAGTTAAGAATGTGGGCAATTCAAACATTCAGTCACTTGATTTTACATTCTTAGCAGCTAAATGTTGTTTCAGTGCATTCCTACTAGGATGTATAGCTTAGGTTGTTCTTAGTGCTTTCTCTATAATCTCTTTGCTCAATCATCTTTATCGGGTACACATACCTCTTATTTCAATCACAAAGTACCATTTATCGTATTCAAATTCAAAATTCGTATTCATTTTCATTTTCTTGGTAAGATTCACAACTTCTAAATCCTTAATTTGGGTTTTGTTCATGTTTAATTGATCTTAAAATTTCAATGTAGCTAATCATGCTTCATTTTGCCCCAAATTCAACTCCACATTCTATGCTTTTTGTTCTACTAGGTTTGGTAACCTCCATATCCAAATTTGTGGTACACTACTATTGAATTTTCTATTCAATGCATCAGATTAAAACACTAGCTTTACTGGAAAATACTCATTTTCATAATCATAATCTTTCAAGTAAGTCTATCCATTGTCTCAGTCTCGTATTTAATTCTTTCAAACTTAATAATTACTTTAAACTTTAATTATGTGTATAGTTATATATAGATCAGAAATGTTTCACTGTACATATAATGTCTTGAAGCTTTCAAGACAATTACTATTGTAGCAAGTTCCAAATTATATAGCAAATAATTAACTCATGAGACTTTAATTGTCTTTATGCATATGAAATCACCTTATTATGCTGCATTAGATTTCATCCTAATCCTTTATGTGAAACCTCCTTATATACTAAATAATCTCCAATTCCAGATGATATAATTATCATTGATGTTATACTTTCTCCAAATTCTCTTTACATTCATCAGTCATACAATTTACACGTTTTTCCTCATACATTTTTTTCATTAGGCTAAGATCAGTAAAAACTCCTTAATCGTGTCTGGTGGTATCTAATATACAGTTAGTTCAAGAGAACTCCCGATCTCTTATGCATATGTCTTGGAGTTTCTCACTTCATCATTACCTTTACTTTCTCTTTGGGTTTCTTAATATGCCATGTTCAGATACTGAATGACCTAACATATTATTTGATCAAGTTAAAATTCACTCTTATTAAACTTGTCATCTAATTATTTCTACGTTCATGATATGTAAGATTTACCTCCAGTATTCAAAATATTCTTCTTAATCTTTTGAATACATTCAATATATCTTCTATGATTATAGTCACTAATAAATCCCATTTTTCTTGGATCGCTTTTATCTTCAATACAATAATACTATCAAAGGCATTATTAACTCAAATAGAGATAGTCAAAACTCAATATGCCCATACTTAGTTCTTGTAATTCCTTAAGAAACTAATTCCTCAATGAGGTAATATTATCGCATGTTATTATCGGTTTCCCAATTGACTTCTTTTCTTGAATGATTTTCTCCATTCATTAGGTTTCCTAGGATTTCACATTGACTTCTTCTAATGTCTATTCATTCATACTAGTTTCTCCACACATTTCAATTTATTTGAAATCTTAACTTCCTATGTTAGTAACACATTCATTAGATCTAATTTATATCTACCGAACATATTTCCACAAAATATAACATGGGCCTATATTCTCCTC
The DNA here is from genome assembly GCA_027563595.1 of Erythroxylum suave. NCBI lineage: Eukaryota > Viridiplantae > Streptophyta > Magnoliopsida > Malpighiales > Erythroxylaceae > Erythroxylum > Erythroxylum suave. The sequence continues at coordinate 33,280,727 of JAOSBN010000008.1, read as the reverse complement.
ACACTAACAAGAATGTCGCCTCAAATCCAAGAATCCAATCACATAGTTGGATGCTTTTCATCAAACATGATGTATACACTTTTTATACTTGTGTCTCTGTTAGGACTAGGACTCCAAATCTCACTTTTGAGCCATTACATATTCATTTCTGATTTGTTGCTTCATTGATCATTCTTAATATAAACTATCCAATATGTTTAACCTAATTTAGTGAAATTCTTCTTTGAAAGAAGATTTCTTACTACTAACATTTATACTGGTCATGCAATCTTTATCAATCAATTGTTTCCATCATTGCTTATTAGCAATTATTAGTAACTCAAGAAGATCAATTTCTATCATTTCTTACATGGTCATAATGTTCTAGTTATCAAAACTCAATGAAGTAGTAAACATGATTACTGTTGCAGATGCTTAGATGTGTATCATCGAAGTTATCCTATTTTATCCAAAGATTTATCTCCGACAATTCTACAGTTTATATATATTACACTGATGATACTTGATTTCAATCCATCATAAACAATATTTCTCTCTTTATTCATGCCCATAATCAGGGGCACGATTGTGACAGAAACTTCTTTTTGTCAAACCACTATCGTGCCCTACACTTTCTTCCTCGCATTAACACACATACTAACATCAATTCTACTCCAATGTTTCCAGAATTTACCTATTCTAATGCTGCATAATTTCATAATAATTCAACCACCATATTGATTGCATTCACTCTTCCCATTTAATTCATCATCTTTTTCTTAATCTCATGCATACATAAAATCCTATCTTATATGCATTTCTAACTTTCTACTTTTGTGCTTATCCTCGATCGTCGGGACTCTGCCATGATCGTGATAGAACTAATTAGTCTTAGCCACGATCCTTGAATCCATCACACATATTTACTTCATTTACCCTGTCAATCTATCCCCAACTAATCATCGTAAATGCTTTCATCCGTTAGTCTGATTCATCTCATGAGTTTGACTATGGGGACTAAGACTTAAGAACATTTAATAAATCATAGATCACCTCCTTTATCTTTCCCAAGTAATTATTACATATGTGCTCAATAACATTATTCACCTATGTGATCACATTGTCATATATGTACTCGTAATAACTGATCAACGTAAACCTTGGGAACTTCTATACATATCAATATCATTTATCTCATCTTCCTGTTATCATTTATTCCATCTTATATATGTATATTTTTAATAAATTAAGAATAGTATAAGCATTGTCATCATGAAGCACTGTTCTCAATTCCACTGACATATTCCTATGCTAAATCATAACTCTTATCACATTTATTTGACATTCATTTCTAGTCCAAGTTAGCCTCTTAAGGTCATAATTTTTTTTATTTTCTTTCAACTTGGCTTGTACACTTTAAATCTTGTCATTTCTACTTATCTCTCTATTTTCCTCAAATAATCCATGACAATGTATTCACATCTATTTCACATTTGAAGATATATCACTACAGTATAATATTGATGTCATATTCTATAATACATCACCAATACAAATGCATTGGATCTTTATCTATCATATCTAACCATATACTATTTCTTATTTCTCGATATCCATAAATTTTAATTTTCTCTCATTCTGATAGATCATCATTCTTTTCACTATTTCTATTAACTCAAACTCTTAACAAATGCTCATGCGAGTGACTCATATACATGGGACCCAGACTAGGGATCAGTTGCTAGTGTATGCTAAGACATGTCTAAAATGCATGTAACTTGTCACAAATTACGGAAAACACCCATGTAAGATACTAAATCTGTGCTCTAATACCAAATTGTAGCATCCCACTCTCACCGAACATATACCTAACATCCTGAGTGATATCTAAATATGTACCCCACGAGGGTGGTATACTAAAATAGTTAACAATCAAACTCATTATAAAATTTATTTATTTTTATTTATTTAAAAAAAACAATGCACGTGTATGCATAAATCAATAATCAAATTGGCACACTTTATTTATAAACATTTTCGATTGTAGCAATACAATTATCAAAATTTCAATAGCTATTTGGGCCCATTACAAATACAAAATACTTGTAGTCATAATTTCATTACATTGCAAAATCATTTACAAACATTTCCTATTTGGAAAGTTATTACAAAATAGAAATATTCGAATGCACATGTTACAATAATTGTGGAAGACTCAATTTGATACAAAATAAAGAAAATAGAAATGCAGACATGAATTAATCCCAACCTCTATCTCTTACTTGAATGTAATGTCTGTAACCCCGTTAGCCTAGGGTAACTCTTCTGAACCTGAAAAAAATATTGCCAATTTTGGGTGAGTTTTGCAAACTCAGTGAGTGACCATCCTCGATAGCTTACTCATTCACATAACACATACGGTTCACATAGTCACATAATTTACGTTCATTTGAAGCATATCTCACATTCAGAAATTAGTCAAATTATTCACATCATTCACATTAAATGCATATGTAATGCTTATGAGACTTACTTTCATTTATTATTTTTTTTGTGACCGAGTGTCTTTTTATCTAGCTCATATCCTTTAGTGGATACCGGGCTGTATAAGATGATGTCCCATATCCCTTAGTGGATACCGGGTACATTCACAACTGAGCTTGAGGTTCTTATCACAGTCTTTAAGGTTTAAGCCCTTTTTGACAATCTGAGCTTTAAGCTCTTTTTCGGTGGCTGCTTCGGTAACAACTGCCTTTATCTTTCATGCAATCATGTAATGGAATGCTTCACATTCTTATGTGACCAATCAGTCACTTTCACAAGTCATATTCATATTCAGAATACATTTATCATCAGATCGTAGTCCGGCATTCAACATAAATGTTGAGAAACACCTTTTCAATCATATGCATATTTGCATGTCTCTTCATAATTTAACAATCAAGTTAGATATCACATATTTCATCAAATTCACATGCAAGGAGCACTTCAATGTCACATTCATGCATCAAGATCATCAGAGCTTCAATGTCCGGAATTAACACAATCAAAGTCATATTTATAAGATAATTCAAAACATAATATGAACAAAGCAATCAATAAGTAAGACCATCTAGGTTGACTCACAATACACTCCAGATTAGCATTTCCTTCCAAGATCTGGAAGCGTCTGAATGTGGGTATTTATCCTGCACATCAATATTATGCAATACACACATTGCACATACATTAATAATTGCACAATTATAAGTATTCCTATATCCAAAAATGTGTATATGGAATGTGTACAATGCATGCTTAATGACAATCCCAGTTATATTATCAAATTTCACATTTTATCCACATTCTCATTTTATAATTCAATTACTCGACATTCCATTTTTAGCATTACTTGCTCTCACAGTATCCAACTCTCATTCACTTCTATTTAATACCCATACTCATTTCCTTTGAATCACAAATACAATCATATAAACCTCTAAATTTCCATTATACACATGTCTTCACTGATGTTGTTTTAACATTATATAGTCATACAATATCCAAACTCTCATTTTTTCTTAGAAACTCTCCAAAATTTCAAACCTTCAGGTCTATTTTTCTTGTTCATTATGACAAAGAAAATGAAGTAATTTGGTAATACTTTCTTCTAGAAAAATGTTTTCCTTTGTCTTAAGTTTCTAATGACATAAAGATCATTCAATTTAGTTCAGTATTTCAAAAGTTATACTCTAAATATTTTAGACTATTCATAAACTAAATCAATATCCTGTACCCAAATTCAATTCAGAAATATGGAATTCTAGAGACAGAATTAAAATTATATTTCCTCAAAAAATTTGTATCCCTATGTCTCTAGGTTACTGTAAATCAAAATTCATCCCAATTGGATAACTACAGGTCAAGATATCATCAAAATACCAAAGCATGTTTAAGCTATGCAAGAAAGTTGGCTGCGACGAAACCAGGAGTTAGCTGCGGTAAACTTTTCCCAAGAGGAAAATTCTTAGTGAAATGCTGCAAGTTGGCCTTGACAAACCAAGGAGTTGGTCGTGGTAAACTTTTCTCGAGAGGAAAATTCCTAGTGAAATGTTGTAAGATGGCTGCGGCCAACCAAGTAGTTGGTTGCAGTGAACCAAGGACTTGGCCGCGGCGAACTATTTGCAAAAGGAAATCTTGCAAGTAGACCACGACGAACTTTCACAGAAGCAAAATTGGAGCACACCCTTTCTACTTAATTTACTCTTCATTCTCAACTCTACTTCAACTCAATATTGTTCACCACAGTTCAAAGATTCATGCTTGCTAATAAACATCAAAAACATCCGTCATTCACACACATCATCAAATTCAAACATCACATAACTCCTTATCATCAATCTCAATTTATTCCGAATAAATGCTTCATTAAACATCAACATATGAAGATTAAAACCCAACTTACTTGATTAATCCTCCAAAAATCTTCAAACACAATAAGAAGCTCTAACTTCCCATGGCACTCACATACATCATCATGGAGGTTTCGAGGTTGGGTCTTTGGTGGGAAATGAAGAAGAGAGCAAGGTAAAAGCAACTAAAGATGGATGGAAGCAAAGTTTGACATTGATGATGGTTAGGTGAGTAAAATCTTGGAAGTGAAGAAAGATAGAAGAGAAGCCAAGAAGAAGAAGAGATTGAGAAGAAGAGTCATGAAAATGAGAAGAAAATGAAGAAGAGAAAGCAAGTGAAAGACAATAATTAAATGGTCTTTCAAATAATTAAGACCCTTGTGGGTTATAAGATAAAGGCATGGCTTGGCAAGTGACACATGTTACTTGCCACTTGTCCATTTCCTATTGATTCACAATTGGTTCTTTTAATAAACTAATCCATTTGTCTCCAATTTCTAGTTCAATTGTCCCCCAAATTTCAATGGCTATTGTCATTAAATCCCAATATCCCTCTTCGAAAATCCTACCACCATTTGATATTTATTTTTACTACCATTTATCAATTGTTTTACCACTTGATATTTTTCCTAGTCCAAAATTACTTATAATTCCAGAAAATTCTCAAATTTCTCCAAAAATTCTAAGTCAATAATTTGATTCCGTAAATCAATTTCCAGAACAAAATATTCACTATCTACATCACAATCACATTAAATCAATCATTAATGCCCGAAAAAGTTCAAATGAGTGCATGTATAATTATTTTCATATGTGTGAAAATTCAAATTCACATATGTGTATGCTAACAATATGCATAAGCATGAAATGCATTTTTCTAAACTCTTATTGCCATTTTCTTAATTACATAAATCTAGGTTTCTAACCCTTAGTATGGAAATGGGATGTTACAATCCTTGATGTGAAAAACTGTTGATGACACAGAGGAGCTAATTGAAGAGATTGTGAGTAGCAACTGCTTATGGAAGAATGAGTGAGGTAGGCAACCTACTACTTTTAGAGAATAAAAGGAAATCATCGCGGTCGATGATATGATAGAGATGTAAGCAAAGATCGACAAATTGACGGGAGAGCTTAGCAATATGAAGTCATCATCTTCAGCCCATGTTAAGACCATGTAAGTAAAGTGTGAGCTCTATGGCTAAGTAGACCATGATATTGTGGACTACTATTTAATGAGAGAGGATAACCACAAGCAAGTAAACTATACGGGGGCATAATTTAGATGAAGAGGGGTAACAATCCCTACTCTGGTGCTTACAACCATGGGTGTAAGAATCACTCTTTAGCTTCTCCTAGTCGAATAATAGTGGATATCAGTTTAGGGCTCAGGGGTGATCGAGCTTTTAGCAAGATAAAGCAGGCTTGATGGAATCAAAGTTGGATAAGATTTTGTACAAGATCCAAGGCATGGAGGAGGCACATAGGAGGCTCAAAAGCAAATTCGAGCAAGTAACAATGAATCATGCCTTGTCCATATGCAATTCAGAAGTCTAGGTGGGCCAGTTAGCAGAGGCAATGTCAACTTGGAATGCTAGAACTCTTCCAAATAACACTGAGTCTAATCCAAAGGAACATATCATGGTCAACGGTCAGACTCAAGACAGAGAGATGAAGGAGAGAAGGGTGAAGGTAAAGAAGACCTTCTAAGTGAGTCCATGAGCAAGTCAATTAAAGTAACCCGACGTACCAATTCTTATATGAAAAAAGTGAAGTGGAGAAATTATGGGAAATTGAACCAAACAAGGTCAAGCCATTAGCAGAACAAGAACAGATGAAGCACAAATTATAGGAGTCCATCAAGTAAAACGTTAACGAGCAGCCATTGAAATATAACCCCAGAATAACAAAGAAGAAAGAGGACTCAGGGGACTTTTTCATCACCTGTAGTATTAATAGGATTATCATAGACAATACATTCGCAGATTTTTGTGTGAGCATAAATATGATTCCCTACACATTTAGTTTAAAATAGCAATGAAGAAGAGAAGTGACCATTAGAAGATGATCCCAGAATAGCAACAAAGAAAGAGGACCTAGGGGACTTTTTCAACTTTTGTAGTATCAACAGGATTATTATGGACAAGACATTCACAGATTTGGGCGTGAGCATAAACATGATGCCCTTCACCTTCAATCTAAAATTGGGGTTAAAAGAGTTAATGCCCACCAAGATTTTGGTTAAGACGACCGATAAAACAACACATAAGCCAATGGGGATTATCAAGGATGTTCCAATAATGATTGACAAATTTATCTTTCCCACGAACTTCTATATTTTGGATGTCAGTGAAGATGGGGACACCTCGATAATTCTTAGACGATGGTTCTTGGCCACTGTATGCTCAATTATTCATATTAATGGGGGTAAATTAACTCTACAAATAGTGAAGGAGAACTTGTCCTTCAAGGTGTCTAGTAGAGGGTACTTAGACCTCCTATGGACATCAAAGAACCCAAAACTAGAGGAGAATAGGAGGACATTAAGGATCCTAGGAACACATTCTGAAAGAAGCACTCACGAAAGAGAAGGTGAGGTAAAGAAAACTGTAAAGGTGGTGGTAACTATAACATGGTAGCTAAAGTTCAAACTTTGAGATTAATAACGACGCTACCTTCAAATCATTCATTCCAACCACCGTGAGCTTAACGAAGCATCAAGCTACCGATGTTAAAAGAACTGTTGCATGGGAGGCAACCTATGGAAAAAATAAAAATAAAATAGTTTCATTGTTTAATTTTATTAGAACATTTGAATTCCGTAGTTAGGTTTATTTTTGTTTTTGTTTTGAATAAAATTGAGAGAAGAATATGAATTCAGAAATATGTAGATGATTGCACAAGCATGAAAAGAGAAGTGAAAAAGGGCCACAAAAGAATCAAGTAATGGAAGTGAAAAGACTGAAATAAGCAAATCAGGAAGTGGTTAGGCCACGATCGTGACCTGTGACTGTGTAGTAAAGGGGAGGATGCAAATTTTTAAAGAAACTTTTACCTCTTTACATTTTTTACCACCTATATATTCAGTTATAACTTCACTTTCACTTTCATTTTCACTTTATCTCTCTAGAATTTAACCATCCAAACACTCTGACTTGTCACTAAAAATTTCAACCTTTCGAAATTCTTCAGAATTCTATCCTAATCATGCTGTGCACTAAACAATCAGCCCGACGGGAGCCATATAGACGAGAACAAGCTAAGAGATGTGGATGAAGAAACTAAATAGTAGACTTTGCCGTGCACTTCCCAATCTATACGAAGGAGGAAGGCACCCATTTCCTATCCCTTTGTGCTAGAAAAATTGTAGTGCATAATTACTTTGATTTTGAAACATTAGATAGGATAGAATTGTGTGAGCGAGTAGAAAACCTTGTTGAGAGGATACAGTGGTCTTAGTTTATACAATTTTAATTCCCTGTTTATGAGGAGTTTACACTAGAATTTTTCACTTCCCTGACCTAAGACCCTAGAAATCCAAAACGATTGTGGTTTAGACTAGGAGGACGAGCCTATGAATTAAATGTAGAAATCATGTCTGAGATGTGTATATTCGTCGAATCCTCCATCCTTGATCGACAGGATGATTTCTGTCCCTCTCAATACTAGAATAAGATTACTAGAATTGAGTAATTTTAGGCCAAGAATGCTCATAACAATATTATAAGGTCTCATGAACACTTGTTGCTGCTAAATTTATGTGTCAGTTGGTCTTTGATAGGACCAAAACTAACAACTGTTCCACAAAGGAACTTTCTATATTGTACTAGGTGGACCATAGTATTGCAGTATGCATATCCACACACGCGCTTAATACCATTTTTACAACTCCAAGCAGGAGGATCAACAATCTAGGAATGGGGTATATAGGGTCTGTCATTGTAGAACATTTTAGTATGGAATAGAGGGCATTAACTGTTCATCTGCTAGAATTCCTAAACCATCATCACTTATGGTGGGCTGAAATCCTTAAGTCCCATAATATGAAACTTAAGGACATCATCCAGAAGACACATGTCTGAATCAGGGCAAGTGAGGCGAGTTTGAGCTTAGCACCACCTCAATAGGAAAAAGAGTTCAGTGAAGAATTCGAGGACAAGGAAGAAGAATCAAGTTGGGAGAAGATTTTGGATGTGATCTCCAAAACTAATAAGACACTTATAAAGATGGCCCGGACACAACAACTCCAGAGCCAGGATATCCAACAGATCCATCAGTATTTCGAGTCTCAGGGCATTTAATTTCCGGCTCAGACACCATCACCACCTCTATCTCCATAAGATTTTTATCTAACCTATATTTTTCTTTTCCAGATTAGCCTTCAATTCTATTTTTTTTCTATGCTTAATTTTAATTATTTTCATTCCACTTTAATTTCTATATTTTCTTTTCTTTTATGTCCTTGTGTGTGCTTCCTTCGAACATTGAGGACAATGCATTGCTCAAATATAGGGAGCGATTTTTTGTTTTGCTTTTGAATGTGATTTTTCATATTTTATGATAATGTTAGGATACATTGTGTGAATTATTTGAATGTGTCAATGGCTTAGATTGATTGAAATTCATTTAATTTTGAACATAATCTATTAGGTTATGAATAATCATTAGCTCACGAAATTAGTGAATTAAGGGGCCTTTAGATAAATATACAGCTTAGATAGTATCTAGTGTATATTTAATACCCTCTAGATTGTCACATTCATTCATAATTTTAGTGCTTTTTAACTTAAGTAGCTAACTAGTATTCTTCATGAAATCGAATAGCTAAAAAGCAAAAAGGTAGGCAATAAAAAAAAGTGTTTGTTTTGTTTAATAAATCACTATTCTGCTGATCTTTGGGTTATGAATAGAGCTAGTAGCTAGTTGAAAACATGATGTAGTTGAGTAACCGAATCGACTCGCATCACAAATGTGTGCCTTTGCATCAAAAAACCATAATGACATTTCAACCAAGCTGTCTAATAAAATGACTTAATTACGTAACTGGATCGACATTCATCACCAATGTTTGCCTCCGAATAAAAGACTAAGTCCGTGTTTAAATAAATAAAAACTGTTCATATTAGCTTTAAACATATTTCCAAATTAGTTAGACATGATTAGGTAAAAGGTTTACCAAAGATAGGTTTTAACAAATATTTTTTTGAAAGTTGTAAAAAAGGAATACAACTTAAAACATCTTTTTCGTCTAAAAATATTATAACTTCGTCTAGACCTCTAGAGCTGCTACATACAGATTTATTTGGCCCGGCCAGAATAGCAAGTCTTGGTGGAAATAGGTATGGTCTCATAATTGTTGACGACTTTACTATATTTTGTTGGATATTGTTTTCATCACATAAAGATGAATCTCTTGAATGCTTTAAAGCTTTATCCAAAAAGTTACAAAATGAAGAAGGAATTTCTATTGCTGGAATTAGGAGTGATCAAGGTGGAGAATTTGAAAATGAAAAATTCAAAATTTTTTGTGAAGAGAATGGAATTTTCCATAATTTCTCTACTCTTAAAACTCCTCAAGAAAATGGAGTTGTATAGAGAAAGAATAGGACGATTCAGGATATGGCAAGGACCATGCTTATGGAATGAATCCTCCTAAGTACTTCTGGGCAGAAGTTGTAAATACAACTTGTTATATTCAAAATAGAGTATTTTTGCGACCTATTTTAA
>JAOSBN010000008.1:33240594-33263828 GCA_027563595.1 Erythroxylum suave | reverse complement strand
GTCGGTGATTTGTTTCACCATCACCGACGGAATAATAAAAAACCGTCGGCAATCAATCATTTTTTAAAATTTTCCGACGTTCTAAATTATGCCGTCGGTGATATTTCAATCAACTCCCCGACGGATTGGTCTGGTCCGTCGGTGAAGTTTTGTTGTTGTTCAATTTTTCGACGGTAAATTGTATTCCGTCGGTATAAATACGACCGTATCGGTACCGTCGGTGTATTGCCGTAGGTAATAAAATGCGCGAAACGTTTGCGCATTTTTTACCGACGGGTTGCTGAGGGCGTCGCTATATTCCGTCGGTAAAATTTGTAACAAAATTCTATCCCGACGGACGTTTTTTTCGTCGGAAACGTTTCCATTTTAGCGACTGAATGGAAATTTCCGTCGCTATTTTCCGACGAAAATGGTTCCGTTGGAAAAGTTCCGCCTCTATTTGTTCATTTTCTTGTAGTGAGAATTAGAATTGTGAACTCTTTGTTTTCTATTTGTTTTTCTTACTGATTTCATTTTCTATTATGTGTAACTAAATTCTTTTTAGTATCTAGGTGTGATGAACCCTAGTTGGTATAACAATATGTCTTGATTCTTTTATTTAATGTAATTGTTTTGATTGATCTATTGTGATTTAATTACGTAATTATGCATGTTCTAATATATCCAAAATATTAATACATAATCTGATTTCATAACATAGAGATTGAGAAATCCTATTTATGAATAGATCTACCATAATTAAAAGGAGTTGGTTGCAAACCTAGTGATAGGTTGACATAAATCTTCTAGATTATGGTCAAACCTAATAGTGGAATTCACACATCTATAAAACATTCCTAGAAACTTTAACCAGAATGATTTCGGTTAATAAACCTATAGATTAGTTGTTAGTAGTCTTGCGAGAGTTATTAACATAAGATGGGAATTTCCATGGTCCAATAGTCATTAAAACAATTGCATGATAAATGATTAATTATTTAATGATTTTAAGAGGACTCATTACCTAGACACTAATCTCTGATATTGAGTTCTCTAGATGATTTCCTTTGTTTTGTGTTCATAATTATTTCCAATTTTATTTTATTTTATAATTATTATTTTAATTAAAAATCCAATGTTCAATTTGTGGGCTAGATAATAGGAAAAAGGTAATTACTTGTAGTCACTATCTTCGTGGAATTGACCTGTACTTGCCTGTGCTAGCTATAACTACATCGTACACTTGTAGTTAATTTAAACATTATCAAACTAAAATTAGTTAATTAGAGAAGATATTAACATTGGATAGGAATTTCCATGATCTAATAATCTTCAATTGAATTGCATGATAATGGGTTAATGCTTAAGAAATCTTAAAGGAATTTGTTACCTAGGTAATAATTATTTGATTAGGTTAATCTATGGTGATTCGCGTTGTTAGTTATTATTTATGTTGAACTTTAGTTTAGTTTTATTTGTTTTAATTAAATCATCATCTTAATTTTTTTGTGGAATAATAGGAAAGAGATAATTACTAGTAGTTGTAGTCCCTGTGAAATTGACACTCAATATTGACTTTCACTATACAATAGTTTGATATGTGCATTTGCCTTTAAGATCTATAGGGTAGGGATCTTGATCATCAAACTCAAATAGAGTGGTAACTGAATTCATTCTATATGTTTTTTTTAATTAAAGAAAGAATTTATTACCACAAAATGGAAACAAAGTTTTACAAGTTTAACAAATACACAAGTGAGCCTAAGTTATACCAACAACAAATATATAAGGAAAAAAACACAAGAATAGAATTATGTCTTATACTTTATTAAGGAGAGGAATCTCTAGAGGTATTATAAGCCATAATGGCAATTTATGGCTGATTAGAATAAGGAACACTATATTAATCTACTTCTTAATAAACTATTATTGCTAAAGTTTTCGTAAGGGAACTATTCAAGCTTGTAAGTTATATAAAGTTAGTTTACCAACAATTGTTCCCTAATCCATAAGATTAGCTCAACTATCACTTAGTCCCTATATTTTTATCTTCCCTAGAATAACTTGAAATTCCTCTTCTTTTAGATGGAGTAACATGTTGTTACCAAATGTAATAATATTGATAGTTTTCTTGCCTTCAAAATTTTTAGTGTAAGAAAGGCTAGTTTTTATAACCATGCACAGTGATTAGATTTTGTTCCACATGTATGTAATGCATTCATAAAATAAGCATGAACATTGTAATATTTCTTAACTTGATCTATAGAGACAACATAGTGGAGAAGAGTTAAAGAAGCTCAACCTATCTAGAGTTCCTAATCTTTGTAAGTGAATAAATCACATAAGGAAAGAAACTTTTAGGAGAGCTTTCTTACACTAGATTGTTCTATACTAGGCCATTTTATGCATTGAGGTAGAAAGCAATCTCTACAAATGACACTTTTGAAACTTTAGGATGAATTTTTTAATTGATGATAAAAGTCTTCCTCATAAACAAGGCGGCACCATTAGCCCATTCTTTCTAATTTGTAATCTACTTTACCATTAATGACTAGAAGACTCAAATATAAGGATTGCTTCCCAATGATTGAGAAAATTCATAAAAGACTAAGAGCATGGATGAATTGAGCATTAATAAATAGAGGTAAGTTACAACTTTTAAAAGTTATTATCTCTTCAATGCATACATATTGATGCTCTCATATTTACTTTCAAAAGTTCTCATTAAGACTGTTGAAAAAATGATGAAGTAATTCTTATGGGGAAAAGTTAGAGGAGGAGGAAGAGTTACAAAATTAAGTTCGGAAGATGTACGTAAAATAAAAGAAGTGGGTGGATTGGGATCAAATGCCATAAATTGCAGCAATAGAATCCATATGTTAAAGAGGATATGAAGAATTCTAATAGTCTTTAAGATATGGTTAAGGGAAATAGTCTTTGGGATATGGTTCTAAAAGCTTCACATAGATGGTTCTTTAGCTAACTCCTAAAATTAAGAAGCTTAGTAGGATCAAATGTAACTTATAATGTAGGAAAAGGAGAAAATGTTTCTTTATAGTTTGATAATTAGATTGGTCAAGGTGCTCTTATACAGAATCACCAAGTAGTGACTGCTCTTTCCATTTTTATTCAAAAAGCAAAGGTACATGTCCTCCTAGAAAATGAAAACTGGGCACAATTTCCAAAAAATGCTGAGAAATAGTATGTCAATCCTATTCTCAAATATAGCAAATGAGGATATCTATTATTGGCATAACATACATGTGGTTGACTTAACAAATAGGAAAACCAAGGAACTAATCCAAGGGATTGGTTCTAAGGTAGAATGGAGGAGAGTGATATAGAATAGCAGTCTTAGGCCAAGTACCAATTTTTAGTTGTGGTTACCAATGTTGAATAAACTTAGCACAATAGATAAACTGAGATATCTATCCTTACCTAAAACTTATGCTTTATGTAAGCTAGAGGATGAAACTAGAGACCATGTTTTCTTCTAATGTATAATCTCCAAGCAAATATTGAAGAAGACCATTGGACTTTACCACTAGGATATCAATTCTTCTAGTTTAGATAACATAATTCAAATGATATAGATCAAACTAGTATCTAAGGATGATAAGAAATGCTTACACAGTGGCATTGACTACCTATTTTTTTAGGAGATATGAGAAGAAAGAAACTCCAGAAGATTCATTGGTAAGGAAAAGAACTTAAACACAATGATAGCCTCAACAGTAGCGAGCATAAAGGAGTAATTTATCATTAATCAATTTGTAAGAAAATGCAACAACAAATTGGCGACTTCATGGAGAATTTAGAAACTTTGGTTTTCATTCCCAGTGATTTTTTTCCTCTTAGGCTTTGTTTGGTTGGCATGGATTCTTGCTGGGAAAGTAATCTTTTTCCTAAAATTTATATTATCACATTTGATTCTTTTTTTGAGTTGTTAGGAAAGTAAAAGCTTTCCCAATCTAGGAAAGTAGTGACACTTTACTTGGATTCTAAATTCTAATACCTCTTGATAGTTAGAATACTTTCCTCAGGAATTTAATCTAAAAAATACGCTAACCAATTCAACCCTTCCTTCTCTCTCAACTATACGACAACATTTTTATATAATAAGGAATTTGATGATGGTGATGATGATGATGATAATAATAAATGTAATTAATATGATTAATAAAAATAATAAGTAGAAAATTAATGATAATAATAATAAAATTAATAAGAATAATAAACCAATAATAATAATATTAATAAAAATAAATATAATTGATAAAAATAATAAAATTAATAATTAGTAGAAAATTAACAATTATTATTATTATTATTAATAAGAATAATAAAATTAATAAGAATAATAAATCTAATAATAATAATAATAATAATAATAATAATAATAATAATAATTAAAAATTAAGAACAACAATAACAATAACAACAACAACAAGAACAACAACAACAAGAACAACAAGAAGAAGAAGATTAATAATAATAATAATAATAGCAATAATAATAATAATAATAATAATAATAATAATAATAATAATAATAATAATAGTTATAAAAATATGTATAATAATAATAATAAAATTAGTAATAATATTAATAATAAAATAAATGTAATTGATAAAAATAATAAATTTAGTAATAATAAAATTAATAATAAGTAGAAAATTAATAATAATAATTAATAACATTAAGAATAATAAAATTAATAAGAATAATAAAATTAATAAGAATAATAAATTTAATAATAATGCACTATTTATATTTTTATTTTCAATGTTAGAAAAAATTTTGATATTTGATTTGAATTTTAAGATTTATCTTTATACTCGGTTGAAGATTTTTAGTATTTTTCAATACTATATTTATGATATAATAGTATTATATTATTAGAATATCTGGAATTAAAAAATTAACATTTAATAATATAACTTGTATTACAAATTAAAATTATTTAAATATTTCAATTTTTATTTGGTTCATAGGGATATAATTGGAAACACACAGCAAAATTAAATTACATTCCATAAAATAATGTTACATACCAAATATTGAATCTACCCAACTTTCTTATTAAAATTCTTATAAGTATCCAAACATGTGGATATCTTTACTTTCCATAGATTTATTTTTTGAAAAATCAGATTCCAAATTTACTTTACTTTCCCATCATCCAAACGGGGCTATAGTGTTTTAGTAATCTGAAGTGTAGAAAGTGGAGAGTAGATATTAAGAGTTCGGAGATTAACATTCTCCAAAGTGTGATCCTTTTGTAACTTATTAACTTTGTTTATAATATATTTGCAAGATCTTACTTTTTTTATAAAAAAAATCCTCCTCATTTTGAGTAATTATGTCATAAAACAAAAGGTAGTGGATTTATTGTAAAATTTCCGTATGCTCTTGCCTTTTAGGAAGAAAATATGTATTTATTTTACCCAAAGGGTATCTTTATTAGTAATACTTCTCCAAATTCTTCTTATTATGAGGAATTTGTTAGATAAAATAACTGGAACAATGCCTAAATCTCCTGCTTTCCTAAGCAAACAAACAACTAACCATTTAGCCTAGGCAAATGACTTCTTTTTAAGCCCACCATGCCAAAGGAAGCTCCTTGACATCTCTTTAGTTTTGATAAGCCTATTAGAGAGAAATATAAGTGAAGATTAGTAGGCATATCTTACTAGAACATTGATTGATAAAAGATAAAATCATATGGGAATATTTTGAGTGAAAAGAATAGTCAAAATCACTTAACATTCCTAATAGTTTGGTAATTAATATGTATTGCTAGATATCAATACTAATTCATGAATGTAAATTTTTAATTGTAGAATTTAAAGGAAGAACCTAATATATTTGAGTCTCCTTGATCCACTCATTGCCTTATGCACCTAGGAAAGCATATGATGTACTTGAACCTAACAAGGGAAGTCACCTTCTATTGTTTTATTGATGGGCATCGCATCCCACGCTAATTTTAGCATTCATTGCTTAGTGATTGCTCGCTATTTGGCTGAAAAAGTTGGTCCAGAAGCTTACTCCAGCCCCGATTGACATAATTTACTAAATCAGAAGCTATAATGGATGGAAAAGAGCTCGAACTCACTCCCAAGGATGGGAGAGCCGACACTCGGATGAGGGGTACGAACTGCTAATCTGTCTTACTACTCCTTCCTGCCCTAAAAAACTATCCCCAATCTTTGTCCTTATTGGGAGTGTGACAACTCTTTGAGGAACCTTTTCCCCACATTCATAACCCAATTTTCGTCTAAAGAAATTTAATTTATTTAATAAAAATATAATTTTTAATTTATTCGGAATGTTATGTGATCATATATTCTAATTTCCTAACAATTGGAAGGTCTCTTAATGATTTGAAATCTTATGCTAGAGTTGCATGTCTCAAGCACTCTTTAAATATTACAAATTTTAGTTCCTACGAGTTGCATGACTGATTTCATTGTTTAGCTAACAAAATGATTTATTTAAAATATTTAATTTACGAATCATTGTATGTATTAAAGGAAATAGAAAAATGTTCTCGAGTAATGCAAATGACTCATCGCTCATCAAGCATAAAATCTAATACAAAATACTACTTTCTTCCATTAAACCCACTAGACCTGATATCATTCCATCATTAACTCAATGCCTGAACGTTTCATAAAATATCTAAGTAAATCTTTATCATTCTCTCTATTACTACTTTACATTTTAACGTTATTAAAATAATACTCATTCCACTCTAAATAAGATGCAAAAGTAGTAATAGAAATAACAATATAGACTTTTTTAAAGGTTTGTGAAATAGTATCGTGAAAGATGATATCTTTAGTGAATCTTTAAAAAAATCATTTTTAAGTTTACATTATTATTTGATGAGTCCAAATTGCTTAGTTGTTACATTACATAGGCTAAATTGATAACTTAACTATGTTAAATTTTAAAGTGTTATTAGTATTATTTGAAAAATATTAAGGTGTAACTAGACTCAATAAATAATGAGTTGCAATTCATTATGTTAAGATGTAATTCCCATGCCTTTTGCTATGTTTAGTTGGTAAGTTGGGAATTTATCAGAAATTAATCAATTATAGAGCACCGGAACATTTTAAGTATAACTACCACCAAAACATGAGACGGCAACAAAGGCCTTCCATAATGCACAACAGATACGCGCAGGTTGCGGCTTCTAATAGGAGGCTACTGACCAGATCCCTTAAGTGTTGGATCTGGATTCCATTTTGCTAACTATAGCACCACGCTTGCTTGCGTTACATTTCAACCGTAGGTGGTTGGTAAGTTTCCCCACCCAAAAAGTCTCCACATCAACGAATCCAACATCACCTAGGTGTCAGAACGGTATCTAACCACACGAACGCCCTTGGACCCTGGTGTGTTCTGACGTAAAACGCCAGCCACGTTCAATAACACAATATCTGTTGGATGATCCGACAATCCTAGCCCTGGGCGTCTAAGCACGACCACACAATTTCACACGATAGCTGCGTTTACGGCTGTTAAGGGGATATCTCTTTGTATTTTACCTGAGACTCATTTCATTAGTTTTTTTTAAAAAAAAACAGTTCCATAATTTGCAAACGCCAAATCTGTGTGATTAAAAGAGCTTCCGTATAGAACATTTATTTGATTTCAGGGTGATCATTTATTATTATTATTATTGTTATTGTTATTATTATATATGAAATAATTTAATTTTAATTTCTTTCAATTTTGTTATCATGTGGAAATTATATAAACTAGTCTTGTTTTTTAGATCTTATTTATTATTAACTAAATATATTATTTAAATTATCTATATATATATTAATTATCAATAAATTATGGTTAATGTAAATATAAAATTTTTAAAAATAAAAATAGTTCTTAAAATTTGATAATTATTAATGAATTTGTTTTAAATTTAAATATCTTAAAATATATAAAGTTTTATAACATATGTTTATGAATATTTAATTTTAAATAATAACTATATTAACAATTAAATATTTGTTTATACGTTTTTTACTTAATAAATATTACATAAGAGATTAAATTATAAATATTATGTAATTAAATCATAATCATTAAGTAATAATAGTGTAAGTATATTGATTTTAACAATAAATATATTTTAAATAAAGAAATTATAATCAGAACAATAATAAAAAAACAAAAATTCAAATCAAACAAGTCCGATATATACATGATTACAATTGTCACCGTTCATTTCATTCCTTTCTCTTTTTATTGGATGGGCTACATGGTATGGCGTCAAGTGCAGGCATGAAGAGTTCTATCAAATCGTGAAAAGTTAAAAAATTCTTGAGTGTGCTGTCAATATTTTTATATGTGAAATTTAAATATTGTCGAAATAAAACAAAAAAACAGTTAAAATAATATTTTTTAAAAAGATTCAAGCAATAAAATGAAAAAATAAAGAGTGAATTTTGAGGAATGGCCACAATGGAACCCGAATGGATATCTACAGTAGTCGAAGATAAGCAGGGTGTGAAACCAATTCTGCCAACACAATTTCTGCAAATATATGTGTTGTAGTACAAATGAAATTGGACAGCCACAGGCACGCAATCTGTTTAGCTTCAGTTGCTTCCATTCATTTGTGTTGGAGGATGGAGATCCGCTACGTCTTTTGTGGGGCCATGACATCCTAAAACAATTGGTCCTTTTCTCTTACAGGTGCGCAGTCAGCCACCACCCACTCCCCACCATTATCACCACCACCACACCACACCCAGTTATTTCTTACTTGCGTATTATTTTTATTTATTGCACCAACCCTATCTAGGCTATGTGACGACAAAGATTCAGTATATTTATCACCAACCCACCTCTGAGTCTGATTCCATGGAGCAATAGTAATTCACCTTTCTCTTTTCTTTTTAATTTTATTGACAAACTGGTTGCATTCCTCAACAAACCCTTCTTTGCTTTAGGCGCTTTGCTCTACGCCCGGGCTGCATTTCGCAGATTTAACGGTAAAGCTCGAAACTTTTACTCTTCCAATCTCTCTCTCGCTGCATTCATGGAGCGCGCTAGGCGGCTTGCTAACCGCGCAATCCTGAGGAGGTTGGTGAAAGAGTCAAGGCAAAACCACCACGATCAGATCCGCAGTGAGTCTTCGTCGTCTTTGTTGAACTCTTCGTCTCCGGTATTGTACAGTCCTTCAAGGTATGCCTCCACGTTGTCCTCCTTTGTTTCGAAAAATCCCAGGTCGGGATTGTTGTTAGGAGGCAAGAATATGTTGGCACGTAATGCTGTAGCTGGTTATTATCATGGTATTGGTTCACAAGTTCGTTCTGTTTCTGTGGAATCTTTAAAGCCCAGTGACACTTTTCCTCGTCGCCACAACTCGGCCACCCCCGAGGAACAAACCAAAATGGCAGGGTTGTGCGGATTTGAGAGTCTTGACTCTTTGATAGATGTCACTGTGCCGAAATCTATTAGAATCGATTCAATGAACTTCTCCAAGTTTGATCAAGGGTTAACTGAGAGCCAAATGATTGATCACATGAAAAAATTGGCGTCAAAGAACAAGGTCTTTAAGTCGTTTATAGGAATGGGGTACTATAACACTCACGTCCCACCTGTGATTTTGAGGAATATAATGGAGAATCCTGCTTGGTATACGCAGTACACTCCATACCAAGCTGAGATAGCTCAGGGTAGGCTAGAGTCTTTGCTAAATTACCAAACAATGATTGCGGATCTGACTGGATTGCCTATGGCAAATGCTTCATTGCTTGATGAAGGAACTGCTGCTGCTGAGGCGATGGCTATGTGTAACAATATACTCAAGGGAAAGAAAAAAACCTTTATAATTGCCAGCAATTGCCATCCGCAAACCATTGACATTTGTGAGACTAGAGCTGGTGGTTTTGATATCAAGGTTGTTACCAAGGACCTCAAGGATATTAATTACAAATCTGGAGATGTTTGTGGGGTTTTGGTTCAATATCCAGGGACTGAGGGTGAAGTTTTGGATTATGGAGAGTTTGTTAAGAATGCTCATGCTAATGGGGTTAAGGTTGTCATGGCAACGGATTTGCTGGCCTTGACAGTGCTGAAGCCTCCAGGTGAATTGGGAGCAGATATTGTTGTTGGTTCAGCTCAGAGGTTCGGCGTGCCAATGGGATATGGAGGTCCTCATGCAGCATTCTTGGCTACCTCACAAGAGTACAAGAGGCTGATGCCTGGGAGAATCATTGGAGTTAGTGTTGACTCTCAAGGGAAGCCTGCTCTGCGCGTGGCAATGCAAACAAGGGAACAGCATATTCGTAGGGACAAGGCTACAAGCAACATTTGCACAGCTCAAGTAAGAAGCTGTTGTTTATTGTTGTTTGGTGTTTTTTCTATTAATTATTTATTGGTTCTCTTTTAATTAATGTCAATAAAAAAGTGTAGGCGCCATATTTTAAGGCTTTAATTTTTAGATCCAGTCTACCTTGGTCTTACTTATTGTTTAAGTCTTACTTTTTGGTATTTTAAAAACCAAATGGTATACCTTTAGTCTAAGTAGATGGTTCATTTGACTCTATTGAAATAAATATACTTCTTTCTCTTTCAAGGCTTTGCTTGCAAACATGGCTGCTATGTTCGCTGTCTATCATGGACCTGAGGGCCTTAAAGCCATCGCTCAAAGGGTCCATGGTCTTGCTGGAACATTTGCTCTTGGACTGAAGAAACTAGGAAGAGTAGAAGTCCAGGATGTTCCCTTCTTTGACACTGTGAAGATAAAATGTGCTGATGCACATGTAATTGCTAATGCTGCCTATAAAAGTGAGATGAATTTGCGAGTTGTAGATGCAAACACTGTAAGTTTGTCTAAGCTTAGCTGTTACTTGACTGCAGCTTGTTGTGATTAGGTTATGAGAATGTGGTTTTGTTTTCAGATCACCGTTTCATTTGATGAAACAACTACTTTGGAGGATGTTGATAAACTATTCAAAATTTTTGCTGGTGGCACATCTGTAAGTATGCAAAATCATTCTTTTTCTTACTCTTGCAAGTTAAAATTTTAATGTTCAAGCTACGAAGCTTTTTCATTTTGAATATCAGGTCCCATTCACTGCTGCATCTTTGGCAACAGAGGTTCAAGATATAATTCCTTCTGGGTTGATGAGAGAGACACCCTATTTGAGTCATCCAATTTTTAACACGTATAACACTTCCTGAATGCAAACTGTATTAAAGATCATGTATTAAAATGTCACTAATTTGCTATTTTTGACCATTATATAACTTTTATCTGCTTTTATTAGGTACCATACAGAGCATGAGTTGCTGAGATATATGCACAGGTTACAGTCAAAGGATCTTTCTTTATGCCACAGTATGATACCTCTGGGATCTTGTACAATGAAATTGAATGCTACAGTTGAAATGATGCCAGTTACATGGCCTGACTTCACTGATATTCATCCATTTGCACCAAACGATCAAGCTGGGGGATATCAGGTCAGTAATTACATGAGTGGACTCTAATAGGCTCATATATCAATCTAACTTTGGGATAAACAGCAGAATTGCAATGGACATGCAAACTTACACTTAATCAGAAAACTATTCTTCCAGGAAATGTTCCAAGATTTAGGTGAATTGTTGTGTACCATAACTGGATTTGATTCTTTCTCCTTGCAACCTAATGCTGGTGCTGCTGGGGAGTATGCTGGGCTGATGGTTATTCGTGCATACCACATGGTATTTCTATGGGAGCCCTTCTCACAGATAAATTTATCATGCTTCCTAGTTGGCATATGATAGTATGATCGTTTACTTTAGGCTTAGATTTATGCAGAAATGCTTATGTTATATTCTTAAGAAGAAATGATATCAAGCCTCTAAATAATGCTTTTTGTTGCCTTTTGACTGTTTATAGATTCTAAAATCGATAAGCTTAGTTCAACTTAACTAAGGGCATTTTCTACAATTATGTTTGGTCTGGCTACCTGAATCTGTACTAAACATATATGTGATTAAACTGAAATATGTTTGAGCGACATCCTTCTCTTTCCCGTATTTCTTACTATTATACCAGAAGTAAGGCCTTGACTTATCATCCTACTTTTTGTTACACTAGTATTTGGATGTTTACTGTACTCATTGTGCTAATTTCCTCACTGAATGACTGATATAGGCAAGAGGAGATCACCATCGCAATGTCTGCATTATTCCTGTTTCAGCACATGGGACAAATCCTGCCACTGCTGCCATGTGTGGGATGAAGATTGTTGCTGTTGGAACTGATGCAAAAGGAAACATAAATATTGAAGAGCTAAGGAAGGCTGCTGAAGCCAATAAGGACAATCTGTCTGCTCTTATGGTACCAGTATTTGCTTTCCTAGATGGAACTAAAGTTATATGAAATGTCATGGAAGTGGGAGTTTACATTGTGCTACTAGATGTCTGACTGCTATTTAAATCTCAGGTTACATATCCATCAACTCATGGTGTCTACGAAGAAGGCATCACTGAGATATGCAAGATAATTCATGACAATGGAGGTCAAATATACATGGACGGTGCTAACATGAATGCTCAGGTCTACATTCCTTACTTTGTCATTCCAATCTTCAATGCATTTCTTTTGTATTTTCCTTTTATCATTATCATTTTCTTCTAGAAGCCATATTCTTCGTAGTCTAATAACTTTACCGAGTATATAATAGCTTCAGATGTATCGGTATAAATATTTTTATTGAATACAAAAAATGAGCATTTTAATGCTGGTGGTTATCCTGTAATCCTGAAGGGAACTCGGAGACATGATCATTATATCCTTGTCATACCAGGTTTTCCTTATTAAGATATTAAATCAAACAGTTCTTACCAATTTGTTGTCTGTTCAATTTTGTGTTCAATGCTGATCTACTAAAAGAGTGCAGTCTGGTTTCTTTTTTTCTTGTCAGCCATGGTTTTGTTCTTGAAAAGTAGACATTATTCTAAGGGTCACTCTGATTATTACTTGTGGCATTATCTTTGTTATGATGACTTGAATCTAGGATTGTTATGAGTTATGACTTCTATTTTTTCATTTGTGCAGGTGGGTCTGACAAGCCCAGGCTTTATTGGAGCTGATGTTTGCCATCTCAATCTCCATAAAACATTTTGCATTCCTCATGGAGGTGGCGGCCCTGGCATGGGGCCTATTGGAGTGAAGAAACACTTGGCACCGTTCTTACCATCACATCCTGTGGTACATACCCTATCTGCCTCAATAAGTTCATGGATGTTTGAACATTATTGCATAGATTGAAGTTTTATGTGAACAGTGCTCCCACTAATTTATTAGATAGCCTTTGAGATTATTTGCCTTTTGTATACTGTCATCCGTCTGATCAAAGGGTTGAAACTCGTATATGATTTATTTAATACCTGTATGCATATGGTGATTGATGCCTTGTCATCTTTTCTGCACTAATCAAAATTTAATCTGTCTTCATGACGAAGGTACCTACAGGTGGTATACCTGCACCCAAAAAATCTGATCCACTTGGCACAATTTCAGCAGCCCCTTGGGGCTCTGCACTAATCTTGCCAATATCATATGCTTATATCGCAATGATGGGATCTAAGGGGCTGACTGAAGCTTCAAAGATTGCTATCCTGAATGCAAACTACATGGCAAAGCGATTAGAGGTTCATAATCTCTTGCCTGCACCTTCCTTCTTTCATATTGTGATAGGTAATCCATAGTGTAATTCTAGGGCATGAACCTGAAGAAAAAAAATCATCTCTCTTGAATCATATTCACAAAACAATTTGTCATTTGACTTCAACTTAGCTACTACTACAATTGGTTTTAGCTGTTTTTGGTACAGTGTGGATTAGTGGAATAACTGATTGTATAATCAACGTAAGTAGAACTAGTAAAGTAAATTATTTGAATTTAAATTTTCTTGATTATTTTACTCAGGATTACTACCCCATACTTTTCCGCGGTGTCAATGGAACAGTTGCACATGAATTCATCATTGACTTGAGAGGCTTGAAGGTATATATATTTTACATCATTATTTAAGTTGCACCATTTTTCCGTTGTGTGAATAATTGCCCACCTTTTTTGTTACAGAACACTGCTGGTATTGAACCTGAAGATGTTGCTAAGCGGCTTATGGACTATGGATTTCATGGACCTACAATGTCGTGGCCAGTTCCTGGCACACTTATGATTGAACCCACTGAAAGTGAAAGCAAGGTAAGAGTCGCCTTGTTCTGTTTTGCCCTTCCATCCCTTATTCATTCCTCAGGAAAAAACTGCAAAATAATGAAATGAGGAGGGATTAAAACTGAAACAAGCAAATGAATCTCACCCCCAAGTTGCTTAACTTTAACATCATTTGCAGGCTGAATTGGACAGGTTTTGTGATGCACTCATCTCCATAAGAGAAGAAATAGCAGAGATTGAAAAAGGGAAGGCTGATATTCACAACAATGTCATAAAGGTGCGTTGTCTTGTTTCTAAAGTTAATTAGCAAAGTGACAAATTACAAGTGCATTATCCATTTGTTTTTCCCATTTGCCAGATGGGCTTAGTCTGCTATTGTATTTATAGATACTCTTGATTAACATTCTGAATGATATGTGCATATGCAGGGAGCTCCTCATCCACCATCTTTGCTCATGGCAGATGCATGGTCAAAACCATATTCCCGGGAGTATGCAGCCTATCCTGCTTCCTGGCTCCGAACTGCCAAATTCTGGCCTACTACAGGTATAAAGTTCCGAAGTATTCTTCAAAATGCCTTTTATTTTTCAAAGTGGTTGAGTCGTTTCATACTTAACAACTGGTTTCCCTGTTAAACTCCTTTCATGACATCCATCAACCTGATTAGAGCTGAAAAGCTTTTCCATCTTTTCCGCTTTTAGAACACATTAACATGTTTACAAGAACAACAGGGTTGCTTAAGGTTATGCAAATGCAGTTTTTGATGTAGTTCCTTGGGATTATGATTTTATTAAACTGTCAATTCTATTAGGACGCGTTGACAATGTATATGGCGACCGCAACCTCGTCTGTACCCTTCTTCCAGCATCGCAGTATGTTGAAGAGCCAGCTGCCGCAACTGCTTGATCGCCGGCGAAATTGTAATGATGATGCAAGTGTTGCCTTGCCAGCATAGAAATTAAAAACTAGTCATATATTTTTAGCTCTGTACATTTGTTATCCATAATTCTCCGTTAAACTGGTTAAAATTACCTTCATGATATACTGATGATCAGTTATTTTAATAACACTTGTTGCTAATTTGCAACTTTATCTCGTAATGAGCGTGCCATTGCTTCTCTCACACGGATCGGCTGTCCAATAATTTTAGGATTAATTGCGCTGGATTCGATTCTTGTGTGGTTTGCAGCTTTTCTACTTTATTTCTTGATTTCTGGAAATTATTATAACCCCAAACATTATTCTTTGTTAAAAAACTGAACGGAAAATGGAAGAAAGACGTTGTGTTTTGATTAGGTTTAGGTATCATATGGTATGACATTTGGGTGTTACGTATTTTAAATTATAAAATGTAACACAAATATTTCGAAGTGGTATATAATGTAACCACCTAATCAGGTTACGCAAGATTGTTTGTTCATTCTGATATTATAGGTGAAATGAAAGCAAATTTTAGAAGAGTATATGATCGTCTTTTAAGATTAAGGATTAAAGTGAAAAAGGTTCAAAGTACAGGGAGTCTGATTTGATCAATCATACTTTTATTTGAAAAGATGACTATTTTTAGTCAATGAAGGAATCATGCAAAAATAAAGTAATTAATAAAAATTTGAAGAGTAATGAGTATGTTATGTTACTCCAAAGAGGGCGAGAGAATTCCATAATTTTTAATTTTAACTTTTTACAGAATATAACCAAAAAGAGACAAAATTTTTGTAATTAAGGTTTAATAAAAAAAAATACATGCAAAAGAGTTCAATCAATAACAATGGTTTAACGAAAGTAATATAAATAATAAAAAGAGATACTTAGCCAATTTATAATGAGAGTTTAACCAATTACATCATTTCAGTAAGCAACATCACTAGAGTCTTCAAATGGAGGTATAGTCCTTTTCATCTTAATCACTAGCGTTCCCCTCTATCATCCCTTACAATCATAACGTTCTTATTTAGGTATTGAGATGCACCATGCTCTATCTTGAAACAATGAAATATTAAATATCTCTATTCCAAGATGGTTGAGAATTAATATTCTTATCCCTTATACTAAACCTCTTTAGTTTAAGTGGCTCAATTTTTGTTCTAGAAGAATCCTATCATCTTTTTTCCAATTAGACCTCATGAATTGCTAAGACCAACTCAATACTTCATCACACCTTTATGTTTTAGCTACCTCTCCATTTTCATAGCCATATGCACCATCTCTTCTAATTAAATATAGCATTGTAGCTCTACCATATTAGCTATATCTTAAGAATTTTCTGATAGTTGATTCTCTATCCTCCTCTATGTTGACTCGAATCATAACTATTTCCAACTCCTTATGATAATTCTCCATATATTTTTATCTTTGAAAAAGACTTTGCAACCTTTGATGCAAATCTCTATAATAATGGCTTAGAATGAATCTCCTCTTGATGGGAGCTTTCAATTCTTTTCAAGTCTTTGTAAATCGTTCATGATTCCTCCTCTTATTCGCTAGCTTATCCTCCTAAATAATGACATAATTAGTAAACTCCATGACATTCAACTTTACCTTCTTCTTCATAGAGTAATTATGAAAATTAAAAAATTAATTCTATCTATGTCTCTCACTCCGAATAAACTCTAATATTGTTCCTATCTTTAAAGGAAGGTATGTCGCTGTTATAATACTAAGATTCCTATCCATAAGATGTGCATAAAATATACATATATTTTCTTATTTATTTTGCATGATTTTAATGTTAAGTTACTTATTTTTATATCCTTTTTTGTTAATTATAAAAATTATGTTTTTGGATGATATAATTCAAGAATTAAAGGCAATCCTCGTGAGGTAACTTATTCCATAAAAGGTTAAGTGAAGTGACACAACCTAAGCCGTGCATTATAGGAGATTATCTTCAAATTAGGGAGACAATAATCAAATCTATTGTTAAAAGACACGATATAGTAAAATTTATGGCTTAGAGCTACAATTATGTTAGAGGCTATGTTTACTGCTTATGTTGCCATTTTTCTCTCCAACATTTCTCTACATTTCTCTACATTAGGTGAACTTTCATGACTAATTTGAGGCTCTCTGCTCAATCATCAAACCTCACCATCCTCAAGTTCCTCTATACTTATAGATAACTTGCTAAAACTTTACCGCAATATAGGATAGCCTTAATAGACATCTTTTCATATAAACCTTTACTTTCTTCTATCAAAATATCTTTTACTTGACTCCCTTTCTTTCTTTTCTATACCTGTCTAGTTTCTTCTTGGTGAATCTTCTCAAGATGGACTTAAATTAAGATCACTAGCTTTACTCTTTAACTTTGACCTTTTTATTAGTATAAAGCCAGTAGAGTGAAATTATTTATGCTCATTTATTCACATACTACTACATATTACATTTTCTTTTTTTTCTTTCTTTTTTATATGTGGGGTAATGAAAATGCTCAAACAGAATTCACATTTAACTCAATGTATGTAAAAATTATATGTAAAGTATTATAATGAAAATCAAGTATCTATTCTCAAAATTAACGAACTAAATTGAAATCAACTTAATCATTGAAAGTCATAATTATTTGCCAAAAAATCAAACCACAATCACAGTTAAACTCATAATGAATCATCTTGATCAACTTCCTTTTAAAATAATCTTCTGAAATTATTCATTATCAATCTAATTATCACAAAATTGACAAGTTTGACAACTAAGCCCTCCCTCCCCCAAAACTTAAGTTATACATGATAGTCAATGTACAAAACATGTAAAAATAATGAAAAGTACCAAAAATAATTGGAGGAGGTGAGTATAATCGTTACCCACTGATAAAGAAGATTTCTAGCCTTGTCCAATGCTGTTAACATCCATCTAGTGCCAGTGAAATATTTTCTACTTTAAAGCATCAGGCTGATGTTGCCTTCATAGCCTGTAGAACTCTGTCAAATCTCAAGTAATAAAATTAGAACCATAAAATTAAAAAAATGAAAATAATCTAAACTACTAATACAAATCATACAAACTATCAATTAAAAAAAAATATAATTATTGTGTTATCTCCCAATCAACACTTATACTTTTAGTTGGACTTCTTAGTAAGTCCTTCAACCTAGATCTATAGTTAGTGTCTTTCTTCCACCCATTTTGCCATATAAGGTATTAGCCTGCAAATAGGCCATATGCCATAAGATAATAAGGACATAAGGTATCAAGTTAACAAAACCAAAAAAATCCACTAATGCCTTTTTATTAACAAACAGTTAATATAATAAGTAATAATAAAACCCCCTGGAATCTTTGATTGACTATGATAGTTTATTTTGTAGGAAGTAGCAGCCCTCTGTAATTAACATGGTTGTCAATAATTCATTGAGAGCCTCCTTATTTGGGTCCTCCTTTTTCTCGTCTTCCTTCTCTTCTTAAATAGTAGCTTCCTCCTTTTTTTTCAACATCTAACTTCTCTCCACTCTATAAAATTGTATTCACATTCCCTTAACTTGGCTCAATGTATCTAGATAAAATATTTAACTTTTTAGTTTTATGGAAGGCAACCTTGGTTAAAGTTATAGATTTCATAAAGGAATCTTAATACATTGATATTCCTTTTGTTGTTATTATTGTAAATCCAGATGAAGTATGATAGTTCCACACAAAGTTGTAATAACTGCTCCTGAAGTATAAATATTCTCACGTAGGATATCTTAGAGCTAGTTCTCCATTTAATTTGGATGCTTTTACCTATAGTCTGGTAACTAACATTCATAACTATGTGGTTACCCTTACAAATGTCATAGCATGTCATGGATATCGATTGAGCTTCTGTATACATGTCAACTTGCCTCTTGTTCAAAGCTTCTAAAGTTGCCATAAGTGATGGCATACTATAATCCCCCTTATAATATTGGCCACTCCATCAATCAATTGTGTTTGGTAGCTATAACAATCAATATCCAACTCCTATAAATAAGCCATAAGCACAAGATCAAGAAAGAGAGATATAAGGACAAAAAAACATATATAAATAGAAAAGAAATAAAAACTATCTAAAGAAAAAAATGACTAGATTAATAAAAATAAGGTTTTCCTAATATTATAGTCTTTGACAATAGTGTCAAAAACTTGACGATTTCATTTAGTTTTAACTAAAAATACAAGATATATACGAATTGATCCCATGAGGACTACATTTACTAGTGGTACTTACTATCTTTCTACTATCTAATTTAACAAATTATATTACTTATGAATATTAAAATTATAAATTAAAATAAACCAACCCAATTGATTAATTAAAATGAAGATTAAAATAAGAAATAATCTGTACTTGGAATTTGGATCCTTAGGACTTCATGTATAGCCATGCTTTCACTAACTAATTTATTATAAAGTTCTTTAGATTGTGAAAATTCCTCAATTATGCTAATATCTTTATCAATTAACATTTAATCCAAGGTAATTGAACTCTCTTTCTAGTTAAAACCCTTATAATTGCATTGGTCAACTTATGAATTTCACTTTATCTTAAGGATTTATATTGATGTATCTCTAGGTTTGTAAGCAACATCTTTCAATTATGCTAGATATATTTATACATTGAATTTCTCAATATCAATTACATAAAATCATACATGAATCAACATGCTAACAATATTAATTGAAGAATAATTAAGAACTCATAAGTGAATCTTAATGAAAGTAAAGAATGAATTAAATTAAAATAAAATCACCTACAAGGTCTATCCCTAGGTTCATCTAAATCAAGTACCAATAAAGGTTTAGTTACCAATCATAGAAGACATTCCAGTGACCAATTGATCCATTTGTTTGTTCTTGTAGGAGAATAGGCTTATATATGTTATTCTTGTCTATGGATCAAATTTTTCCTTCTAAAGGGAAAGCCTATAGGAGCGTCTCTCCTTAATGTACAAATCGACTAAAGGCCCTTAGATCATAATTGGAGACCTTGACAACACCTTACATAGATCTAAAGCTGAAGGTAATATTAAATGAGAAATTACACAAGTGATCTCAAGGAATATGTTGTAAGGATTCGTGTTACTGATCAAAAAGTTGAGAGGTATTTCTTTATATGGATAAATAAGTAAACTTTTAGATGGCTTATTCATAAAAAAAAACTTGATAGGGCTATTTAATACATAAAATCTCCATATGAATCTACAAATGCAAGTACACTTATAGAACTATAGTATAGGGACGGTGAATATCGAGTGTCAATCCCATAGGGATTATAGGTACTAATAATCACCTCTAATTTATTTTCTTAATGAAAAAAATAAGGTGATGGTTTAAAATAATAAAACTAAACTAAAATTCAACATAACTAATAACTAAGAATGCAAATCACACAAAGATTAACCAATTCAAATAAGTAGCACCTAAGTATTTAATCCCCTTAAGACTTCTTAAACCATTATCCCTTTATCATACAATTGATTTAAAGAGCACTGACCTATGGAACTTCCTATTTTATATTAATAGTTTTCTCATGATTCACAATAGATTGATTAACTAGAATATCTTTCTAGCTAAAACCCCTAAGGTTTCTTTAATAAATTTATAAATTTCACTATTATGTTTGACCTTAATTTGAAAGACTTATGTTCTCCTATCTTTAAGATTATATGCAACTCCCTTCAATTATTTTAGATCTATTAATAAAATGGATTTCTTAATCTCAATTGTAAGACATCATACTTAAATCAATATCCTAGAAATATTAGTTCAATAATTAATCATAAAATATAATTAAATATGATGAGTCAAAAATCAAATTGAACTGAATAGAGAGTACAACAACAACAACAACAAAAGCAACAACTACCCAGTGAAAGTCCTGCTGATATGTAGGTCTAGGGAGGTCCAGTAGATGCAGTCTTACCTTTAATTAGTAGAGGCATTGTTTCTATCTCTATATATATGTGTATGTATATGTGAGTGTGTGTGTGTAAAATATACATATATATTAAAATAATAAAGTATTAATAATACAAATAGCATAGACAAAAGAAAATAATAAATAAATAAAAATAAATACATATAAATAAAGTATAAAATAAGCAATAAACTAAATAATACGATAAATATAAAATAAGGTAAAGACTAAAAATAAATAAATAAATACACAATCAGAAAAAAGACAAGTAAATAAATAAATCAAACAAGTTACCAAAAAATATTTAGGCGAAGTAAGAAAATGTTAATACTAAATAACTAAGAGAAAAGTACAATATATTAAAAGTTAAGACCAAATAGAATAGACAAGACTCAAAGGAAAAATATTCAAAAGACCTATGAGAAAGAAAATGATCTTTTTACATGAGATTCTTTACCCTTATTCTAGTACGCTAAAATTTTCGATTGAGGGTTACGTCCTCGATAAATTATAGCATTGAATAGAGAATTAAACCATAAAATTCATCATAAGGTTCATCCCACCTAGGCACTAAGCAATTTATTTTATAAAAATGAAAAACATAACCATGATGGACCCCTTTTTCTGCATAAAATTCACTAAAACTTTGATGAAAATATGTTATGTATTTAAAATTTTGAGTTAATCTTCACCTCCTCTCAATTGCCCTTTGAATATGTTCTTATATTTTGAAAAGTAGGGTTTGCACTGGACAGAGGTTCCGAAAATGAGCATGTTCTTACTTGTGTCCTTCATTCTCACTTCAATATTTAATAGTCATACAAAAACACGAGTCCAAAAACTAACATGTTCTATGAAAATTGATGTGCCTAACACTAATATAAGTGTGTTTAATCTTAACACGAGCACAACATTCTTATTTAATCCATACATGATTACAGGAACTTACACAGTCACCTACACGGTTGTGTCCAATAATAAAATGGGTGTATATAATTACCAACACGGGCGTGTCTTTTAAAAATAACACGCTCATTGTCCTAATGCCCAATATAAGCTAAAGAAGACAACTATACAAGCTCCTAAACAACTCTAATGATAATAAAAAAAGACGAGCAAGGTTGAAAGTGGACATAGAAAGGGCGCCTCAATACACGTGTGAGAAACTCAAATACACAAGATGATACTATAATCTAAATTAAAAGATCAAAAATCGAACCACCAATAGCAACTATATAACTGCCAAAATATTAAAGCATGATATTGTGTAACATCCCGTTACCCATGTTGAGGCTAGATTAGCAAATATGAGAGATTAGTAAGAAATTAGAAAATGCATTTCATGCTCATACTCTTGAATATTGAATTTTTGCACATGAAAATAACTGTACATGCATTCACAGACATTCCGGGTATAATTAATTTATAATTGAATTGTGAATGTGATTTTGTTGACAAGTGTGGCTTTTATTTGTTGAAGATTGATTTGGAGAGTGTATCTAGTGATTTAGAATTTTTTGAGAATTTTAGGAAAATTTTAGAAATTTTGGAAATTTTTGGACTAGGAAAAATACCAAGTGGCAAGACAATTGACAAATGGCAGTAGAAATAAATGTCAAATGATAGTGAAAATTTTTATGTAGGATTTTGGGACTTAATGACATGTATCATTAAAATTTGGGAGAAAATTGGATTAGAAATTGAAGTCAAATAGACTAGTTATCTAAGGATGGACAAATGGAGCCATAAGAAAGTGACATGTGGCAAGTGACACGATTGTTTTGTTAAAAGACTGTACTTTGCATTGTTCTTTTTTTTTTTCATTTGTTCTTGCTCTCTTCGTTCTTCATCTTCTCCATTTTTTCTCTCCACCTATGAAACTCCTACTAACCTCCATCAAGTTGATTTTTGACCATAATATCATACTAGTCACTTAAATAGCTTGCTACCTTCTTCTTGCTACTAAAGATCCAACCTAGTCTACCTTCAAAGTTGATGAACGTGAGATGCTTGGGACCTAGGGTTGAGTAAGATTTGGAAGAATTTGGAGCTAAACCAAGTAAGTTATGCTTTAAATGTCATGGGTATGGTTAATTTAAGCTAAATTGATGAGTAAATTGAAAATTGATGACTTGGTTATGCAAGGTTTATGTATGTGTCGTGGGTGATGAAAAATCTATG
>JAOSBN010000008.1:33225788-33240494 GCA_027563595.1 Erythroxylum suave | reverse complement strand
ATGCGTCAAATGAGGTACCAAACACAGAGAAGTCATCCATAAAAATTTCAATGCAAGATTCAAGCATATCAGAAAAATTAGCCATCATGCATCTTTGAAATATAGCCGGAGCATTGCATAACCTAAATGGCATGCATCTATATGCAAATGTACCATAAGGACATATAAAAGTTGTTTTCTCTTGATCTTCCGGGGCTACCAGAATCTGCAAATATCCACTATATCCATCTAAGGCACAATAAAAGTCATGTCAAGCTAATTTCTCAATCATTTGATCAATGAAAGGTAAAAGAAAATAATCTTTCCTGGTGGCATCATTCAACTTCCTATAATCTATGCACATTCTCTACCCAGTTACCTTCCTAGTGGCTATTAATTCATTTTTTTCATTTTCAACCACAATGGTGCCTCCTTTTTTTGGCACGACATGCACAGGACTAACCCAACCAGAACAAAAAATGGGAGAGATAATACCTGCATCTAGAAGCTTTACTACCTCATCTTTTACTACCTCCTTCATGTGTGGGTTAAGTCTTCTCAGGGGCAGCAATATCACCCTACTTCCATCCTCCATGAAAATATGGTGTGTTCAAAAGGAAGAGTTTATACCCTTGATATCTGTAATGGACCACCCAATGGCCTTTTTGTGGTCCTGCAGTACCCTCAGCAACTGCCCTTCCATGACACCTGATAAACAAGAATAAATGATAACTGGTAAGTGCTCAGGCGGGTTAAGATAAACGTACTTCAAATGACTCGGAAGAGGTTTAAGGTCAAGAGAAGGGGGCTCTTCAATTGAAAGCTTCTGAAATAGCTTGGTTTAACGTTGGAGAGGCTCGTATGCTCTATAATGTTTCCAATATGCCTACTCCAATTCAACTTCAATATCCTCCAACTATTCTTGCAATTCTTCCCCTAACTCTTCGATCATTCCTGGTGCTTCCCCTTCTAACAAATCTGCACAAACAATAGAAGAATTATCAGCATCAGAAGAATAAATATCAATAAAATGGCAAGAGTCAAGAGTAGAAGGATGTTTCATACCATTGAACACATTAAACATTAGTTCTTCATCTTGAAGTCTCAAGATGAGCTTTCCACGTTGCACATCGATGATGGTCCTTGCAGTGGCCATGAAAGGTCTCTCAAGAATGATGGGGATGTCTATATCTTCCTCCATATCAAGGAATAAGAAATTCACCAGGAATATGAACTTCTCGACCTTGACCAATACATCCTCAACGATTCCCCTCGGATAAGTGATGGACCTATCTACCAGCTGAAGTGAAATAGTAGTGGGTTTGGGCTCTGCCAATCCTAACTTCCTGAAAGTAGAAAGAGGCATTAAGTTAATGCTCGCACCCAAATCCATTAAAGCCCTATCTATATTCAATTCACCAATAACACAAGGAATAGTAAAACTCCCTGGATCCTTAAGCTTCGGTGGTAGCTTTCTCGACAATATAGCCGAAAACTCCTCATTCAGCTTCACCGTGGCATATTCCTCAAGCCTTCTCTTATTAGACAAAATTTCTTTCAAAAATTTAGCATAAGAAGGCATCTGTGCTATGGCCTCAACAAAAGGAATGTATATATGCAACTTTTTAAATATCTCGAGAAAACGAACAATTTGCTTATCTAATTGCGTACCTTTCAACCTTTGAGGATAAGGAATCTGAGGTCTTACTGAATGTGTGATGGGGTCAACAAATAACCTTGAATGATCCTCCTTTTCAGATGGTGCTTCCTTGGCCTCCTTGCCACTTTCCCGACTCTCTTCTTCTTCACTTTTTTCCACTTCTTTATCCTTCTGCTTCTCCTAAACTTCTTCAAGCTGTCTGCCACTCCTCAATAAGATTGCCTTTGCATGTTCTCTCGGGTTGGCCTTAGTAGTGCTAGGAAATGAACCTGAAGATCTTTCCTTCAACAAACTTGCAATCTGGCTCATCTAATTCTCCAAATGTCTGATAGAAGATTCTTAGTTCTACATCCTAACCTCAGTAGTAGAAATGTACTAAGAGAGTAGCTCTTCGAGGTTAGATTTCTCTAATGGCACAGGATTAGGAGCCTTGAAACCTGGAGGTGGAGGTGGTTGTCTCTGAACATTGGATGATTGTGGTTGTGCCACCTGATCGTTCCACCAAGAGAAATTTGGATGATTCCTCCACCCCGGGTTATAGGTATTAGAATATAGATCCCCTCGCTGTCTGTTATAATTTCCCACATAATGGGCCTTTTCTGTCTCTTGAGCAAGAGGATTCCCAATTTGACACTCAGAAGAGGCATAGGAATCTCCACTATAATGCTCGCATACGGCATAACTCCCCAATGAAGAACTAGCCCCTCCTTTCACACTATGCATCAAATTATCCAGTTTTTTGGTCAAAACATCCATCTGTGCTGACAAAGTCATTGTATTGTCTACTATACCAGCTCCTGTACGTCGTTGGGGATGCCTTTCTGTATGATAATGAAAACTACTAATGACTATCTTGTCAATTAATTTGTAGGCCTTATCTGGCATCTTTCTCATTAAACTACCTCCTGCTGCAGCATCTATGGCACTCCTGGTCGATGGGGCCATTCCTGTATAAAAAGTATTAACTTGCTGCCATGTAGAAAACCCATGACTAGGACACTATGTCAATATATCCCGAAATTGCAATTATGCTTCATATAGACTTTCATTTTCATATTGGGTGAAGAAAGTGATCTCATTCTTCATCTTTGCAACCTTGGCAGGAGGGAAAAATTTAGCCAGAAATAACCTCATCCTATGTAGTAATTGATCCTAACTGCAAACTGGCCAACATGCTCTGGCCTTATCCCTTAAAGAAAATGGAAATAACCTTAATCTCACCCCATCATCTGACACTCCATTCTGCTTGAACAAATCACAAATATCCAGAAAGGTCTCCAAATGGGTGTTCGGATCCTCCAAAGGCAATCCTCCAAATTGAGATGCTCTCACCATGGATGTAATGCTATGAGGAATCTCAAAACTCACAGCTGTGATCGTCAGCCTTATAATGGGAGGCATGGGTCTACTATTGTGTCCTATAGTCAAATCCATCATAATCAACTCCCTTCTCTCTTCAGTATGTGGCATCAACCTCTCTTCATGCTGTTCCATCTCTACAAATTGCGTTTTTCTAATCCTTTCTGTTGTGTTACTACTTCGAGCTAATCGGGTTTCCTTATGCAACCTGCAAGCTGTTTTTTTCAACTCAGTATCTAGTAGCAAATTCTCGAGCTTTTGACCACGAGTGAGCATAAACAAAATGGAAAAAATAAAAAGCAAATAATAACAGAACTAAGAATGGAAAATAAAACACACCGAAATAAAGCAATCAAGCAAACAACTAAAATACGTAAATAAACAATGAAGCAAGAATTAAATCTGAGATAATTAATACTGTCTAACCTAATGACTCACAATAAGGAATTTATCCCTAGCAACAGTGCCAAAAACTTGTTGCGGTCTAAACAAAACAATATAAATTAAATTCTATCTAAACCAACTAGAGGCAAGCACACCCCATTGACAAGTAATATAAAACGGTAAGAATTAGATATCGTACCCAAGGGATTCCCAAATGCAAGACAATTAAATTAAACGATGAAAAATTACTCAGACGATCAAGAATTGATTGATTTGAAAATAAAATAAATTAAAGTAAGCAAATCAAGGAAATATGAAATATGCAAGGTATGAATTAAAACGACTAGATTTAATCAAATGACAGAAATTGGTTAAGGTATTGGATTTCAATTGGATTAGACATTAAAAATTATAATGGTGAATTGATCTAGGAATTGCTTCACTAAAACAAGTCAAACCCAATGTTCATAGGAATTCCCTTCTCTTCTAAATCCGAGTCACCCACTAGGTTCATAGATAATTCGGAATAAAAGGCGTTCAATTCAAGAAGCCTAAAACTAAGTTCGTTAATTTTAGGTGTCCTCACACAAGATCCTAAGGTTAGTCTACACTTTAGTCTTAAGTATGTCGCTTGATTAATTTTCTGACAAATTAAATCCCATTGGTTGTAGCATTCAATCATCTAAGGTCTTAATCTAGGTGATCAAGCTAAATTAGGACTAAACATGCATTCAATCAAGCAAAAATCAATATCATAAAAATTATCCTAATCTAATATCAATCTTAACCTTAATAACCTTAACCGAAAAGATAAACTTACTCACACATATTCATCAATGTAATATAAATCATGGTCATAATATATGGTTGCATTGATTAAATCCACACAATTAAAATAAATACAGGATTAAAAAAATCAAAAATACCCAATATTTATTTTTCTCCCACAGCTGTATTTCTGTTGCGTCACTAGCTTCGGTACGTCTTGGCCAATGCCCTCTGGTCTCCCCACGCCAGCTTCTCCTCTTTGGTACTGTAGCTCCCCCTCTTCTTGCCACAACTTTCCAGCTAACGTGTTGGTTTCTTCCACCTCAACATAGCTGCTTTACATTCTTTATTTCCACTCAACCAGCTACCAACGTCTCCCTCCTAGCCACCAGCTCACGATTATTTTATGCAACCAACTAACGTGCTTTCATCTCCACCAACAGCAACGTTTTTCTCTCCTCAACTGCAACATTTTTCTTCCACCAGGTGTCTCGTTTTTTCTTCCACCAAGTGTCTCTTCCACTAGCTAAAGTTTAATCCTTTCATGCACCAGCTGTCTTCAATGTTTCTCCAGCTGCTTGCATCCACCACCTTCTTCGATGTGAGTGGAGTGCCACCATCTGCTTCCTTCTTCTCACAAACTTGCAGCTCTCTCCTCTTTTCACGCACAGCTGCTGGCTTCCTAATTTCTTTTTACGCCCTCCAGCTACTCTCTTCTTTTCTCTGCCAGCTATATTCCTCGCTCCTCTCTTTCACGCACAATAATGCCACTTGCTTCCAAAGCCGCCAATGTCTTTTTTTTCCCCAACCTTCATATTGTTGTTTTATTTTATTTTCAACGCCTCCAGCCTTCACTTTACTCTCGCGCTCCTCATTTTTTCTTTGTCTTTTTCGCTGTCCTCTCTAACACCGCCAGCCTTCTACGTGATTTTAGGAGAGTCTTTTGGTCCACTTTTTACACTGCCTTGGTTCACGCACATTATTGTCTTCTTTTCCCTTCTGTGTTGCCACCACTGCTTCACATTACCAGCTGCTGCAACTCTTCTATCCTATACCTTGATGTGACAAATAAAAATTGTGGTTTGGTCCACATTTCACGCACACTCACGCTGTTATCCCTTCTCTGCGTCGTCATCTTATTCTGTTTGTGTTCTCTCCATTCAAAGTCCACACAGCTGTACTCTTTCATGCAAACCCAGCCACACTTCTTGTTTTTCCAACTCTCTTTGTTCATTCCATTAAACCCTTACAGTCCCACCTTCTTATTCAAACTCATGCATAACCGTCTGTGCTACTAGCTTCACTCCTCTTTTGTTTTATATGCATCGAACGTCAATTTAGGTCTCCTTATCCCACACTTTTTCACCAAGTTTTAACCTATTCTTCATGCAAAAACCGTGGCTGGTACCTTGTCAAAACGTTAACATTTTTAGGTGGTATCCTTGCTTATTTTGAGGGCTTTTCTCGCTTTATACTCTTAAATGTTCCAAAGCCAATATGTGCCTAAAATTAAAACAAATAACTTTTAATTAGTGCAATTTAAATATTAAATAGACAAGAGTCTAGCAATTTATGTATCAAAAATTAATACAAAATGCCCATTAACAACTTGGTTTTGTCTAGATGATTGATCACGTTTTACTGACTGTTAATGCATGGCATCTTGGCTTTCAAGTAGCTAGAAGTCTAAAGAGACTGGAGGTTTGAAATTTGGTTAAAGAGAAGTGAGAGTGCTTGGAGGTTCTCTAGTTGGAGAGATAAAGTTAAAATATGAAAGTGAGTGAAAAAATGACTTAAGAAATGAATATATAGGAGAATGGAAGGTAAAATAGTAAAAATAAAATTGAAATTCGCATGTCCCCTTTTTACCCTGCCGTAACCCACGATCGTGACCTGCAATATTTCCACAAATTTATGCTTTTTTTCGTCTTTCATCCTCCTACACTTCCAAAAATCACTTCTTAACTCTTTATAGCTCTTTCACCTCTCTTTTGCTTACTTCCTCGATCATCTAATTCATGCCGAAGTCTTATGCCTTCTCGATTTTATTTGGAAACGAAATAACCTAACTACAGAATTCAAACTATCTAAAAATCAAAGAAAATAATCATAAAATTAACAATCCATGGGTTGCCTCCCAAGTAGCGTTTCTTTTAACATTGTTAGCTCAATGCTTTTCTTATGCTCATGGTGACTCAAATGAATAGTGCAATGGTAGCGTAGTCATCGATCTTACCATTTGCACATAAGCTACCATATCTTGGGTCACCTTCCTTCTGCTTCACCTTCCTTCACCTTCTCCTCCTAGATCATTTCTTTCTAAACACATTCCTAGGGTCTTCAACATTGTTTAATTCAAGCTCCTTAGAATTCCTCATGGCCTTACTTGAAATTAACTTCCATTGAGCTAGAATATGGTACAGAAATTTAGGTCAAGGTTATTCGATTGGCTTAATTACGAGCTCACTTGGAAGGAATTCTATAATTACTTGTCCTTCTCTATTATCTCCATCTTCTTTCATATGTTTAAGTTTCTTTTCCTGGGTCTGAGTAATGGCCATGATCTATTCCTTTGGGTTAGACTCGGTATTGCTTAGAAGGGTTTCTGCATTCCCAGTGGAAATTGCCTCTCCCAGTTGGCCTACACGGACCTCCAGATTGTATATTTAAGAGGCGTGGTTCTTAGTGACTTGCTCGAACTTGCTTTCAAGGTTCTTATGTTCACCCTCCATGCCTCCAATTTTATCTAAAATCCCATCCAACTTGGATTCCATTGAGCTCAATTTATCTTGTTGGAAGCTTAGTTGTCCTTAAGGTCTAAACTATTCTCTAGCATTGTTCGTCCACGAGAAGTTAGGGTTATTCTTCCACCCTGAGTTGTATTTGTTAGAGTAGGGATTGTTTTCCCTCTCCTTGTCCATATTGAGCTCCTATATAATTAACTTACTCTGGATCATTATCCTTCATCAAGAAGCAATCTATAGTGTCATGGTCCATCTATCCATAAAGTTCACAATTTAGTTGCATGGCTTTTACCGAAGCCGAGGATGAAGTCTTCACGTTGTTGACCTATTGAGTTAAGTTATCTATTTTCCCCTACATCTCCATCATTTGATCAATAGCTATAGTTCCTTTTTGTTCTCGGAAAGTAATGGTTTGTCTACTCCGCTTGTTCGTCTATAGGTAGCTATTATTTACCATCTCCTCTATCAACTCTCCTGCTTCATCTACCATCTTTCTGATTAGTGGTCCTCTTGAAGCTGCATCATCGTGCCTCTCATATGTGGGGGTTACTCAATTATAGAATGTTTGCAATAAAAACTCCCTAGGTAAGTTATGGTGTGGGCATTTTCGTTGCAAGTCCTTGTATCATTGCCACACTTCATAGCTCAATTCCCCGTCACCTTATTGGAAGTTGGTAATCTCTTTGATAATCTCCATGGTTTTGTTAAGGGGAAAATACTTGTCTAAAAGGATACGAACTAGTTGATCCCAAGTGGTGACATTGGCGGGGTTGAGGGAGTGGTACCAAGCCTTTGCTCTATCTCTTAAGGTAAAAGGGAAAAGCCTAATTCTTAACGCATCCTCTGACATCTGAGGGTATTGAAAGGTATCATAAATTTCAAGGCAGTTTACTATATGTGCATTGGGATCTTCATTCGTTAGTCCATAGAATTGCACATTCTGTTGAAGCATATTTAGGAAGGCTAGTTTAATTTCAAAAGAGGCTGCTTTTACGGGTAGCCTAGTTACTCCTTGCTTAGCCACACTGAGCCCTAGTCCCATGAAATTCATAAGGGGTCTTTAAGGACGTCCTTGGTTCACTCCGTGATCCAAATCTTGCTGAAATTCCTCGGGCGTTGTTGCTTTTACAATTTCTTCTTCATCTTCTCGCCAAGCTTTCCTAATTAATCCTTTTAATCGAGTGATGTCTAACTTTAAGGTTTCATCTGCATGACTCAAACTTCTTGTGACTCTTATGTTCATGCAAGAGCACTGATTCAGAAATAGAAATAAAAAGAAAGAATAGAAAATAAAAACTAACTAAAATGCCTTAAATTAAAGAATTAAGTAAATCGCCTCCCCGACAATGGCACCAAAAACTTAATCGAGTGGTTTGGCTGTGTGTAAGTTTTAATAATAACCCTCGATAATCTGTAAGTGCACAGTTCGTTAGCGTAGTATCAAAGGTGTCGATCACACGAGAAGGGAATTAATTTAATCCTAAAATCTAAGGCCATAAGCAATCACATAAATTCAGATTGCACAAAACAAAAAATGAGAACTTAATTCAATCAAACATGAATATACTAATTACTAAGCAATTACAACACACCCAAGAGTCAATCGAAAGAAATTACCAATTGAGAGAAAAGGAATTTTACCTAACTGATTGTGAATTATCAGATTGTTGGTTCTAGACTATCGTATGGTTGATTACTCTCTCTCGAGCTATAACCATTAACCCTAAATCATAAGCCCTAATCAGATTATAGAAGATGCAATCTCTCAATTCACAACCTATCCAAGCAGTTCTCTAATAAACTGTCGAAAACCTGTGGAAGATGTCTCTTCGCACAATTCCTCGATCTGATTCAATTCTTGTTTTATTGAATTGTCTAACTCTCACTAGTCCAATTTAATTGTTTTTCATTCAATTCACCCTCTCAATTTATAACTGAATTATACAATCGCAGAATTAAACCACAACAAATCCAATAAACATATAAACAATCAGATTTCATTAATTTAAGAATAAAATTCCAAAGATGAGTTTAAAACATCCTCAACATTCTAGATCCTATCATCAACTATTCAATCCAATTCTATACAGTGATAAAACTGAAAATAAACAAGAAATACAATCTAAATAGAGGATGGGAGGCAGCAAAATTGGGAAACCTCATGACCTGAGAAGTATGTCAAGTCATCTTCTTCTCCTCTTCTTTATTCCTTCTTCTCTTCATCTATCTCTCGATGAATTCTCTCTGGGGTTTCTTAAGGTGGCTGATGGAAAAGCTCCTCTGCCTTTTTCTTGTTCTTTAAATATCCTTTTGTGTTCTAAGCATCCATAGGATTTTTCAGTGATCCGAAAGGTCCAAAAAATTTCTCAAAACTTGACATTTTTGAGTTTTTGCATATCTGTCTGATGTAGGCTACGATCGTGGGCCGTTTATTGGGCTTCTATCATGATCATGGCATTCAGGCCATGATTGTGGGGTTGTTCCTTATGCTTCTATCACGATCGTGGCATTCAGGCCATGATCATGGGCTAACTCTAATACTTCTATCACGATTGTGACCATTGTTTAGACCCGAATGTTTCAAAAACTTCTCAGTTCTTTGATGTTGACCTTGAAACTAGCAAACACATCAAGGTACTAATAGTTGTGCATTAGCATGAGTTTTTCTAAGTATTTGCCATATGTTTCTTGCATAATAGTCTATTATTATTGGGTTTTAGGATTTATTTTGTATGTTTTTGTGTAGTTTAACCTTCATTGTGTT
The DNA here is from genome assembly GCA_027563595.1 of Erythroxylum suave. Taxonomy (NCBI): domain Eukaryota; kingdom Viridiplantae; phylum Streptophyta; class Magnoliopsida; order Malpighiales; family Erythroxylaceae; genus Erythroxylum; species Erythroxylum suave. The sequence goes on along the minus strand of JAOSBN010000008.1, from coordinate 33,230,836 downwards.
CTTTTATGTTTGATGTTAATTTAGGGTAAGAATTGAATTTTTTATATTTAGGAATGGAGGTTGGCAACTTTGCGATTGAGTTAGAAACCAAAAGAGGAGAAGAGAAGAGGAAGCATTATGATGCAAGAACCCATGATCGTTGGAATCATGTCAATTCCTACGATCGTCAGATGTCTAACCAAAGGACATATGCGGGGTTCACTTAAGTTTTAGGTTTTGATGATTATATAAGGTCAAAAGCCCCTATAGATGAAAGAGGACATTAGAGCATCGTATAAAACAACCTCTTTGAGTGCAAAACACAGGTTTGGAGTTTTGAGAGGGGTGGAGATTCAATGTTTTTCATTCACAATTGGGAAAAGAGCATACCGACACTGGAATTTCCAAATTCGGGCAAAGAAGAGGGGGAGTTCTCTTTATTTAGTTTTCCGTCATTTTTTCTCTTCTAGGCCTTGTATGATGGATTATTTGATTGTTAGGGATGTTATAGATACCATGAGTGGATGATTTATTTTTAGGGATTGCTTTTGAACTATCTTATTAAACCCTTATTTTATTGATTTGAATGATAGATGTCTTTGATGAATGTTGATTTTATATTTATACCTTGTAATAGATTGAGAGATTGAGTTGGGTAATCTGTGTAGGATTGTACAACGAGAGTTGGCATTCTATAAACTTACATTCATCAAGTTAATTGATTAGTTAGAAGAGAGATCTCGACTAATTTAATTGATCACCTATAGGACAACCTAATAACTAGTTAAATTGGTAGAGTGATTTGGTAGATTGAGAGATTGCTTAATCGTCTTCATTTAATTTAGTTAGGAACAATTAATTACATCTTGAGATAGGGTAGTTAATACATTTGAACATATTAGATAAGACACAATTCAATTAATAAAATAGGAGGGAGACAAAATAGAGAAAAAGTGACCTCTAGTTGTTAAAATCTTGAATTTCAATTTTCTACATTTTGGTGTTATCAATTGTTCATTGTCAGTCATTTAATTTTAATTTAGTTTTCCAGTTTATTTCCATAAAACAATTTCGGTTCTTAAACAAAGATTGATCTGTATTAAGTAATGCCTAAGCACAATCCTTGTCAATTGATATCTGCTTTTTAACTATAAGTTACGACCCGTATACTTGCAATTTTTGAGCATAAAACTAGTAGACTGTTTTGCAATCAACAGGTACCTTAAAAACATAATAATTAAGTTCAAAGACTTGTACTATCTCATAAAACACTTTTAAAAACAATTAAAAATGAAACTAATTATATCACTAGTACCACTAGCAAACAAGCATCCTTTTAGCTAATACTTTTTCGAACTGATATTTCAATCAACTTCTACTATTTAGATAACGATGTTTCACCAGTTATTTTCCGATAAAAAATTTGGTAACAATTAAAATAAAACATAATTATGGGTCTTTGACATCATATTGACATCACATTTAAAATTTATATACCAAAATATAATTAAAAATTTTAATTGTTAAACATAATTAAGGGTCTTAGACATCTTATTGATATAACTTTTAAAATTTTGTCATTTTTTGCTTTATGTGGTATGTAATAAACATATTTAAAAATTTTAACATTTTTCAAGAGAAACTAGTAACTATTAAGGTACGAATTTGGCAGTGCACATGACCTATCAAAGGATTGAGAGAAGAGAACACACGGAAAGATCTTTGCCCTGTTACTGCGTTTAATCAATTGTAAACCAACATATGCTACATAAGAAAAGGATTGAATACCAATGTATAGCCCTCAGAAATTAAAAAGTTTATTAAAGTCCATTGGAATACAAATTGTGAACAGCATATTGATTAACATGCGAGTATATTAAGGAGATGAATTAACGACGTAAACGTCACGAATAGGCTACCTTCAAGATAGCTTACAAGACAAATAAAGCATTTGATTATTTGGAGGATCTGCTGGCAACTTAGGCAGATGCAAAGGAAAGGTTAGAGGCTTGCAATATTCCGATTCTTAGAAGCAAATGCCAGAAACTCAGGATCCTTTTCCAGTACAGACATTCTCTTCTCGTCCAGGGTGATCCATGCCTCAATCCCTTTACCATCATTTGTTTCTACGAAAATAATCAGATTTCTAAACGCAGGTCCAGCTTTCCCAACGTTAGCAAACCAAATAGGTTTTCCCCATCCGAAGTTGAGCTGTTGAAAGCCAACATGAAGCCAACTGGTAAATGCAAATATATCAGGTTTCTCCAAGTCAAAAAGCTGCTCCAGCTGGTTACACAGATCACTAATCGCTTCAGAACCACCATCACCTTGCAGAGTATGTGTAAATTCAGAATTATAGAGATCAATGGCTTCATGCAAAAGGTCTACCAATTCAGGCAATTTGTTCGTGTCACTAGGGTCCGCCACAACAGTTGCCCACCAAAAGGCATTCCCCATAGCAGCACTAGACATGAATGGCTTTGTGCGTGTCCTAAGATTCAGTGCCTGGACCATAATGGATGTTTTTGGTATCTCTGATGCCGCTTTCGTTGCATTCATGCAGCATTTCCAAATAAAACAGGACAATACCTCAACAGTGGTTGGCCTGGCCTCAGGCTTGGCTTTGGCTTTGTCCTTGAGGATAAATATTGTTTTAGCATCAAATACAAACCTCCTAGTGATGTAGTTGGCTTCTGTGAACCACAACTTTTCCATTAAAGATACATGGTTTTGCGGAATATCGTTTCTTGGAGGAAAGAATAGTGATGCCTCGTTGAAATTAGGGTGAATCACGTTGCCAAATTCACCTCGGGACAAAGCTGCCCAAGTAGTGAGAAAACCCCTCCAAGTCTCTCTATCGATCAGCTTATGTGAGGCAGTCATACCTAATGCTATTCCACCGCAAGTGAAAATGTTCAATTGAAGAGCTAAGACAGGTGATTCTATTAGTTCTTTGGTGTAGGGTTGGCGCGGAAGCAAATGGTTGAGTGATTCAATTTCATGACGTTTGATGAAATCAGTTAGACGACAGTTAACTCGGGCCTCCATGAAAGGCACGCCTTCTCTAAAACTATGGAAGAACATGTTGTCACCCGTCCTTCCGGAGAATGGATAGTAAATACTTAAGCTCTCTGAAAGAGACTTCTTTAGACGGTCTGGGATCTGGATGGTGTTAGTGGAGGACGTGACCTGGGTCGTGGAATAGAAAAAAATAAACGGCGAATAAGTGGTGGGAGTGAGCTGATCAAAATATGAGATTTTGTGTGGTTTCTCATGTTCATCAGCCGCAAGTGAAGAAGGCCTTATGAGTTGCCTCGACACTATACGTACTTCCATTATCAAAAGGCTTGGATGTTGCTTCAAGTATTCTCATATTATATATATATATATAGGAAGAAATTTCAAGTGAGGTATACAAATGGAAATATATGATAGATATACCGACGTTTTCACTAAAAGTTTAATTAGTAGAGATAACTTTAATAATTCGAGGGAAGTATAAAGTTCTAGCGGGAGTTTAGAGAATCATAATATGCATAATTTTTTCTTTGTATTTTTATAAATAGGATGTTTCTATAACTAAACTTATAGTTTTACAGTCACAACAAACCAAAGCTCACCTTCCACTCCAGTGAGTATTTCTCCATAATTTCATGTGCCAATTCTTAAATCTTAGTGATTGCAAACTGAGTTTTCTCATATCCGTACACAGGGACCTCGCTGGACTCTTGGAGTATTTCTCTATAATTTCTTGTACCAATTCTCTTAGTGATTGCAAACTGAGTTTTCCCATATCCGTACACCGGGACCTTGCTGGACTCAAAAGAAAATGATGTGTACTGGCCCACTATTCTGTATCTAATGTGCATATTTACCTCTCTTAAATTGCTAACGTGCTTAATGGTTCAATGGTTGGCAGAAGCGAAGAAGGAAGGCTGGGAGTTGCATTAAATACGACATGTGCAATTAAAGCTTTTGAGATCTGCGCCTCAATTCCTCGCAGCTTTGTCGACGGGAGGGAAATCTTCTGTAACTTTTACCCGAGACCAATCCTGTGCCATTCATGTATAGCCATAAATTTTTGTAGGTCCCGGTGAAATTGTGGCTCTGTATGTATGGAACAGAATTGGTTTTGGATAAATGAAACAAAAGAATTGGTTCCCTACAGGAGTGAAATCTTTTTTAGCCGACCGATTTTGGATTGAAAAGGAGGGATGAAAAGGCTTATATAAAGGGATGATAATAAGATTCGGTTCAGTTATTATTCTACTTACATTCATATTCATTTTTTATGATTCAATTCATTATTTATTTAAAATTTATCAATTTTTACAATTTACTACCAATACTTAAATTTATTGGATTGTTCAGAATTTTGAATATCTATCGAGTTGTATAGTACATAAAAATATAACGTCTAAATAGAAAATGTAAAAAGCAGATTTTTACGAACACTCAAAATCAAAATTACTTTAATAGTAATAAGTCGAGATTTTGATTTGTATGTCTTAAAAAAACCATAAATGAGTATCAATCAGTTCGAGTTATCACTAAACCTGTATCCAAATCTATATCTACATCTATTTTTTAGCATCAATTTAAAATTTATTTTTTACTTGTATGTTTATTTTTTTGGATCGGATGATGCAGGTATTAATCGGATTGATAACTCACTGTTGTCCCTACTTATACATTTCAGCTTACATCGCAAAATGTAACATGTACATACGGCTCTTACATTTAAAGGCATACCTTGGACGGCCAAGCTTTAATTTCGGCTTAGTTTGGGGGAGTGGTGGCGGTTGGCAACTTGCTGAAATTAACCTATTGAAATGATAAGTACTTATTTTCAATAAGTACTTATGAGTTTAGGATTGCTGTTTTGGTAACTGCTGAAATGTGAAAATAGGTGTTTGGCAAGTGCGGTTGTAGTTGCTGAAAAAAGATAAAATGAATAAAAAGCCTATTGATTTAATAAATTATTAATTGTTATATAAATAATTTAAAAATATTATTATCCATATAAATTTAAAATTATAAATAAGAAAATATTAAATTAAAATAAGAAA
>JAOSBN010000008.1:33212773-33225688 GCA_027563595.1 Erythroxylum suave | reverse complement strand
CGGATTCTCTGTTTTTATACCAGTTGGTTTAATATTAATAAAATTTTCTTTCAAATCTAAATTTCCTATTTGAGTTATTAAATTATCTACTTCTGGAATCATAAAAGATTCATTATCAGAACTACTTTCTGACATCTTTTAATTTCTCTAAATGAATGATAAAAGGATTTTTCAGTATTTCTTTTTTCTCTTCAATAGTTAATATCTGTTTATCTTTATTTTTTTTTGGTGTTTTGATGATTTAATAATGACTCAATATCTAAAGTTAACTGTTCGCAATATTATAAAACTCTTTAACCGTAATAAATTATCGTTTTTTGTATTTCAATAAGTTCTTTATTTATTTTTAAAAAATCTTCTTGATTTTTTAAAAAGTAAAGTACTGCTAAACAAATTCTTCAATTTTCAAAGCTTGAACTTGAAACCTCTAATTAAGTTATGATAGTAACTACTGACGGTAACGTATTTGGATACGTGGTAACGGTGGAAGAGCGTGGAGACAGAATGGGTACGGTGGTAACGGTGGAAAATAGATGGGAAGGAAATTACAAAATTCGGGAAACAAGTGCGTCGCACCTTCCCTCCCCCACGGTTCGAGAACTGTCAGATTCTCTCATTCACAGCATATAAATATCTAAATAATTATATAGCACCGTATTTTAAAAATGTTACTTAAGAATCGTATCTTGGCTTCTTTTTTAGAATGAACTGTTCGCCCACCTCGTGATCTTCGATTTCCTTGTGACCCGTTTGGTATGTCTTTCACGAGTGACGGCCTTTTGGTTCATCGTTTTCTTTATTTACTCGCCCGCTTGCTTTGATGTTAAACTGTGATAGACGGATTCTTTTTGTCTTAATTGTTGGTGTGCTTCAAATCCCCGATGCATGCGAAGAAGATTTCTGGGCTCCTTTTGTTAGACCAAAATACTATCGACTCTTGTTGGAAACTGAGGTTTTGGGACCAATTTTTATATAACATTTCGAGAGTATTGTAGTTATTAGATTGGTGCTTCCTTTAGATTCTTATTTCGATTCAAACCTATCTCAATCTCTTTTTTTGTTACACGTCAGTAACCTCTCTCACTTTTTCTTATCTTTTTGTTTAGAATTCGGCAGAGACTGAGCTTCTCTTTCTTGTTGAGCAATTGAAGAAATAAAATCACAGGGACAAGGTTCAAGAGTGGATTTTCAGATTCGCCGAGGTGGTATGGTAAAGGTACTTTGCATCCATAATATATGTCCAAACTTCATTGGAGTTTGAAGTTTTAATATTTTATAAAAATTTCCTTGAGATGCATTTAATTCTTGTCGTAATCACTATATTGATTGTGTTCTGTTTTGGGTTTGCTTTGGTGTGACTTTTTTTTTTTTATAGTCCACTTTGTTAGCTCATAACTTTGGGCTTCCTGGCTTGAATTTTGCAATTTGATCAATTCTGCCTGGTGAGAGAGGTCTTTGCAAAGCATTAATCGTGCTTCAATGTGCTTAGTCGTGGGAAATGAGATGATGTGATCAGTAATTTCCTTCTTCTATAATCTAGACAGATATCAGATCTACGTTCTGCTTTATGATGAGTAAGATTCTATTAGAAATCACTTAGGTTTATAGATAGATCTAGGTATTTACCCAACTAACAAGTATAAGCTTCATCTAACTTTTCTTTTATCAGATTCAGGTTCAGCCTTGTAATGGATTGAAAATAATGGTTCTGGAGATTTAGGCTGGTGCAAGTTAATAAAGTGAACAGCTATGCCACCGTGTATACTTAGGCTTCATCTAAAGTCCAAGTAACTAGGGTAACCTTATCTTCATTTGACTGTTGTCATTTATCTGATAATTTTCTCCCCCTTGTTGATCTTATAATATTGTGGTAAAACATGCTATAACAACAGTTTATGGTTCCAGAACTTTAATCAATATGAACCTATATGTTATCACTATTTGGCGTAATTGAAGCATGATAGCCATCACAATATGTTGATTCTTCTCATTTCACTTGTGAAGAAAAATGGCTGATTCTCGTCACATATATATTATCATTTCATTTGGTTGTACTCTTTACTATCATCATCACTAAGTATGCAACCTCTTGAACTATTGGGTGTTTGTCTACGGAGGTGAGAGTTTTCACAGATCACTTAGGAATGTGTAAGAACACATGAGAATTCAATATTTGACCCATGGTTGCCATCTAGTGTGGAGATTGGCTTGTGTTGTTATAGAAGGCGAAGGTGCAAGCTAGCAAATATAGGGTTGATATTGGAATGAATATCTGTGATGTCATATGATTAGCCAAAAGTCTCAGCAGTTAATGCATTACCAAAATACTGGTATCAAGCATTTCAGTTTAGATATCCTTGAATGGTATGGAACTCCTAGTAGTCCTTAGTTTAGAGGAACTACTTTATTAAGCCCTTGGAGTAAGGGTGATGAGGGATTTGGGAAGAGAGGCTATTCTTTGCTGTGTAGCACAGTAGTAACCTGTGGGGCTCCCTATGCACCAAAAAGGAAAATTTAATTTAGCACTTAGAGAACTGACAAGACAAAGGATATTGAGACAAAATGCAAATCAAGTGTCCATAATTTAAGTTAAGTGGAGGCGTCTTAGTTATGTTTATGAATTTATTGATGTATTCTATTGCCATTTAGTGTATAGTTTAGTTCTATATTTGCGTCGTTATCTTTTTGCTGTTGGTCTTTCATGGCAACGTTTATGTACATCTTAGTTCAAAGTTTCATACATGTTGCATTTTAATTTAGAAAAGAAATGACACATGTTTCATTCTTATGATAATGTCAACCTGGCAATATTGGTTATATTTACTGGATTTTATTGCAGAATGTCCACTACGTTTCAGGTTGCTTATTGACTTTCTGACACTCACATCTACGAAGTGCATAAAAGCATACATCCCGTGAAAGATTTGCTCAAATGGATCTAAAAGGAGTGTATGACATTGAGCACACGAGTAATGCATCGATTCATCATGATCTGTGGCCTTTAGATGAAATTGATCAGAAAGAGGCAAAGTTTCCTTGTTGTTTGGTTTGGACTCCACTTCCAGTAGTCTCATGGTTGGCACCTTTTATTGGACATGTTGGCATTTGCAGAGAGGATGGAGTTATTATAGACTTCTCAGGATCTTATCTCGTAAATGTTGACAATTTTGCATTTGGTTCAGTTGCTAGATATCTTCAACTTGATAGAGAACAGGTATATCTGCGAGTGCTCCCAGATTCATCTTTCTTTATTTCTCTCTAATATACAACCTGCACATACATGCTTATACTTGCACGCACAAACATACATAGCATTCACATGCCATGTTATCCTTCAGCACCTGCTTGTGTGTGCAGTCATCACACTTGCAAACTTGACGAACGATAGAAAAGCAAACTCGTCATTCTTCTTGTTTTGTTTTTAATAAACACACTTGTCATTCTTCTGGTTTTGTTTTTTATTTAAAATCTATACTTATAACATCAGTTTGTTTTGATGCAATTAAAATTTTTATTGAATAATTTAAAGATTATAGATACACTGGATATGGTGATGTGTTTGTTCTTTATTATTCTTTCCTTAGTGGTGAGAAATGTGATTGTATTCCAAAACAAGATTGCTTTGTTTTTGTAAGCAAGAACTCGGAATTACTAGCTTCCCTTCATGGTCTTTTATTTTCCTGTCAAATTCCAATTAGCTAGTGAAAGAGAAGTTGATCCATTGACAAAATTGTTATGGCACCTGTTTTGATAAATCAGTGTTGCTTTCCCCCTAACCTAGCTGGCCACACGTGCAAGCATGGGTATATGCATTCAGAGTATGGAACTGCGATGACATGGGATGATGCTTTACAGTCAAGTGTACGGCAATTTGAGCATAAAACCTACAACATATTCACGTGCAATTGTCATTCCTTTGTTGCCAACTGTTTGAATCGGCTCAGTTATCGTGGATCAATGAGTTGGAACATGGTGAATGTAGCAGCTCTAATACTGTTTAAGGGGTATTGGATCGGCTGGAAGTCAATCATAAGATCGTTCCTTCCTTTTACAGTAGTTCTCTGTTTGGGCATATCTTTGGTTGGTTGGCCCTTCTTAATTGGGCTATTTTCATTCTCTTTCGTCCTTGTAGGGTGGTTTCTGTCGGGCACTTACTTTCTCAAGAACCTTCTAGAGTGCTAGAATCTTATGTTCTCAATATTGAGGAGCATGCGCTACAAAACTGAATCAGTATAGTTTTGTCCAACCCGGAATTGTTCATAATGTCAAATACAGAGTTACGGCATTGCAAACCAAATGCTAGATAGGGGAAAAAATGTCCATCAAACATCGTGAAACTGGATTTAACCAGAGTTTTCTTTTTGGGTTTTAAGCTTTTGCTGTACTGGAGTTTGAATTCTGAAATTCAGTTGGCATGTTAAGAGTTCTCGATGGTTACCCAGCCGAGCTATCCTTCTGGAGGCTTTGGGTTCAAGGGTTGTTTCGAATTTGCTGGGTGGATTGGTAAGCGCCTTTGCATGCTTGACGTAACCATGTACTGTTCTGGCTGAACTGAAGAGATTTCACTTCTGCGTAGAGAACACAATTGTCCTACACTTGTAAGCAAAAGAGAAGTCATTTTTTATTTTTAATTAGAAGAAAAACAGTCTGTGCTGGACTTGGGCTTGACTTGTGCTCGTTACCTTAAGCTTGGTTGCGCCTTAGGCTGGGCTTGAGCCCCAACAACAATGTTTGGGTTTGGTCTTGGTCTGGTCCTTTGTTATCTGTACTTATGAGAGGCATATATAGCCTTATATTTTATTTAAGGGTGATACAAGGAAGCAGACCCAACCTTAGATAAGGGCAGGAAGGGTGTTTGCTCAGGTTCACTTTTGACCTATCTTATTTTATCTCATTTTATTCTTTATGAGAACTTACTATTGACATTCATAAATAACAAAAAAAGGCAAAATAGAGACCTATTTTTATGGTTTACCCACTCTCTAAAATGTTAGGAACGGCATTAAAGGGATCCAGGACCCTTAGGCTATTTATTGTTATTGTTGTCAAGTGGAAGTGATTTGTTACTAGGTGTTTATTGTTATTGTTGTCAAAGTGGAAGTGATTTGTTACAAAGTGTTTAATCCTTGGTTTTTTGTTTATGATTAAAACATTGATTCAATTAATAGAGTCCTCATCTATATAACTAAGAGAAGATTAAAAAAATCTTTGATTTATATGTAAATTAAAGAAAATGTTAAATATTTTATTTTATCCCTTTTAAGTGAATATCTAGATCTCTAATTGATTTTAAATTATTAAGAAATCATTAAAAGATATTTAGTAAGAGCGAAACTTGATAAAAAAACATACGTGTTTATAAGAAAATAAAATAGGAACGTGCTTGCCAAAATTTATATTAAGTTTGAAAATAAAAAGATGCTCAGGAGTATGAATCCTTATAGGGAAGAACATGAAAAGAACTTCAAAGAATGCATGACAATTATGAAAAAAAAACCTTGAGATTTAAAATGGATTTTAGTTTAATAAATTAAAAATGAAATTTTAAACAAACAAGAATGTTAAGAATTTGTGGAGTTGGCTAAAAATAGCTGCCATTGTCTAAAAATTTATAATTTTGAGTATGTCTTAAAATGAAAATTTTAAAACATAGGGGAAAAGTTATGTGATTTAAAATTTTCATTTATGTTTTAAAATTTTCATTTACACATGACTAGAATAATTAAAGAAAAGCTTACAAAATAGTACTTTAAGTTTCAAAAAGGCTGGGGTTGTACTGTTTGGGCTTTAGCTTTGATTACAGTTTTTAAGTTTTGAGTTCGATTATTTTGGTCATTGACTTCGGGTGTAACTTTTAGGTTTTGACATTGATTATAATTTTTAGGCATGATCTTAGGGAACATATCGCTTGTTCCCGTTATTCTGTGCCCAGTCCGTTCTATAAGTATCTATCTATCTAATAGGTATAGAATAATGGAAACAGGTGATCTATGAACCCTTGATCTTAAATTGTAATTTTTAAATTCTCAAATTTGATTGGTGAATCGGACTCTAATTATACCTAATTTTGATTGGAAGTTAGGATTGATTGTTTGACTAGTAGGCTAAAACTAGGACTTGATTTTATCACTTTGCCTGGTGCTAACTGGATTTTGTAGTATAAACAAAACTAACTTTTATGGATTTGACCTTAATTCATAATGGTTTGACCTTGTGAGCTATTAAGGATTCTATTTTTTGCCTCCTCAAGGTATCAAACATTCATATTCCATACTCACAAAAAAGATAGAAACACTTTTAGACTCATTATTTTATGGTTTTATAATTTGAATGAGGCAGATCAAATTTAGGTTCATCTTTTTTATTTTTAAAATTTTTATTAGAATTAAGAAAATGACCCCAAATTAAAATATGAAGTCCAAAACGAAATTCACATAATATATCACCTAGTTGCGAAATAAACTTAAGGAGGAGAAAGAAAACTTGGGTGCTGCTTTTAAATTATGGGTAAGTTATACAAAATACAAACCTTACCCAATTTTATAATATTAATCAGAATTATTAAAAGTAGCAATAAAATATTTGAGTTTTAAATTTATAGCAATGATAGCCCACTATTAAAAAATTTTTGATGCGGTAAATCATATTAGCAAAGCCTTAAGTAAGTGATAGACAGTGTTTACTAACATTCACATAAGATAGTTACAATAAAAATAAAGAAAAATTAGATAACATTTTTTGTAACATAACCTAGAAGAGAAATTCATCACTCTGTTATTTCTATCCTAAGTAATGATAGCTGCCACTAGAGAAATTGGAGAAACCTAATGACTATGAACACATCAACGCCATCACCGTACCATTGCATCATTGCATCAAAAGAATCCCATTTATAGCACTTTTAACGATTATGGGTCAAATTGATTAAGGGTACGTTCGTTGCTCTATCTCTTATTCTAGGGTAGTTAAAATTTGTAAGGCATCTTGTAAAGAAAGAGTTTCTTATAACTATTATCATATGGAGGAACACATTAAGTCAAGCTATGTATCATATAGATGTCTTGTTGACCTTATAGTTCAAGGGCAAAGCAATTTTTGGTATCAGAAGACAAGGTAAAGGATACTATAAAATTTAGTACCTTTTATTGCAAGATAGCTCAAGAAGAAGAACATCTTCAAGAGAATACAACATTGGTTTTTGATTAAGAACAATTCAATCTTTGAAGATTGACTAGAATTCTAACAAGGTCCATTAAAGATTCAAGATTTAAGAACAATGATCTCTACTTTTCCTGTTTTCTTTATTATTTTTAGAAGATATAATTGTTTGGTTACAAACTAAATAGGTCATAAATTTATGTAGGATGAATCTAAGATGTAATATTTTTGATTTCATAAATATCTAGTTTCCTTAAGATTAATCCATATTTTTATAGTGACTAAACTGAAAGAGTGAAAGTGAAAGATTTCATTATTTGATTCATGCACCAATATTTAAAGGATGAGATGTGTGGCTAGATCACAATGTGGATAAAGAGGATTAAGTATGAGCTATTTAAGAGAAAGTCGCAAGATCTTCCTAAGGATAAACCTACCACGATAATTCACATAGTGAATTAAAGCATTTTAAAGTTATCTTGATTTAAAAGAGATTTCTACTGACTTAATCTAAGGATCAAACTTTTATGTCTTGAGAGAGAATATAATCAAAATTAAGAACTCTTGGTGGTCCAAAAAAAAATAAATTCATTAGATTAGGTGAAATTGAATATGTTAAAGTCCCAAGAGATATCTCACCAGAGTCTAGTATATTTGTAGATTGTCGTTATTTTTTATCATTGCTTTATTTTAGGTTTCAAAGTGATTGCTTCATTTTCTTTGTTAATTAATTATTGTTGTTAAACTAGATAGTTAAGTTTATGAGTAACCACTATTTGACACTATTCTCTATGGGGTTACCCCATACTCGCTTGTGTTAGCAACGACTATGTCATATGCTTGTGGTTAAAATAGTATATGCAGGATACTATTTCAAATTAAAGATTATTAACTATTATTCTTCTTTGAATTAGCGAGGTTTAGAACTAGAGAAAACAACAATTTATTTTTTTATGAAAGAATATATTAGAAATATAAGGATCAAGCCCCATAAATGTTACAACGTATTTTGTGTAAGACTTAAAACCAATCCAAAGTTTTTCATTTGCTATGTGCTTGTGCAAGTCTTGTTAACCATACACCCTTTGTAATCCTTAAGTGCATAATATGAAAAACATAAATAAGGAAATATTTTTAAAAAACTGAGACTGTGGGAACCTTTTTGGACTCCCAGCTTGAGGTATTTGCTTCTCATTCATCCTTTACATGTTAAGTTGGTCTACTTGTTCTAGCTTTTTCTATAAATGCGAAATGGGTTCTAAGACTAGGGTGGATAGCTAAAAGCAAAAATGTATAAAGGGAATGCCTTCTGATTTATGCTTTTCGAATTTTACTTCTTAGGTTTTAAGCTTGTAAATTTATCATTTAAGGATAATGGAGTAGTGGATCCTTAAATGGAAATTGATTAAAGACTTAATATGATAAGCGTTTTGTCCTACTTAATTCTCCATGCATTGGACAATTATAGCATACACTATTATTAAGATTGTTATTAATGAGGATAAGCTCCCTCTTCCTCTTGAAGATTTCATTTTTAATCCTAAAATTGGGTGAAATTCTATTCCAACATACTTGGGTCCTTACACTTAGGAGGTATTTTATTTTTGAAGTTTGCATAATCAATTTAACCAATCTTGATCATTTCATTTCCTATTAACTTCTGCTTATTAGTACATAATTCCTAAAGGAATTTCACACTCCTTGGCACCTTTTTGATTGCATCCAACAATGACATATTCAACTCATCCTTTAAAAAATTCTCCCAAATCTCCTTATCCTTGTTCTCATTATTTGACTTTGATAATCTACCATGAAAAGGTGTGGGGTTAATATTACATTTTGGGATTGTACATTTACGTTTGAGCTAGATGAGGTATCCCTTTCTTTTTTATGCTCCTTCTTAGTTTCCTAGCCATCCTTTATGTGGTCCTCTTAGGATCCTTAAGGTTCTTACCACTCCTCAAGGTGATTGACTAACATTCTTCAGATTTATCTCAGGTTATGATGTTAAATTTCCTCCACTTTGAGCTTCTAACCGATTGATAGAAACTGTCATTTAAGTCACCTAGTCTTCCAAAATTTGAAGGCTAGACCTTGTTTCCAAAAATTGAGATCTTATTTCTTATTAAATCTGTTATACATATTGGTAGCGCATCGTAACACTACTCAAAATAACTAGAGTTATGGCTATAACAGTGGTGAGTCTAGGTCGATCCCACAGAGATTAAATGCAATTACTTTCCCAAATTATCTGTATATGTAAAACCGGGGGGGGTAGGGGGTTAGCGATGTGTGCTTAATTTATTGTATAATTATTCCATAATATTTAGTGATTAATGATATGAAATTACTTAAGATACTCACTTTGACTCATATGTGGTTTGAGGCACAATTCGGAGGTAAAGGAGTCAAAGTGAGTTGAAAGCATTATAATTGGGTCGTTTTCTGAAGGTTCACACTCACTTATCTTCATGGAGCAAGAAGAAGAAGATTAGAGCAAGAATAAACAAGAAGAAGACAAGAAAATGAAGAAAATGATGAAGAAACTCACAACCATGCATGATTTGTCATGGTGGTGAGACACATCTCATGGCTATGATAAAAGGTGTCATAGGTGTGACAATGACCCATTTTGCATGGGCACGACACCCAAGCCATGCCCATGCATATGAGGTTTATGGTTGTGAGCCTCAATTAGGGTGGTTCACAGTGGTGCAACACCATGCACCACTGTGACACATTGACACCTCACCTGAGCCCTACTTTGTGCTATAAAACCTTTGTTTTTTTGACGGCAAAAGATATGAAAGAATATGTATGTTTTGGCTGATCGAAAAGAGGAGAAGATATTTTCAGCTAGGATGAATCATGAGAGACCTTTGGGAGCTTCGGGAGAGCACGAAGAGGGAGTTAAGCTCTCCACCATGAGAATACCTGTGGAGTTTCTTGACGCCAATTTAAAGGCCATATCGATGTCGACAACCCAGTTAAGCATTTCTTCTTTGTATTTGTTGTTTCTTTATCTCTTTAGAAATTGATTATGTTATCTAATGTGTATGAATTTGGGTATTGTTAATAGATGATTTTAATACGTTTATTGGATCGTTTATTTGCAAACCCATTGCTAGAATTTTGATATAATTTGTAATTGTTATATTTGAACTTCATGTATAGTGCCTAATGATTTGAAATCATTGGGGATGACATAACCTAGGTTAAATGACACATTATATGTGGATGTTGCCTTAATTAATCATTTTTCCTAATTTTTAATGTTACTACTAAATTAAATCTAGAGATCGTATCCTAGCTTATTCGATGATTATGTTTAATTAATGATTATATCTTGATAAACACTATCTAAGAGAAAACTCGGGTTAATTATTAACCCATGATTAATAGTTTCTATAAGAGGTTTAAGAACAATAAATTATAAAAATATGTTTAATTAGAGTGTGGGCCAAGATAGAATCAAAAAATTGAATTGCTAACAAATTCACCACTTTCATCATTTTGCATGTTTTCTTTAATTTTCTTTTCTTCGTTTAGTTTCATTTTATTTTCTTATTTCAAACCAACAAAACCTCCCTAAAAGTTAAACACTAATTAATTTCATTTCAAATGCTTTACACACACTCTCTGTGAGATCAACTTAGACTCAACACTGCTATAGTAGTAGTCTAGTTTATTTTGACTAGCATTACGATAAGCTGTAAATTTTAGTGTCGTTGTTGTGAAGTGCAGTGTTTTAGTTTTTCTTGTGATTTTAATAGGTGTTTTGTATATATTTATTCATAATTGGTTTCTTTTCAATTATTTCTTGATCATTTCATTTTATGGTTCGTGTTTGTGTTTTAAAAAATTAATTAAAAATAAAATAAAAATTATAGATGGAAGTAATTTTTTTTAACTCTTACTCTCAATCCTATAACTAAAGTTGGACTATTAAACCTAACTTTAGTTATGGATGGGATAACCCATAAAATTAATTCCATGATAGTTTAAAGGACACACAACAATTCTCGTATGTGCCAGAAGCTTCTTATTACAACTTAAGTATATTTCTGGACAACTTTATCAAGACCTTTGCTACTAAAGATCTTAAGCATTTTCAACAAAGAACGCTATAGCTTAATTAGAGTATATAGCAACTTTTAAAAAGTATGTATTAGCTTAATAAAAGTATGTTGCAATTTAACCAGACTATGCAGCAACAGTTGCAACAGGGTTTAAAACAAATCCAGTAAGAAAACAAAGTAAGCATATAGAACATAGAACGCTAAATGAGTCAAAGGATGGAAGCTCTTGATTGCCTAGCATCACGAATTGAAGAGAAGCAACCATATTAACCTAAGGTGTATTACAAAGTGATGAGGAGCTTGAGAATTTTGAGGCCAATACTCAAGGAATTGCTTGCAAAGAAGAAGTTAAGGAGGTGCTCACAGTAGAATATGATAGATCTTTTAGCTTAGAGGTGAGTATTAAGTCCATAATTGTTTTTGAGACTAACTTTTCAAAGACAGTAGATTGGAGGAATTAAACAAGGAAGGAAAAAACAAAAAGTCGTTCAAAATATTTCATGTGAAGAGAGGAAGAATTCGAGCTAGCAACTCTAAAAAAAGGCGCTTCTTGGGAGGCAACCCAAGGGAAGTAAATTTCTTTTATTTACATTTTCACATTACTTTTTCTTTTTTTTTACACATGTGTGTTTTTAGTTTGTTTTCTTTTGCTTGTTTTAAGTTTTCAATCAAAATGAGAGAAAGAATAAAACAAAAAAACAAACATTTTCTCGTTTTCTATTGCTTCTAGGATTATATAATCATGATTAGAGTGTGAATTGATTAGAGAATTTCATAGCAACTTTAGCATGTACTTTTGCTCTTATGATTGGTTGATGTGTATTATCTTTAGAAAAGTAGTGACTAGTAGTAGATAAAGTTGGTGAGATTTTGAGCCTTCTTAGATTGACACACTCATATTAATATGTGACCTTCATAACATATACATCCTAATTTTGGTTTGATTTTTTATTCAAGACTACATTTTTATCACATGTATTAACATGGAGATGATTAGGTATTCTTGCTTTTCCAAACTACATTAGCCAAATAAATTACCCTATTGATATGATTTCTCCCTTATTAACCCCCTTTGAGCTTTATTATCCCTTCTTTATGTACTAACCATGTTATATGCCTTTAAACTTATCCAAATGTCCTACCCAAGCCATAAACAGAGTGGATCATTTGTAATTTTTGAGTTTGTGGATGTACAAACGTATAGGTGTGGGGGTGTATATATGTGTGGGTTGGTTATAATGTTAAGATGCTATTTTATATCATATCATTAGAACTCCCATGTTAATGTTGTTTCTTTTATTTTTTTAAAAAAGAAAAAACAAAAGAAAAAGAGTGTAATATCCTGTTCCTATATTAAGGGTTAGAGTTGGGAGTACCGTAATTGAGAAATAAAATTAAGAGATTAGAAAATGCATTTCACACTCATGCATTATATGATATGCACATACACGTGAATATTGAATTTTACACATGAAAATATTTGTACATGCATTCATTGATGAATTCTGGGTATAATTGATTTGTAAATTTGATTGTTATTGAGAATTGTAGTTATTTGTATTAAAAAATGATTTGGATTGTTGAATAGAATTAGTGGAGAGTTTTGGGAAAATTTCTGAAAATTTGGGGATATTTTTGGACTAGGAAAAATGCCAAGTGGCAGAACAATTGATAAATG
>JAOSBN010000008.1:33188802-33200195 GCA_027563595.1 Erythroxylum suave | reverse complement strand
ACAATTACCATTGTATTAGTGACAAAAATATAAATCATCATAGATAATCCAAACAATAGTGTCAATCAATTGTCTTGTCACAAAAAAGCTTGTATTTGTAATGAAATAACAGTTAGTCATTAAAAAAATTGTCACTAAATGTCTTAACTCTTGTAGTGCTACCTCTAGATTGCTCAGTTTTTAAAGGTGATGAATTTTGATTGATCATGAGTAGAAGCATTGAATGTTGAATTTTTGCTATGTTTTTGAAAGCATTCATCTTTCTGTATGATTATGTATTATTGGGAAATATGGTAATTAAGTAAACGTTTTTAGGTCTATGATCTTAATTTTAATGCTTTACCCAAGGACAGTCAAAAGCTAAGTATAGGAGAAATTGATATGTGCTTAATTGATTGTTGATTTATTTTATAACATTTAGTGATTAGTGCTATGAAAATGTTTAAGATACTCACTTTAGTTTATATTTGATTTTACACACAATTTGGAAGCGAAGGAGCTAAAATGAGTCGAAAGCACCATATTTGGGCCGTTTTCTAAATAATCACACTCACCTATCTTTATGGAACAAGAAGAAGAAGATTAGAGAGAGAAGAAGACAAGAAAAAGTCAAAAGGAAGGAAGAATAACATATGTCATGAATTGAGAAACATTTTATGACCATGACAAATAAGTCAAGGGCATAAAAGCTAACTTTTTCATAGGCGTAAGAGTGTTGTCACACCTATGACATATGGACAGCTCACCCAAAAATCGTACATTTTGGTATAAAAACAACATTTTGCCATCAAAATAGATATGAAAGTTTTGTGCTTTTAAATGGGAGAAAATAGAGAGTAAAGTTTCGAGAGAAGAAAAGGAGAAGGGGAAAAGCTTATCCATTTAGGGACCCATAGAGAGCTAGCATCTTGATGTCGGTTTGGAGGTGATATCGATGCTGAAGACCTGGTTAAGCATTTCTTCTTTGTATTTTTTTTATTTCTTTTCCTCTTTATGAATTGATTATCATATCCTATGCAAATGGATCTGGTGTTTATGTATGAATGATTGTATCCTTGTTATCGTTTGCTTGTTTATGTATGAGCCTATAGCTAGAATATCAATATAATCTGTAATTGTTATATTTGAGATTCATTTATAGCGACTAATGGTTTGTAATCATTAGGCATAACATAAACCAGGTTAAATGATAAGAGTTTATGTGGTTATTGCTTAGATTAGTCTATTTTCCTAATTTGTAATGCTACTGATCAATTATATCTAGAGATCATTTCATAGCTTATTCAGTGGTTAGGTTTAATTAATGATCGTATCTTAATTAAACACAACTTAAAAGGGAAAATTAGGATTAAAAAAGCTTATTGTTAATTTACGACCAATAGTTCAATGCGAGGTAAAAGAACAACAATTCAATGAAATGTGTCTAATTGGATGTAGGCTGAGATTGAACCAAGGAACTGGATTCCTAACAAATTCATTTTGCAGGTTTTCTTTTATTTGCTTTTGTTAGTCTAGTTTTGCTTTATTTCCTTATTTGAAACACTTATTACAAAATATTTCACTATAGACATATCATAAGCAACTCATTTTTCATTTGGGTCCATTTCAATACAAACATATTTAGTCAGAATAGTCGTTACTTTTTAGACTTCATTAATACAAAGTACAACATGGAATACAATGTTTAATACAAAGTGACTGAAGACATATGCAGGTGCAAACTGATCCTAACCTCTAACTCATGTTCATTTGCAGTGGCTATACTCCAACTGGTCTAACTGGATATCTCTTCTAAACCTGAAAAGCCACGTTGCAATTTTGATTAGTTTTACGAACTCAGTGAGTGAACCATCGTTGATAAGCTCAACCATGTCATATACACATATAACCAAATACATAGCATACCTCATCTCAACAAGACATAATAAATGTCACACATACCATATAATCCCTACAGGAAGAACTTGATCATGCATATTCCAATCAATCACAATATCATCAAATACACAATTATGGCATATCACTTTAGCATGACAATTTCAAAATTGTATTCATATTCTTACACTACATAATCATTTATGTACAAATGTAGATGCATGTGAGACCCCACATTTGTTATTATTTTTTATAATCAAGCACCTTTCAGATATAGATACAGATACTATCCCATATTAGGCTCAGTCAGATACAAAAATCATGGAGCTAGGCTCTACGTACAGAATTTTGAGCTTAAAGCTCTTTCAGACTAGTCACTTCGGTCACAACACCTTTATCTGATCATGCATTTAATGTAATGTATCAAATCACATAATATGCCATGAATAACATTTACTTATGATGCACAGACAAAATCTCATGTTCATATTAGATATCATTCAAAATCATATGCACATATGCAATTAGAACACTTTTGATACATTCCCAAATATCAATCTCCTCGGATTATTAATGTCTGGAATTCACATAAGATCATTAACACATATAAATGACTCCTAGTGATTTCATCTGGATTGATAGTACGCTCCAGATTAGCATTTGCCTTCATGATCTAGAAGCATCTGGATGCTAACGTTCAATCTTGTGTATCTATCATCATGCATACACATATTTCACACTTTAGTACATTGATCATTCATATGAGTATTTTTTCATACACATATATATATGTGTCATGTATAATGCATGCTTAATTTGACTATTTCCAGGTATGTATCCTTATTCCCAATTCTTGATCATTCAAACATCATAGCTTGTACATAGCTAGTTTGCAATTAGGTTAATACCTTAAGTACACTTGATCATTCTCAATTCATTAACCATACATTTACTAACTCTTTTCTAGCATTACAATTATTCACATAATTCCTAATTCTCATTCATTCATTCATAATGTATTATTCATAGAATACATTTGCATTCATATGGACATCCTTATTCCTTTAACACTCTTCAAGTCCAAACTAGATACATTACTATCACACACTCTTTTCCTTAAATTATGACATCAGTTAACACCTTTAACTTATCAAACACTTTAATCAACTTATCAAGCAACAATCTAGGTTTATTTCAAACCTTAATCAAGTCCAAATACACCACATTATAGTGACTTTTCCTCATATGGTTCAACCATTACACAAATCTGAAATTACCTTGTAAAACCCCTGGCTATGATTTTGGGGTACCTCCCCACGATCATGACAGAAGCAATTGCATCTATCCATGATCGTGACATAGGTGCGACGACTGTAGCCTTCCCTTTTCCTGTAGTTTTTTTTCAGCTTTTCACACTTGATATCCAATTCCAAATACCTTTATCTTAGTCAACTTGTTATACCTCAATTATGCCTTAATTATACTTCAGATCCTCATCAATATCATCACCAATTCTCGCTCAAACTTAATCAATTAATTGGTCACAATTAAATTTCTTTCATTCATAAAATCTAAACTAGAAACTATCACTTTCCAGAACTTATTCCATCATCATTATCATATAGATTTCATGCCAATTCATTCGTCACCATCATGCTATTAAACCATGTCATAAAGATAAGATGATTACTTACTTTTTAAGCTCTAATTCCACCTAAAAACATCAAAATAATCAAGCCCTCCCTGTTTCCAAGGACATCACAAATTCAGGGTACAATTGAGTTGGTTTTTCGGTAAGGGTGGAAGATAAACCTCAGCTGGTTCTTAGCTATTTCATGAAAGATAGATGTCTACCTTTGAGGTAGCAATTAAACAAGGATTAGATCAAAATGTAGAGAAGGAAGTTTGGAGTGAGTTTCGGTGGAGAGTAAGGAAAGAGGTGTAGAAAGATCTAGTAGAAAGTTTGCCACCTAAACTTCATACAATGCAAGACGTCTTCATTCTTCATTGACACATGTCATTTGGTATGTCTTGCATTTGTCCACTTGATATGCTACCATTTGTCTTTTAGTTATTAGTCCACATATCACACATTAATTGGTCCACTTATCACACATTAATTGTTCTATGTGTCACTCAATAATTAGTCCATTTGTCAATTAATTACTAGCCCAATTGTTACTCATTTAACTATGCCAAATGTCATACAATTTTAAGCTTAGTCATCCTAATTTTCCATGTCTCAATTAGTCTTGCCACTTGGCATTTTTACAAGATTAAATGTACATATTAATTTATCAATCTCCTAATTACGACAATCAATTCCAATTCACTAATTATAATCCATCCATTCTTGTCTTTGTTAAACCAAAGTATAAGACATTGTAAAGTACCTCCATATCTCATATCACATACAATTTCATACCCCAGAATATGACAATTGAGTGTCATTTATCTAACTTTCAATTCGTATTTGTATGCTCATGTTATGCCTTTGAATACAATTATGAACTAATATGATAAATGTACCAATTTCGTTTTATATGCTGACACTCATAGGACTCATTAGTTTAACTTTTAAATCTCTCAATCATTTAAGAGACGAATGTTACAATTCTCCCCCTTTTAAAGACGTTTCATTCTTAAAATTCTTAACTAACTTATTCTGCAAATGGGATAATGTTGCCTTGTATTTTTCTCAATCTCCCAATTAACTTCTTTTCTCGAACGATCTTTTCCAATCATTCGATTTCCTTAGATTTTTTATCAACTTAACTTGATGTTTGACCATTTTTACTGGTTTCTCCACACATTTCAAATCATTTGCTATCTTAACTTCCTAAGTTGGTAACACATTCATCAAATCTAATTTGTATCTCCTAAACATTTTAGCATAGAATATAGTGTGGATCTAAGTTCTTCTCGCAATAGCGATAGCATTATCTCAAATTCAAGAATCCAATAACATATTTGGATACTTTACAATAGATAAAACATATGCGTAATATGCTCATTTTTCTCATCTTTGAGTTTCATATTTATTCGACTCCAATATTCATTTCTGATTCGTACCATATTCATTCATTCCTAGAAGTGGAACTTTTAGTTTACTTGATACAATTCGGTGAAAGTCTTCCTCAATTGAAGACTTTCTTCACAATCATCTATACTGTTCACTTAATCCTTATCAATCAAATATTTTCATCTTTTCTTTTCAACCATTTTACCAAAACAAGATCAATTATTATCATATCTCATATGAACAGGATGTTCTATATATTAAAACTCATTGAAATAGTATGCATGTTCATATACTTTTATGCTTTAGTACATCCCATCAATATTATTACATCATATCCAGAGATTTATTTTTGAGAAATCACCAATTATTATCTTAAACTAATGAAAATTTGATTTCAGCTTATTCGGGATAACATTCAAATATTTTATGAATATATAAAAGTAACTTCTCCATAGTAGTTATTATTTTAATGGTTACCTAATCCTATGCTTCCATTGCATTACTTTGATTCATCTTATAATTTTAACTAAGGGAACCATAACGTGAGAGTATTCCATATTTTATAAATCACTCCCTAAACCATATATAAGTATATAATATAGATGTACTCAGTAACATCATTCACTAGGGTAATCACATTATCGGATATGCATTCATAATAACTGATCAACTTAATCTTTAGGACTTATACACATATATCACTCCATTAATTCAACACTCTAAGTTATGTAATCATCATGCAATTCTACTCTCAATCTTAATACAATAATGAAACAACTATTTCAATTCCAATTTCATCCTCTTAAGGTCATATTAAATTTTGTTTTCTTTCAACTTTGCTTATACATTTTTAATCCTATCATTCCTAATTGTGTCTCTATCTTTTTCTCAGTCAATCCACAAAAAATATTTTCACGTCTGTATCAATTCAAAGTATATAACCACAACATAATGCTAATTTCATTTTTGCTGATGTAATCACAATTACGAGTACACTGAGTCTCTGTCTAACATATCAAACCATATAACATCTCTTATTTCAAAATATCCATAAACTTCCATTTTCTTACATTTTGATAGCTCATCATTCTTCCAATTTCTTTTTAACAACTCAAACTCTTAACAAATGTTCATGCGTGTGACTTATGTAGGTGTGACTCAGATTAGGGATCAGTCACCACTGCATGCTGTGACATGTTCAAAATGCATATACCTTGACACATATTTTAAAAAATGCCCATATAAGATACTAAATCTGGGCTTTGATACCAAAATGTGACACACCACTCTCAAAGGCCATGTTTCTGGATATATCGACAGTATTCGAGAATATACTCTATGTGAATGACATGTCAAGACGATTAGAATTACTTATTGCAAAATTTTTCACAATAGACATATCTTAAGCAACTCATATCTCATTTGGGCCCATTTCAATACAAACATATTCAGTGAAAATAGCCGTTACATTTTAGACTTCATTAATACAAAATACATAGAATACAATGCTTAATACAAATTGACTGAAGATATATGCAAGTGCAAACTGATCCTGACCCCTAACTTATGTTCATTTGTCGTGGCTATGCTTAAATTAGTCTAATTGGATATCTCATTTGAACTTAAAAAGCCACATTGCAATTTTGATGAGTTTGGTGAACTCAGTGAGCAAACCATCATTGATGAACTCACCCATATCATATACATATATAACAAAATATATAGCATACCTCATCTCAATAAGATATAATAAATGTTACACATACCATATACTCCCTACAGGCAGAACTTGATTATGCATATTCCAATCAATCGTAATATCATCAAATACACAATTACTGATTATCACTTTAGCATGATGATTTTAGAATTGTATTCATATTCTCATATTTCACAATCATTTATGTATAAATGCAGATGCATATGAGACTCCACATTCGTTATTATTTGTTATGACCGAGTGCCTTTCAAATACGGATATAGATACTGTCCCATATTGGGCTTAGTCAGATACAGAAATCATGGAGCTAAGCTCTACATCCAAAATTTTGAGCCTAAAGCTCTTTTAGACTATTTTTGGGTCTGAAAAAATTCAAAGATTACTTTATAAATTTAAAAAATTTGCTAAAATAGTACCTAGTATTAACTAGTATGATACAATTCTATACTAAAACCAAAATCCAGTTCCAGTATTCTTATCAATGTGGTATTCTTATCAGTGTTAAACCCATTTAGAAAGATATGACTGAAAGGACCCATCTCGGAATTTCCCTTCTGGAATTCTAGTGGAGCCCTCCTGGTGACCTTGTGATAGGTGTCCAATCGATATTTAACTTGACAAAAGGGTTCCCACAACGCCAAGCCATTTAACTATTTAAATCCTTTTATACTTTATCAATTAAAAACATGGAAAATAGTGAGAAGTTTTTTTAATCATTTTATTGAAAATTTTGACGGTATAACGACTACATTTTGACATTCCCAAAATTTCAAAAGCCCTATAAAATTTCAAAACACTTCTATACTCACACTAATTTCTTAACTACAAAATTTGGACTTTAAGTTCACTTACAAGTAACCCCAAACAAATAATTCTCAACAATCACTACAATAAACTTTAAAAGCTAACATATATTCATGCATTTCACTTAAAAGCCTGTATAAATATCTATTATTTACACAAATGTACATTTCAAAATGACACAAGCATAGTAGCACATGACGATAAAACTAATCCTACTGTGGAGTCCCAATTACTATAGTATCTGTACACATACCTGGGGTGGTTTATTTAAAAACATAAAAATAAGGGTGAGCTAAACAAGCTTAATCAGTTTACTAAAAAAATTGAACTTTTCATAGCAACATAACTGTAATATTCCCACAATCATAAAGCTCATGGTAAAACATTTTTCCATAACAATTTATTCGTATATCATCAAATATGGTAATAACATAACATTTCATAAAGCACGATTTCAATTTTTTTTTTTCTGAAATACTATCTGAATTGCTTTTTGACATTAAACTCATAATGTACAAGTTTCCATTTTCGCTTTTCCTTTTTTTCTTAAATAATAAACAGTGGTGACAATAAGTTTTCTGAAAACTTTTATATTGAAAATAAGTCAATTGCTAGAATCGGTACCATAAGGTACCTCTCAAATCACTTTTAACATAAATTGTGGTGGAATTACTATTTTCATGACTGTCCTTACTTAGCATAGCCCACCGCTAGTTTCTTTACCATAGTACACTATACCTAAAATCATGGGTTGGTTTTCCATTGCTTACCCGCGACCGGTTGACCACTAGTTGCGGAGCTAGTTCTACATCACTTACTCGCAACAGGTTAACCTTTATAGACTGGTAGTTACAGTGTTGGTTCTGCATCGTTTACCTGTAATAAATCATGGAGTTGGTTCTAAATCACTTACCCATGATTGGTTAACCACTATTTACGAAACTGGTTCTACATCGCTTACCCGTAATAGGTTAACCGCTATAAATATACCAATATAATAACCTATATAAAGCCTAGTGGTGTACCATAGGCAAAAGAAACTCTCACATTTACAACTCATCTTATTTTCTAAATCAAGTATGGGAGGATTCATAATTGAATTATTTCAATGTAACTCCTAGTCATATAAGATTTAACTTTTAAATTAAAACTCATAAATTGCCAAAGCATACACTTACGCTAGCAATACTCACTTGTAAAATCCTTTACCTATAAAAAAACTCATTTCAATTAGGCATTTATTTCCAAATTCAGAAATAAGACATTAAAACTATATATTAGGTTTAACTGAATTTGAGATTTTTATCTACTCCTGTAACATGCACGCTAATCATATTTCTACTTACTTCTGTAAGCTAAACTACTAGTCATTGTTTCCAAATCTATCTTCAAAAGTTACTTAAAATACCATATTTTCCCCATTCTAACTTTCCAATTTCTTCAAAACACATTCTCACCCAATTTAATTCACCATATCATAATCATGAATGATGAGTCATGGTTATGACCCATGTCCAGAAATCCATACCTCCTTTGGTTACTTAATTTTCAAGTAGCAAACATTCAAACTAGGTTTTGAGTTCTTCTAGACATTTTTCCCCTATTTCTCTAGTTTCTATATCATTAAAAATCATGTCATTTTAACATCTAAATCATGAAAACTATACTAAATATCATAAGTTGTTTCAACACAGGGTCATTATCAGGTTACCATTTTCAATCTAAAATTTCAATATCATTTATCCAGAATTAGGTCTAGGTTTCTCCTAGAGATTTTTAGTACTATGTCATAGGTTTCAGCTCCAATAAAAATCACTCAATTTGGAGGTCTGTAGGCTCTGTTATGACCAAAACATTAGGAATGGTTCAAGTTAACCTTAGACAGAATTCCACTACACATTCCTCTCTTGTCATATTAAACTAATTCCATACAAAGAAACATCAAAGTAATACCAAGACAATATTGATCTTAAACACATCCGTCTCACTCAATAAAACTTATAAAAATTAGAAATTTAAGCTAGGAAACTTACCACTTTTTTGTCCAATCTTTTGAGTATTTGATGAATACTTCAAGATTCCTCCAATTCACCTTCAAATTGCATAAAAAATGACTACGCTCTTGTTCCTCTCTCCTTAGCTCATATTCACCCTTGGCTTCTCTTCTTTTGCCTTTCTTTTGATCATCATGCTTACTCTCTAGTCCCTCTCACGTTTTTTGTTAAAAGAACGAAGCAAAATGTCTTAAGTTTTGCTTTTTATACTCATTTAATGGATTACACATGTTACCTTCCTATTTTTCATCAGTAATAGCTCTTCACACACATGTCATTATCTCATTGGTTATCTTTAATGGCTCACAATCCACTAATATCAAGTAAAAAGACCAAATTGCCCTTAATTAGTACAAAAGACCAAATTTCCCTTTAATGCATTTAATTGACCAACTAACCAAATTATATCCCGAAAACATTCTACAACCATCTTATTTTCAAATTTACCATGAAATACTCTAATTTGGGTCAATCATTATTGATCAGATGCTTTAAAAAATTCGAATGGGTTTTAAAAAAATCAATACCCATTATTTTCCAAAAAAGGCATTTTAGTCCAATAATTTCATATTCTATTCAAACAACCTCCGTTTTGAACCGTATTAGTTCCTAGGGACTCCAATCCTAATTTTGGAGCTTTTTATCATATTTTGAAATTATTCGGTAACTTTTGGTTGCCCAGAACGATTTTTGGATTGAATCCAAAAATCACTAAATGTCACCGAAGTCATCCTGATTTTATATGAAAGTATCACCTATATCTCCAAAGCACATTTTGGGGCTTTTAAAGCTTGTTTGGACTCATTCTGTAGATTTTTAGAGTTTTCAGAAAATTTTCGAGAAATTTCCAGTTGAGTTCTAGAGCCATCTCTAGTCTATCCATGATCTCCGTTAGTCTATCCATGATCTCCGTTATAACCTTAATAATACATTTAAACGCTTAAATTACTCTAGTATACCATAAATAGAGCATACTCTATAAAATGCATGTACAACATATGACATAGTACAATTATTGAATTAGGATGTTAAAAGGACAGTGTAGCATACCACTTCTATAGAGTATATGCCCGAACATCTAGAGGATATTCGAGGACATGCCTTATGAGAATGGCACGTTAGAATACTTACATTAACTTACTATGGCACCACACATATCACAATTATTCAAAATGATCAAATCTCCTCATTTCATTCAAAAAATAAACTTACATTGTACCATTATTATTCATATCCTCGTATTTACATTACAAAACATTTAAGAGTTTACAAGTCCGTACAAAATGTTTAATATGAAATGAGAAGCTAAACAAACACATCCTAACTAAACTCCTCAAATATTGGCTGACCAGATCTTTGAGCCATTGTTATTCTTAAAATAACAGTACAAGAATTTGCAATTTTGAAGAGTTTGCGAACTTTTGCGAACTCAGTGAGTGAACCATCACCGATATGCTCACTTCAGTCAGAGCACAGATGTTAAGTATATAACCAATTTCAAGAAATTTAACACATCATCTAGTATCAAATCCCACATCACATTGTGATATATTTCAACAATTATAAGTACAACATGTATACAAGCATTTCAAAAAACTATTTCAGAATAATCCATTGTTAAATAAAGTGCAGAACTTGAGAAGGGGGGGGGGGGTGAATCAAGGTAATATTAAAAATTATAATTTTCATCAATAACACTTATTTTGAAAGATGAAACGACCCAAAATAATACGAAGAAAAAATAGAGAAAAAGAGAGCAAACATAATGATATATACTGGTTTGGTTTCCAGAGAACCTACTCCAGTCCTCAAGTCTCCAACTTGAGTATTCCACTAACTTTAAACTTTCAAGAGTGTTTGAAGAAACTCTTTACAACACCTTCAAACACCTTTGTAGGATTTCTTCCACCTTACGATG
>JAOSBN010000008.1:33147183-33179036 GCA_027563595.1 Erythroxylum suave | reverse complement strand
GTTTATAAATAGATACATGTACTTTAACTTCATATACCAAAATATAAAAATTCATATATTATATCTTCTCTTCCATGACTACGTATTTGACAGGTGTAAAAAAGTCTACGCTAACTGATGAGATGAGAAAAGCATTATGTGAGTACAAAAATTAGCATCCCTCTTCAAGTCAAAAAGATTTGGAACAATGGATTCAACAAAAGTCTGATCTCTTTATTAGTCAATCAACAATATCAAATACTCTTAAAAGGTCAGCAGAGTATTTGTCAAAAGAGATAACAAATAGCTGTTAAAAGGCATAAATCAGCAAAATATCCTGAATTAGAAAAGGTATTGTATGAGTGGTTTCTCTAATATCAAGAGAAAGTGAACATGACTGGAGAAATGATTCAAACTAAAACAAGAGAGTTTCTACAAAAGATGTATGGTGATGCAGATCCAGAATTTAATTTCTAAAATGGTTGGCTAGAACGGTTCAAGACTAAACATGGGATTAAGTCTTATGGAAGGTTTGGTGAAAGCCGTTCAGTTGTCATGGAGAATATTGAAAAAGCTGAACCTGAAATTCGACCTAAATTGGACAAATTTCATTAGAGGGATATCTATAATATGGATGAAACAGGCTTATTTTATCGTTTGCAAGCAAATCATTCACTAGCTACAAAGCAATTAGAAGGACGGAAAAAGGACAAAAAAAGACTTACTGTTGCTGTTTGTTGCAATGGGGATGGTTCAGATAAAGTACCTCTTTGGATTATTGGTAAGTATGCTAATCCTAGATGTTTTAAAAATGTGAATATTGACCATCTTAATTGTCATTATCGAGCCAACAAGAAAGCATAGATGACTAGATTACTCTTTCAAGAATTTGTTCATTGGTTTAATGATAGAATGACAGGTAGAAAAGTGCTGCTTATAGTAGACAATTGTCTAGCCCATCCCAAGGTTATTGAAGGCTTGAGAAATGTTGAATTGTTCTTTTTGCCTCCAAATATGACATCAAAAATTCAACCATGTGATGTTAGAATTATTCGATCACTTAAGATTTATTATCGACGTCGTTTTTATTCTAACGTCTTGGAAGGCTGTGAGATGGGAGCAATAAATCCTAATGTCCTAAATGCTATCTATTTTATTAATGCTACTTGGAATACTAATGTGAAGGCCACAACTATTGCAAATTATTTTCGACATTGCAAAATTCGATTCGAGAAAGGTATGCTTCTAGAAGAAGAAATTGGTGATGTTGAAGGCATTCAAAGATTAGAGGAAGTTATTTCTAATTTACATTATAGAAATGCCATGAATGTAGAGCAGATTCTGAATTATCCTAATAAAAATGAAGCTTTAATGGAATTGCCTACAAACAAAGAAATTATTCAAGGAGTAATAGGTATGGAAGATGATGACAATCAAGATCCAGATGATAGTAACGCTATACCACATGTTTCTCCAAAAGAAGCTTTTCTTGCTGTAGAGACTTTGAAAGGTTACTTCCTTCAAAATAAGAAGAATGTGCCGAATGTAGTTTATGCCCTCCAAAAAGTTAAACATAAAATTGAATTCAGTTTGCATGAAAAGAAGAATCAATTGACTCTAGATACATATTTTAGGAAAGCATAAAAATTGAAATAAAAATTGTTTAGGAAGTGCTTTATTTTATGAATTATATATGTAATTTTTATAACTATTTAATGAATTATTATTTTATATTTTCAGTGGGCCTCAAAGAAATTTTTTTAAATTATTATCTTACGCATTTATCAACCTTATTATTTTATCTCATTGGCTCAGGTCGGGATCGGAAAAATTATTATTTAATCAAAATTATTAATTTATCGAATATTTATTTACGAAGGATTCACCGTAGGGTTAAAACAAAATAACCTGATTTCCGTAATGTAAAGCAGCAAAAAAATATAATCAACGCGCAGCGAAAGGAATAAAGCGAATTTGCTAAAAAAAGAAAAGAGAAAAAGTAACAAATTGCTAATGAGTTGGGAAAGGCGTTTCGCAGAATAAAGAAAGATGAGCTTCCGAGTGATGAGGTTAAGCGGTGCTGAGTCAACTCGGAATTTCTTAAAACCATTTTATTTTGCTGTCCTCGCAATTTGTATCATCGAAGTCTCTTACTTGGTATACCGCTACATCATTCGACCAAGGAACAAAATGTCCTCTTCTAAGTCTTTGTCCACCGCTCCTCAAGAGCTTATTAACGCCAGTAAACTCTACATTGACGTCCCTCCCAGCAAGGTCGCTTCCTTAATTTAAACTAGTTTTTAATTTTATTTCGAGTTTGTACTAAATATGTTTGCTTTTATTTTATTTTTTCCATTTTTGATCTTACAGGTTCCCATTA
The DNA here is from genome assembly GCA_027563595.1 of Erythroxylum suave. NCBI lineage: Eukaryota > Viridiplantae > Streptophyta > Magnoliopsida > Malpighiales > Erythroxylaceae > Erythroxylum > Erythroxylum suave. Next base: position 33,176,677 of record JAOSBN010000008.1, on the reverse strand, counting down.
TTTACTCGCCGGGCTATGACATCTCTTTTCTTGGCATTGAGAAGATGTACGTGAATATGATTCTCTCCTACTATGCTGTGAAGTAGTTTCATTTTTTGTTACTTTGCGATTTCTGGGTTTTTGGTCGTAGACTTGGTATTGAATTGAACAGTCCATCTGAATAACATGTATTGATTCATCCAGAAAATAATAAGGCATTAGGTTTCTGGAAGGCCGGTGCTCCTACCATGGTTGTTCCATGATGGTTTTAGGAGCAGGAGCATATAAGTTTCCATCGAACGATCATCATGTAACTGAAATGTTGGAAGCTTATAAGTTTAAAGGCTTCGTGATTCAATAAGCCAGCCATCATCCAAAGCGCAAACTCCATAGATCAAGAACTATAATGGTAGCAGCTGAAATTGCTTCATATAACCAGTTCTCACAATTTGTAGAAGCTATATAAACAATCCTCCACCTTAGTTGAAGCTTAGGAATTCCAGTGCGACTAGAAACCCATATACAAATAAAATTTTGAAAACTTGCTACTAAGCTGTCTCTACTATTAGTCTGAAGAAACATGTGAAATTGTTTATTGCATTGGCTCCTAATTGCACTTCAGAACTCTAGTAAAAATTAAGTCTTGTCATAGCATTTCCTCTTGGTTGGGTCACAATTTCGATCAAATTGTGTGTACTATTGGTTCTAAGTTCTAAACTAGTTTTAGGATTATGATATTAATGATCACTTTAATCTTGCATGTAGGCACCCATTTGATTCTACTAAATGGGGTCGTGTTTGCCAATTTCTCATCGTCAATGGTGGTTTGGCCAAAAATAGTATTGTAGAACCTCGAGAAGCTTCAAAGGAGGATCTGCTTGTGGTAAATTCTTAATCTTCTAAAGCTTTTATCTTCTCTTATCTGCAATCAATCATAAGAGGTAAAGACATTCTAGTATAACCATAACTGTACTTCACTTCTAAGTTGTACTTCGAACAATTAGAATTTGGACAATTTGATGAGTTTGGGAAGTGAATAATAACTGATTTGTGTTTGCTTATTGATGATGATTGATTATCATGGATATTACTTTGAATTTATTGCCTTTGACAGGTACATACAGAGTTGTACTTGAATAGCCTAAAGAACAGTGCAAATGTTGCCAGGATAATTGAGGTGATATGCAGCTCTTATTGTTGCAATGCATGTTTCTATTTGAGTTCTTTGTTCAATTTGCTTTGGAGTCGCATCAACTTTGTAGAAATCCTTTATGATAGAAGTATACTGATTCTTGTTGGTCACTTTAGGATGATAGAACTAACTTTTTGGGGTCTTCATGTTTTTATAAAACAAACTAGATTATATATATTTATAGCTAGATATACTTTGCATCATATTTATTTATTTTGTCCTTCTCTATCGAACTATTTGATATGCTTTTTTTAATAGTATTGAAGAAGAGCTGTTAGCTACAGATTATGCTTAGATTCTTTTGTTGACTAAGAATGCATATCATATAGGTCCCTCCTGTTGCAATCTTTCCTAATTGTCTCCTACAGCAAAAAGTTCTTTCGCCTTTTCGCAAACAGGTATTTGTTCTGATTGTTAAGTTTAGTGGGTTATTTGTATGTGGTAATTATATTTGACAATAGGTTGGAGGAACCATTTTGGCAACTAAGCTTGCAAAAGATAGATCATGGGCCATTAATATAGGAGGAGGGTTTCATCACTGTTCTAGAGAAAAAGGTGGTGGATTTTGTGCTTATGCAGACATTTCCCTCTGCATACGCTATGCTTTTGTCTTGTTAGACATATCAAGGTGAAATTTAAGTTAAAAGGTGTTTCTTTGACTTGTTTTCTTGAAATTGCTCTTATTTCTAATATCCTCATTCATAAAATATCTACAGTGTAATGATAATTGACCTTGATGCACATCAAGGGAATGGCCATGAAATGGATTTTTCTAACGATGGTATGGTTTGTTATTTATCTATATGTAGATCGTTCATTATATAAGGATTTGTTTATACAAAGATGCCTCATTATATTTTTAACTAACAGATCGAGTATATATTCTGGATATGTACAATCCTGACATATATCCATTTGTAAGTTCTAATAAGGAACTTAAGCTCAAGCTTTCCTTTTAATATCTTTTTCATTCTTCACTTTTTGTCTTTTATCTGTTTCAAGATGATTGTTTTTAGATAAAAATATACTTTTCACACCATGTCATATCTTATGTTTTTTTTCTTCTTCTTTCGTGTGTTGTCATTAATAGGATTTTGAGGCAAGGAGATACATTAATCATAGAGTTGAAGTAGTGGTAACTCATCAATATTTTTTCTTGTTAAATTTTTTATTGATTATAATATTATGTAGTAAAAACTTATTCCTACGGTTTCATCAGAGCGGGACAACAACAGAGCAATATTTGGCAAAATTAAACAAAGCACTTAACGAAGTATGTATTTTTACCCTACTTAATCTCAACATGCTTTTCCTCTTATTTCCTATGGGCTTTCTTCATCTTACTTGAAATACTACCTTTGATTTGTGCTTCTGAAAAGAGGTTTTTGATTTTCTCCTAGGATTTGTGTGCCATGTGTTATAATTTCTCCCCAATAGTTTGGACTTTTTTCCTCAATGTCTTGTAATTCTTTTCCTTGTTATATGCTATGGTCATGAGTCCTACATGTAAGATCATATGCTAATAGTCTGTGGGACAATGTAATCTATATGATTATGTCCATAAAATCTGGTACTAATTATATCTATAAAAATAGTATAAAGTATCTTATAAATCATGGGATCTAACAAATCTATACAAATTTATTTTCTGTTGTAAGTTTAGTGTGTATAAAGCTAATTTATGCCTATTATTCATAAATGAATAAAATTTCTCCTCCAAATTCCATCATTTCTGTCATGGTAGCCGAGCTGTAGGTCTTCTTAGAAACGAAATCTTTAGTTGTTTAGCTATTCTTTTCATTGTACTTTGTTTTGTGATATCAAAATAGAGTATCTTTGCCAACCTTCATTGCTAGGTATTTTTACTTCCCATGAAAGGCCTTGATTGCCTAAAAAAAGGTTCTTAGTCCTTGAAGATGTTGGAAGTTGCAGATACATCAAATACATTTGAATTATAGCAGGTTGTTTGGTCTCCACAACCAATAGAACTCCAAAGTATGGATGCTGCGTACCGATTAGATGGGAAAAATTACCTACAGTGGTCCCAAGTTGCTGGTACAGTGCTAAAAGTTAAAGGGAAGATTAGTCATATCATAGGTGTTGGACCTAAGCTAGAAGAACCTTAGTTTGAAGCATGGAATCAAGAAGACTTCATAATTATGGCATGGTTGTGGAGTTCTATGATTCCTGGAATTAGTGACACATGCGTGTTTTTAAATATTGCTAAGGATATTTGGGATGCAATTTAACTAACCTATTCTAAATTAAAGGATGCAGCCCAAGTATATGTTGCTGCAGCACAAAATAGTGAATTAAAACCCAGAAGAGAATGAGAGGGTGAGATAACTGATTGGCAACCCTAAACACCCATTAGGTACCTATTATTTGGCATATTTAGGTGAGTTTTCATTCTTTATTGGATTAACAATCTTAAGTACAACCCTTGCTAACTCTTGGGTCATGGACTCCAGAGTTATTGACCACATGACTCATTCACCAAATGTTTTTCAATTCCTTATATCCTAGTGGTAGAAATATAGCTACAGTTGATGGCTCTTTAACAACCGTAGTAGGTGTGGGAGATGCTAAAGTAAGCCCTTCACCAACCTTAAGAAATGTATTTCATGTCCCTAATTATCCATAAACTTTATCTCTATACAAAAACTTACTCATGATTTATGTTGCATTGTGGTTTTTCATCAAAGTTATTGTGTATTTGAAGACAAGGATTTGGAGAAGATGATTGGACATGCTAAAGAATGGGACAACCTCTACTACCTTAATGCATCGAGTCAATCAAATTGGACATGCTAAAGAACGGGACGACCTCCACTACCCTAATGCACCGAGTCAGTCAAACATTTTTAGGGGTAGATTATCTCATTCCTTCATTTCATTCAATAAAGAGAAAATTTGGCTTCATCATTACTAACTTGGACACCCATCTTTTAGGGTTACTAAAAATTCTATTTCCTTTTATGTTTAAAGATTTGGATGTTGAAGATTTTTCTTGTGAAGTTTGTGAATTTGCTAAACACAAGCGTATACCATTTTCAATTAGTAATAAAAGAAGCAACACTCCTTTCTAGCTCATCCACATTGATATTTAGGGTCCTTTTCATATTCTTGATGTCTCTAGGGTGAGATAGTTTGTCCCATTCATTGATGATTGTACTCGTGTTACTTGGCTTTTCCATCCCAAGCACAAATTCTAGGTTAGTTTTATTCTTCCAAATTTTATTCTATGGTAAAAAACCAATTTGGACTCCATATCAAAAGGTTTAACCCAGATAATGCCAAGGATTATTTTAATCAAATCCTAACTCCATACTTTCAAATGGAAGGGATAGTCCACAAGTCCTCTTATGTTAATATCCCAGAACAAAATAGGTTAACAAAAAGAAAAAACCATCACTTCCTTGAAACAACCCGAGTCTTTATGTTTCAAAACAACATGACAATCTTTTTTGGGGGAAGCTGTTTTTATAGCAACTGATCTCATAAATTGTTTGCCTTCTAGGATCTTCGGATTCAACAGCCCCTCGGAAAAACTATCAACCTTCTACACTGCACTGCTTATTACTGACAATCTTTTTCCTAGAGTATTTGGTTGCATATCATTTGTCCATGTCCTTGGTGGAAACTAGATCCAAAGGCAATAAGATGTGTATTTGTGGGATATTCATCCACTCAAAAAGTGTACAAGTGCTACTACCCTCCATCTAAGAAGTTCTATGTCTCAACAGATGTCACTTTTTAGGGACAATAGCCTTACTTCAAAGATCTTTCTCTTCAGGGAGAGAATTCAACAACGGAAGATAAGGATAAAGGCTTCTCACTTGTCACTTTTCATGCCATAAAATGATACACCTAAACCTAAACCTGAACGTACACCACCTAAATCTGCACCACTTGAGCCTGAACTTGCGGTTAAAGAAGTGAGACAACTTGAATCTACACACGCAATTGAGAATCCTCAAGAAAAAAACATATTATGCTCTTGAAAATGTGAGATTTGGTAAAGGACGTGTGCTTCCAAGAAAGAAAAAGGTACCTCCAGAATCTATGCAAGTCTACGAGACCAACCCAAATCTTGAGAATGAGGTAATCCTTTATTACAAAATTCAGGTGAGTATGATCACTATGATTTTCCTATTGCTATTAGAGAAGGAATGAGAGAGTGTGGAAAAGGACCTTTGCACATTTTGTCTTTTGAAAATTATTCACCTCCCTATAAAGCCTTTCTTATTAGTCTAAATACCATTACCATTCTTACTGTTAAAAATGTTTTCCTACAAGCATCAACTTGTTCCACAAGATGTGGCAACCTCTTTGCACGACAATCTTGCTTAGCTCTGTCAAAGCAAGATTCAGCCTTGTCCTTTGATCATCGACTAACCTACTTGTTCTCAAACTCCTCACAACCTTTGCAGTGTTTCATTCGCATACTCTTGCAAGAAAACTATGAAAGAACTAAATAATCATGGCAATAGTAAGAACACGAGAAAGAGATACAACTTCAAAAGCCAACCTTCATTACTTCCCTCAAAGTACACAAAGGAATACTCTCTTAATCTCTAAGTGTCTCCCGTACTCATTTTTCAGAGTGTCCCCCTCACACTCCCTTCTTTTGAGTGTCTAACTCTCACACTGAGAAGAGCAAGACTCAGATGAACTATTTATAGGATTCTTTAGATGACTAAGTTAGAATCCTAATAGAACTCTACTAGCTAAGATCACAATCTTATCCTAACTTATCCTATCAGATTACATCTAACTAACTAATAGATGACATTTCAATCGAATTAGAACTCTTTCTAATATGATTAAGTTGCATCACAATAATAAGATAAAAGATTACACAATCTAGGAATGATTATCCATATCCACGAAGATCTCCTTTATATTTAGATGATCCGTCCACATGATCTTTATCTCTTAGAGCTGATGTCTATCCACTGTGATCTTATCTGCCACATCATCCAAGATCTCGTCATCTTTATCTGTTGATGATGAGTCATCCAAGCCAATAGCAAACTGGTCTGATCCAATGCTTGCCCATGCCGACTCTATTAGACTTGAGCACACACTAAGTTCTTAGTCCATCAAGGACTTAGCCTTAGCCAATTCAGCTTGTACACGGTTCGAAACTCTCCCAAGCTCGCACCATGCTTGCTCTACTTGCTAAGTCACCTTGCATATTCCCGTCATGCATATGATTCAACTAACCTTCCCCTTGATGCCCGTTTTAAGCCTTCTTTTGGTTTCACATTTGAATCTAGCATCTCGTCCAAGATTTCTGCCAATGTGCACCAATGCATGCCAACATTTGATATTGCCCCTTTTCGTCCTTGCTTCCTCGCAAGTCCTTTGCCTTGCTCCGTTGTTTCGCGTGTCGAACATTGGTCAAGGCTCGTCAATGCCTGCACTATTCCGCTATCTCGAACTTAGTGGTCTAGCACTTACCACCTTATTTGAGGCTTTGTGCAATGAGAAATGAAAACAAGCTATGGATGTGGAGATGGAGTCATTGGAGACGAATAAAATTTGGGAGTTATTGAAATTTTCGATTGGGAAGAAACTGGTGGGATGTAAATGGGCGTACACAATTAAATATAGAGCAAATGGATCAGTAAAAAAGATAAAAGGCAAGGTTTGTAGCCAAGGGATATACTCAAATCTTTAGTGAAGTTTTCAATTGGGAAGAAATTGGTGGAATGTAAATAGGTGTGTACAGTTAAATATAGAGCAGATGGATCAATAAAAAGATACAAGACAGGTTGGTAGCTAAGGGATATACTTAAGCTTATAGATTTGACTATCTTGAGACCTTTGCTCTAGTTGCAAAGCTGAATTCTTTTTAGAGCTTTATTGTCACTTGCAGGTAATTATAGTTGGGAATTACAACAATTTAATGTGAAAAATGTAGAAAGAAGAAACTTATATGGAGATTCTGCTAGGTTATGGAAAGAAATTGGTTATTCATATTATTTGTAGATTGAAGAAAGCCTTGTGAGATTCTGCTAGGTTATGGAAAGAAATTGGTTATTCATATTATTGGTAGATTGAAGAAAGCCTTGTACGAACTCAAACAATCGCCACGAGCATTGTTTGGAAGATTTGCAAGAATTATGATGAGTATGGGATGCAAACAAAGCCATGGAATCATACATTGTTCATTACACTCATCTATAGGGGGAGTCATAATTCTCTTGGTGTATGTTGATGGGCATAATTGTGATAGTAGATAATTTTAAGAGAGAGATCTTAAGTCAATGTATGTCTAAAGAATTTGAGATCAAGGCACTAGGAAGGTTGAAATATTTTATTGGGATTGAGATTTCTCACTCTATGCAATGGAACTTTTATCTCCCAATGGAAATAAATCACAGATCTTCTCATGAAAATTGGTAAAACAACATGCAAACTAACAAGTACTCTAATAGATTCAAATACTAAACTTGGAATAGTAGAGGAAGATGTAGTGGACATATCAACACTTAGTAGGAAAACTTATTTATTTGTCTCACACATGACCAGATATAGCATATGTAGTTAGTGTGATTAGCCAATTCATTCATAATTTGAAGGAAGTTCATTTGCAAGTAACTCATCGAGTGTTATAGTATCTCAAGTGAACTCCAGGGAAAGGAATTATGTTCAAAAGGAATGGAGGTTTAGCACTTGAAGTATACACGCATTCTGATTATGCTAGGTTAGTTGTTGATAGAAGGTCAATTATCGGATATTGCACCTTTCTTGGTGGAAACCTTGTGACATGGAAAAGTCAAAAAAAAAAAAAGTGATAGTGCGATCTAGTTCAGGGGTTGGATTTTGGGCAATGACTCAAGGTGTTTGTGAACTACTTTTGTTGAAAATTATTCTGGAAGATTTGAATATCACGTGGGATGGCCCAATGAGGCTCTACTATGACAACAAGTTTGCAATTAATATAGCTCACAACCTATTACAACATGATAAAACAAAGCATATTGAAGTTGATTGCCTCTTTATCAAGTAGAAGTTGGAGAGTGGGTTGATTTGTACACCTTACATGTCTACACAAAGACGACTTACAAATGTACTTACCAAATGGTTAAGTAGTCTAATGTTTCAAAGCATCGTATCCAAGCTGGGAATAACTTATGTCTATTCACTAGCTCGAGGGGGAGTGTGGGAAAATGTAATCAGTATGACTATGTCCATAAAATCTAGTACTAATTATGTCCGTAAAATTAGGATAAAGTATCTCATAAATCATGGGATTTAACAAATCTGTGCAAATTTATTTTCTACTTGAGGGGGAGTGTGGGAAAATGTAATCAATATGATTATATAAAATCTAGTCCTAATTATGTCCATAAAATTAGGATAAAGTATCTTATAAATCATGAGATTTAACAAATTTTTACAAATTTATTTTCAATCTTGTACAAGGGTTAGTGTATAAAACCAAAATATGTCTATTAGTCAGAAATGAATGAAATTCCTCCTTCAAATTTTGTCAGTTATGTCAGTCAAAGAATTTAAACTAGTTTCCAAAGTGTCAATAAATTTGGTGTTGCTAATTAGTTAATAGGTATGCATCTTTATTTAATTGGTTCTTTTAATTCTTTAAATTGGAATGCTAGCATGCCTTGAAGTTCCATACGTTTCTCCTTTCCTTTTCTAATTTTCTTTTCTTGATCTTTAATATTTGTTGGATTCATAGTTGTATACCTATTTCATTTGGTTATATAGAGCTAAAAGCACCCATTATAGGTTGTAGAGACTCCTAATTTTAAGCCTCAGTTGGTGATATACAATGCTGGCACTGATGTTCTGGATGGAGATCCATTAGGGAGGTTAAAGGTAGTGTTTACTTTAGATCTATTATTATCAAAGCGTTAATTCTAAATTTATTCAATTGCTACATGTTGAAATCTAAATGATTTGATATCTAATGAATTGTCTATGAAAGTGTAAAAATGATGTAAAGTTGTTCCAAAGATATTTTGGTAATAAAGGAAGAAATATTAACAAAACTTTACTAATGGTTTGAAATATAATAACCAGTATTTAGTTTGCTGACATAAGAACTTTTTGTGCTGCTTATGCTTGGCTGTTGTAACAGATTAGTCCTTGTGGTGTAATAAACCGAGATGAAATGGTTTTCCAGTTTGCTCATGAAAGGAATATTCCCATTGTCATGTTGACATCAGGTTCAGTGATATTTTCATAATGTCCAAATTAATGTTCCAACTTTGTTGCCTTAAATTTGACTGCCAATTGCTTGTGCGTGCCTACTTTTGTACGCTTGTTTAAAAGTTTGCATAAACTAAAGCCATCTTATTGTTTAATTTGTATTCTTGGTGATTTAGATTGATGCAAAAGAGCTTAAAGTCTATACAAGAAATAAAATAAGAAAAATTAGTCAACCACAAACCTTAATTTGGTGGCATGGAGGATGAGAATTAAGTTGATAGCAAAGACATAAGGGCTGAAATTCAAATTATATTAGGATTCTTTATTAGATGGGAAATAGTAATTAGATAACTATGTTATTGTTTTATATATTGTATCTTATTTGTTTAAGGTTTAAGCAGATAGAATTTTTGTTAGAATAGGATTTAAATTTGTCGGGATCCCTATTTTACTACGATAAGAGTTCTATGAACTTCTCTATAAATATGTATACTCAACTCTTCAATAACATATTTTTTTTACGAACTTAAGTTTTCAACTAAAAAGTGTGATGCTTTTTTCTAAGAGTGATTCTTAGCTTCCTATCCTCCATTGTTTGTTCCTCACTAAGTTATAACAATTCTAGCCTAAAATTTTTGCTATATTAAACCCTAATCCTAACATAAAATTTCCATCAAACCAATCCCGAAAAACTAGCTTTACCTAATTTGAAATTTTAGCATTCCAAGCTCAAATTTATACTTGAAACTTGATATTCTAGTAGTCTAATATTAGTTATATTTCTTAATTTTATGATTTTTAACTATTAATTAATACTTCTTCTTTTTGTTCTATATCAAATTGGTATAAGAGCTTTGGTTAACAATGGCAACATATTGTGGGAGGGCATATAGAAGATTATTCAGCGACTAAGAGCAGGATGAAATGCTTTTGAGAATTATGAAAAAAGTTGGATATCAAAGATCCTTGATCACAACATGCTCTAAAAACCAAATTACATGTAGCAACTCCTACAAGGAAGTATGTTCAACAGGTCTCTTTTTTTTTTTTTTGATCCAATGTAAAAAGATTATATTGATAAAAAATGTTTGTACACCGGTCTTTGGGGCATGCCCCGACCATCAACAAACTCAGGTTTACATACTAGTATATAGACTAGTATCAGTAGATCGGCTAACAAAATACGTCATAAAAGGGATAGTCACGGTTAGGCAAGCAAAGTGACAAGTGTTGTCAATTTGTAAGCATAACCATGCTACATCAAGGTAATCATGTAAAAACTGCAAATTAGACAAGGCACTATAATAGGACAATGGCAAGTGCTAGCAAATTGGTCACTAAACTGCAACCGCGATGTAGTGGCCTACATCTCACAATTCCCCGCCATCACTTTCAGGACTAAAGAGTATATCCCTCGTCAGCTAGCTTGTCCAAGAAATGGCAGCTCAGTATGCTGCAACAACAACTCAATATGCTGGAGGTTAGGAGCAGCTTCCCCCACCCGTATAGCACGTAGGTGAGACTAGTCACAACTAGTATAAACCATGCAGGCCTATATAGCAGCTACACCAAAGATAGCCTTCCTCTCCACAGCCCAACCCTGATCCATAGGGCCAAAAAAACTCCGTGGCCTCAGATCGGGCGTGTGTATAGGACCTGACCTTGGCTCTCTCAATGCTACAATGTTCAACAGGTCTTGGTGAGACTAGATAGGGGTGACATACATTCCCCAAAAACTGAAAACTCCCATAAGAAAAGCTATACAAACCAACAACCTATATTTGATGTTGACCATGGAGAAGGGATTGATTTTGATCAACAGCACGTAGTGCAAAGGAAAATCTTTATTGAAAAATCATATTCTGATTTTGATTCCTCGAATTTAGCAGACACTACCTTAGAAAAATTGTTTATTTTGGGTGATGAAATTATTCATACCTCCCCTTTAGCTAATCAATTAGAATCTTCAAGCCTACATGTAGGTAGATAGTGCTCAAATACTTGATGACATGAAAAGTTTGGCAGTGGAAGATAATCATGGAGAGTATGACAGTGGGAGATGATCAAAACGTTAAAGATGAAGGAAAACAAAACTAAGTGGATTCTTTGGAAAACCCTAAAGTTGAAACAACTGGATAACAAGTTGAAACACTTAACCAACAAGCTGAAGTGCATAAACTAGAGTCTAAAACACCTAAACAACAGGCTAAAACCTTGAACAACCAATCAAAATACAAGAACATATGGAACAATAGGGCAATAGGTTGAAAGGATAAGACAAGCTAAAATAATAAAATAGGGAGACAAAAAGATTAACCAACAACTAGTTGGTTTGACCTAAACTTGATGATATCCTTGGTATTGTTAATGAAGATTATGTTGCAGTGGGCGAAGGAGAATTAAATTTGAATGAAGATGTGAAATTAACATAACATAGGAATAGAGGAGAAGCTATGAGCACACTCGCAAAGTTAAAATTTAGTAGTGACTGAAAATGAAAGGATTTGACTTCAAGAAGCAACAATATGTTCTTGATGCATATATGGTAGAGATGCCATGTGGTTTTGTTATGAAACCATGTGCAAATATAATGGTCAAGACTTATTATACTATCCACAGTGTCAAACTATTTTTCAAAGGGGTTGTACATCTTCATAGATTACTTTTAACTATCGTCTTTGATCATAACGTGAAGTTTTATGAGTTATTTTTAGGGAACTATATAGAAAACATTGAATACTATGCTTCAATTTTCAAATTCTTTCCATGTCCATATTGATGGACAAACAGAGGTGGTGAATAAAAGCTTAGGGGACTTGTTAAGATGTTTAGTTGGAAACAATATAAAAATTGGGTCCTAATTGTTCCTATGGTAGAATTTGTACATAACAGTTCTAGAAATAGGTCTAGTAAATGTCTGTTTGATATAATCTCGGGAGTTCAACCAAGGAAGCCTATTGATCTGATTCCTTTACCATAAACAACATTTGTTTGTCTTAAAGCTAAAGGTTTTGCACAACACATGAAGGACATTTTTGATGAGGTACGACAGAAAATAATGACTAGCAACTTTTGTTATAAATAAGATGTTAACCGACATTGTCGATTAGTGAAATTCAATGAAGGGGACAAGATTATGGTTATGATTTGTCCAAAGCATTTTTCAAAAAGGAAATATGAGAAGCTTCATTCAGAGAGTGCTAGACCTTATAAGATAATCATGTCCATTCATAGAGTCGTACTGAAATTGTTAGAAGTCCAACTATTCCCCACCTAAAAGAGGAGATAGAGAATATTCTTGTTAAACAAATTGTAACCGCAAGAGATGGAGGATATCGACAATTTCTTGTCAAGTGGAAAGGAAGACCAATTTTTAACAGTACATGGATTTTAAAATTTAAATTTTAGAAGTTGAATCTAAACTTATCAATATTTATCATTTTATATGTCAAAGACGACTTTAGCCAAGCCAGAGAGAATTGATGCAAAAGAGCTTACAGTTTATAGAAGAGATTGTGGGGAAGAATTTTCATATATCTCATATATTGAATAGGAAGTATACAGCCATAAATAGGACATTACAAGTAGGAATTTAAATATGGGAAGTTATCTAAAGCTATCTAATGTAATCTCTTAATTTAAGGGATTTCAAACTTATTCTATCTTATCTATTTATAGCCTATGTATATCTTAGTATAATCAATTTACAACTATTTAGTATCTCAACACTCCTTCTCAAGCTGAAGAATAGATGTCTTCCATCCCTAGCATGTATACAAGATCATGAAAACTTGAACTGTTCAGTCCCTTTATTAAAACATCAGCTACATACACACTAACACTTCTTCCAATTTTTCTTTAATGAAATGTCTATCAATCTCAATTTGCTTTGTCCTATCGTGTTGTATAAGATTATGAGCAATATTGATGGTTGACTTATTGTCACAATAAAGATTCATAGGGTCGTCCCCTTTGACTCTCAAATCATCTAGAATAATCTGCAGCCAGAGTAGTTCACACAATCCTTGAGCAATAGCCCTAAATTTTGATTTTGCAGATGACCTTGTTACCACGTTCTACTTCTTGCTCCTCCATGTTACCAAATTTCCTCCAAGAAACGTACAGTACCCTGTATTTGATCTTCTATCCACTATAGAACCTGCATAGTCACCATCGGTGTAAGCTTCTAGAGGAAGAGTATTGTTTTTCTTGAACAAAATTCCTTTTCTTAGATTGCCTTTCACATAATGTAGCACCCTATAAGCAGCTTGAAGATGAGGCTCTCTTGGATCATGCATGAATTGACTGATCATGCTTACTGAGTATTCTATGTCTGGCCGAGTGTGAGCAAGATATACGAGTCTACCAACCAGTCTTTGATACATCCTTTTATCAAATACCAACCAGTCTTTGATATATCCTTTTATCAAAATCTCGTTCTTCTTTAGCTTCTCCCAACTTGTGGTTTGGATCCATTGGTACCATTGGTGTAGAGACTGGAGTACACCCAATCTTTCCTGTTTCTACCAACAACGAGATATGAAAATCCCTTGTGTGGAATATGCCACCTCAATACCGAGGAAGTATGGAGCAATTTAACTTTGTTATGAAATATCGAACAGGAGTTGAGAATAAGGCAACAAATGTATTCAATAGAAAGAGCCATTTGCTTAGCACTTTGGCGGTAAAAGTTGTGGGGTTTGCCAAGGAAAAAAATTTGTTTGAAATCGAGATTTTGGAATAATCTATTCAGAAATTGCAACCGGACAAAGAGACTATCACTTTCCTTTTGTGATCCATGATGATTACCTTTTCAAAGGAAGTCGACTTTGCTTACCTAATGCTTCCATAAGAGAGTATGTGATTCGGGAATTACATAGAGGGGCAGTACGGCACTTTGGAAGATATAAAACCATCATAGTGGTTGAAGATTGTTTTCACTGGCCCTCTTTGGAACTGGATCTGTCTAAGGTCATTGGGCAATGTTGAACATGTTAATTAGCTAAAGGAAAGAAACAAAATTTTGGATTATACACACTACTGCCCATGTCTCATGAACCATGGTAGGACCTAAGTATGGATTTTGTCTTGCCAATTCCTAAATCTATAAGAGGTTATGATTATATTTTTGTGTTGGTGGGTAGGTTTTCTAAGAAGAGTCATTTCCTTCCATGTTCCAAGACTTATGATACTATCCGTATTACTAAACTTTTCTTCAAAGAGGTTATATGTTTCCATGGATTACCTTTAACCATCATCTCTGATCATGACCTGAAGTTTGTGAGTTATTTTGAAAAATTCTATGGAAAATATTGATCACTAAACTTTAATTTTCAAGCTCTTTCTGTTCATAAACTGATGGATAAACAGAGGTGGTGTATAGATGCTTGAGAGACTTGTTAAGATGTTTGGTTAGAGTCATGTGAAGAATTGGGACCCAATTCTTTCTTTGCCAGAATGTGCATGCAACAATTCTATAATTATTTTAGTTGGTAAGAGTTCTTTTGAGATAATTTCAGGAGTTCAACCAAGAAAGCCTATTGATTTGTTTCCTTTACCACAAACAACACCAGTTATTATTGAACTTGAAGTCTTTGCACAACACATGAGGGGCATCTTTGATAAGGTGCGACGAAAGATAATAACTAACTTGTCTTATAAAGAACATACTGATCAACGTCATCTATTGGTGGAATTCAGGGAAGGGGATATGGTGATGGTCAAGATTTGTCTAGAGTGTTTTTCAAAAGGAATATATCAGAAACTTCATTTATGAAGCATTGGACCTTATAAGATCAACAAGAAGATAACTGCTAATGCTTATATTTTTGGAATTACCAAGTGATATCGGAATTAGTCCTATCCTATTGTTACAAACTAATCATTTATAATAGATTTGATGATACGCAATATCCTACTGAAATTGTGAGAATTTCAACCATTTCTCCTCTTAAAGAGGAGATAGAGGATGTTCTTGATGAACAAATTGTAGCCACAAAAGATAGAGGATGTCGACAATTTCTTGTCAAGTAAAAAGGAAGACCAATTTTTGATAGTACTTGAGTTTTAGAATCTAAATTTACAAAGTTGAATCTAGACTTGTATGATTATTATTTGTCACACTCTTATGTTGAAGGCTTTAGACAAGTCGAGGAGAATTGATACAATAAAAGAAAGTTTGTAGAAGAAATAAAAAAGAAAAAAATTGGTCATTTAGTGGGATGAAAAATAAGAATTGAGTTGGCGGCAAGAAAAAGGCTGAATTATGTTAGGATTCCTTCCTTATTAAACAGGAAGTAGTTATAAGTTAAATATATTATTCGAGTTTAGATATGTTATCGTTAAATATATTATTCGAGTTTAGATATGTTATCTTATTTGTTTATAACTTAAACTTATAGAATTTTTATTAGAATATGATTTAAATTTAATAGGAACTCTTTCGTATTTGAACAAGGGTTTTAAGAATTTCGATAAATATTTGTATACTCAGCCCTTCAATAATAACAATCTTGAAATTTTTCTACAAATTTGAACTTGCAACTAGAAAGTGTGATACTTCTTCTAAGAGTGATTCTTAAACCCTAGAAGTGGTTCCTAATTTTTGACCCTTCATTGTTTTTGTTCCTCACTAAATTTCAGCACACGTAACCTAAAATTCCTGTCATTTCAAATCCTGAAGTCCTAAGTAATTTTCCAGCAATCAAACCTAAAAATTGTCCAGCTATACCAAATCTGAATTTTTAGCATTCCAAATAGAAAATCATACGTAAAACTTGATATTTAAGAAATCTATTGTTAATTTTGTGAGTTTCCAACTACTAGTTAATACTTCTTCAATTTGTCATGCATCCATTGTAAAAGTTACTTACTGGAATACGGTTTCTGTTAGTCCAAGATTGATCTTTGTTTACTCATTAACTTCGTCACTGTTCAGTGAGGTAAGAGCTTCTGTTGCGGCCTTAATGTTTTGCATCAATCAGATTTATTTTCCAAGTCTTTTTCATGGCTTCTAAATGTGGATTACCAAAGTATCTTGCGATGATTAGAATCCCAGAACATCTAGTTTAGATATGCTGTCATGTCTAAGAGTTTATGCTCCTAATTTCAAGAAAATGGTTGACATGTTCTTATTGCAGGTGGTTATATGAAATCCAGCGCCAAAGTTATAGCAGATTCAATAATTAACCTGTCAAACAAGGGCTTCATATACTTAAATCATAAAAGGTGAAGATATGATTGGCGTGGTAAGAGGTGAAGATATGATTGGAATGATGGTTGTTTCACTGCATTGTAGCTTTGATGCTGATTTGATTTAAATCATCCATGCACTTCTGCAGCTCGTATATGTTTTGCATGAGCATCATCACAAAAATGTAGTAATGCTGAAAATACGCAATCAGTTTGATTTAAACCAGAATAGGGTAGCATCATGTGTACAGGTAATGTATGTAATAATAAGATGCATCCATGTTTGGATTTGAATATGAAGCTAATGTATGTAGTAATAAGATGCATCCATGTTTGGGTTTGAATATGAAGCTATTTCAGTTTTCAGTGCAACTTCTTGTGACACAACGTGTAAATCATACAGCTCGGTACGTTTGTGATGATTGTACAGTTCTACCATTTGTCTTTTGCATTCTGCCTATTTACTCATTTATGATATTCCGCATTCTTATACCTCCTATTATTCTAATACTTAATTATTATCTAATCAATAATAATGTAGAGTTCTTGATTGATTAAATTTAAAACAAATTAAATACTACTGTACATCATCACAAGAAACACCATAATAATTAAAAGAGTACCAATATTAACAAATACATATACTAAATGGATGCTACTAGACTGCAAATGAACACTATAAACAAGATAAAAGAGTACTCCATGCCTTGTTGGATCAAGGAAATTGTTAACAGAGAAGTGGCTCAGTGATGGAGAATTTCATATCTATAAAATGGAACTTAAATGAAAATAAATGTTATGTGACAAGTACTAATTAGACACTTTCTATTGTATGTCTCACTTGCATATGGTGAGATGTATTAGATTTGTCACTCGTGCAGTTTGTAAGGCTTGGCCATAGATTTTGGAATATAATCTTTTATTTAATTTCTCAAAAACATTGTAGAAATTCTATTATTTGGACCAACAAGGTTTCGTCCTATAATGATTTATCACTTTTCCTCCTATAATGATTTATCACTTTTAAATGTATCACCTCCTATAATTAAAGTGATTTAATCGATATCCTATTTGATTAGCTACCCTCAAAATGCACTGATTTGTTTAATAACCATAAAAGATTATCTTAATAATAAAAGGATCACATAGATCTATCTTTTGTTCCTAATTCAATCCGTAATATATGTGCTCTAGAAAATGCACATAAAAGTTATTTTAAACATGTCTATATATAGATTAAATATCAAAGATAGAAATCTTTATTAAAAATTGAATAAAAATATAAAAATTCATTAAAGGTTCTTATCTAGATATAAAGTAATAGCTTACAAAATCCTTTGAAGTACAAAAATGACAATTGAAAGGAAAGAAACTCATTCTAAGCTACCCTTTGACAAAAATGTCTATCTTTTGTTGGTTATACGTCTGTCATCTGTCGGCGATCACTTCTTTCAAGTGAACTTTGATCTCTCTCTCTCTCTCTCTCTATTGAGAACAACTTTTGATATGTTCTTGGTCTCTCTATTAGTACTCAGCCACTAATCCTAATGAAAACTAAGTGCTAAAATAAAAGAAAAGTGAAAAGCCCTTTACACCTTTAATTTTCATTACCTTTTATATTTTTTTCCATTGAGAATATGGTTTAGGACATAATTGTATCCCAAGTTGTATATTATTCTTTCAAAATTGTAGGGATGGGTATAGGCTCAGTCATTTAAATTACTTACGTTGTGTTTCTTTTTGTTAAATTTTTAGAAACGGACGCTGGTTGAAACACGCTTATATCTCAGGTTGTATATCTTTCTATTTCTCTTCTCTCTGCATACAACCTCTCTTGAACTCATATATCACCTTCAGCTTGTTAGGGACGAAAACAAGATGACACATTCATTTATAGATCATGTTCAACCAAAATTAGTATTTTCTTTATGTTTGTCTTAAAAACTGCATTCTTGGCTATTTCATTCCTTAATAAACTTCTTTCATAATTATCGAAGTAAGAAAAAAAGTCAATTAAATCAAGGTAATTTAGATAGAAAATATAGCAAAATACTAAGAAATATGTGCTAAATTACGAAACAATTAAAGTAATAAAGAAAGATAAAAAGTGAATCCTTTTTAAATTTATATATTTTTTATTGCCTCGGATTTGTTGCTTTTTTGTTTCAAATTATATCAAGATTTCACTCCTACTTGTTTAGGAATCACCAATTCATGAGGTGGTTGGAGTATTATAGGAGGAACTATAACGAATTCGGGTATTTAGAGATATGAATGTGCGATTGGAGCGCATATTGTATTTTCCAACTTGTGCTTCTTAGCAGCTATCTGGCGTTGGGTGTAAATCATTAAGATTCTTTTTCTCAAGCAGAAAAAAATTGGAGGGGTGCCTCATCGAGTTCTCAATAATGAATAAAGTCTTATTCATATAAATGAAAAATGGATTCACTTTTTCTACGAATAATTTTTTTTGGAATCCCGTATTTCACGATATAATTCTAAAAAACTGATCTTTGTTTACCAACCACATATTATCTAACCAAATCCAATTATCTCTTAATATTTCCTGAAAAAATGTTATTTGCATAGATTATTCCCCCAACTATCAAAAGGCGTTCATAAATCTATGAATAAAGGATGTTGTGCGAGTAACTACAAGACCTAACTCATTAGTAGGTTCTCCAAGTACATTGAGTAGATAATTTATGGTTAGGGGTGAAATGCCACTCGAACCCAGAGCTAGCTGGTTCAACGAATCAAATTAAGTGATTTTGTTTCTCAATCCTTTTGGCTTGCTCCTAAGGATAGTGGAAAAAAAGTTTCTTTTCTTTCAACATTTGTAGGTTTCAATGCGATAACAAGATGTTCCCCCCCTTCTTCCTTACCATAGAAAATCATTTTGAAATAACTCCAATGAGAAGAAAAAAGAAGGTAGTAAGAGACTCTTTCGGACCTACCTTAGACGCTCTAAGATCCTTCTTTAAATCTACTCCCATTTCAATCGATTCAAGATTATGAGATCCTTTTCTATCAGATAGGAAGGGTTGTTAAACAAAATTTATTTCTAATTCATTTCCCCATGGATCCTATGTCTATCTATGTTAAGAAAAAATCATGTAAGGAAAGGGATCCATATTTGTACAAATGGTACTTCAAACTTGGAACGAGCCTGAAGCGCATATAACAAGAAGAGACTCAAGGAGATACTAATGGTGTTTTTATTAAGGTTGATAAATTTATCTTTCTTAACATATATCCTTTATAACATATCTCTTTTAGTAGATTGGTAGATTGTGGGTTAATTATTTTAGCGCATTATAGAGGATGCTTTATTTAAGGTTAATAAATTTATCTTTCTTATTAATTTTTATTATGGAAATGAAGGATGATAGAGAGATTCTTTCAATCATAGGATGAACCCCCCAACTACTATTAAAGCTGTCATAGATTTGCTTGATGGGAAAAAAATCCTAAGGTTTGAGGATGAGGAAGTAGTTTTCAGGATATCTAAAGCCATGATATATCCATTTGATAAAGATGATACCTGTTTTTATATAGATGTAATTAATATTGAAATTTCTCGTGTTATCTAGAAAAAATCATATATGATTTATTTGAGACTTGTATTATATAAGGAGAAGGAAGTGAAGATGGATAGCCATATTATAATATATCATAAGTCACATTTAGAAGTTAATGAAACATTGATCGGGAATTAACTAAGAAGTCTAGTAAAAAGTCTCATAAAAAAGTGCACGTTAAGAGGCAACCTAGTAATTTAGTTATTTTATTCAATTTATTAGCTTTAAGAATATTTACGATTAGTTTTGATATATCTTTTTTTTTTTTGCATATGTTTTTAGTTAAAAGTAGCTTTAATTTCATGGATTTAAGTATGTTTTGAAGTTCTTCATTGTTGGATAATGATTATTTTACATGGGGAGAGAATTGATAGAGTTTTATAGGATATATAAGTAACATGGTATCCTACATGGGTTCGTGTTTACCCTATATAGTACACCCATGTATATCTCCATTAAGTGAGCCAATAGTCGGGGAGTAACCAGTGACTAATTAAAGTTAATGGCATTAGATGAGGTTTGTGATCTTTTATTATTAAGAGAGTACTACTTATCCTAATTTCTTTCTTTTCCCCTTGTTTTCTAATTTTTTTAATTACTCTTATGTGTTATATACATTAAGGAAAATGTACAAATAAAGTGTGAGGGAGGCAATTGTTTACTTATAACCTTGTTTTTTGTGCTTATTATTTTTTATAATTAGGTTTGTAGGAAAAAATTTTAACTTTGAAAGAACTATAATTAAGATAACTCATTATAGGTTTAAATATTTTTATGATTTGATTTATTTAGAAAAACATTCACGAGCATTGATGAATATGTTAATTTTAATTTGCTTTATTAATTTTAAAAATGAATGTCTAATTTGCATTATAATACTTTTGTATAATTTGGACTAATAAGTGCGTTAAAAGTGAATTTTTTAAAAGAACTTTCAATATTTCACTAAGAAGGAACAAAATATGTAAATAAATAAGCAAGAATAAAATTTACTTTGTTAATTTCAAACCAAGTAAAAAGTTAAAGTTAGGGATGACAATGGGTTGAGTTGGGCCAGGCTTGGGCTGCTGGGGCTTAGGCTGGGTTAGAGGCCTGATCGAGTCCTAGTCAACGGACATGAGTCCTAGTCCAAGTCCAAGCCTGACCAAATCTTAGACAGCTTAAGATCGAGCCCAGCTTACTCAATTTTTTTAAAAAATTAAAAATGCAAAATAATGTCATTTTTCTTATAAGGGTTGAGCATTAAGCCTAGCTCAGGCTTGAGTGGATTTTTAAAAAATTATAGGCCCAAGGTTCAGTCAACTCAGGCCTAACCCATTGACTTCTAACCTTGTAGGGTTGAACCTAGGCCCAATTACATCCCTAGTTAAAGTTAAAAAGTGGTTTTAGTAGTCATTTGAAATAGTGACCTAAGTAGTAATTAAGAGTATTCATAATAAATATTTACATTTGCATCAAAAGACTAGATGGCTTTTCCAAAAAGCCTCTAAATGCTCTTAAGTTGAAATAAAGTCTGTTTTTTGCTTTCCTATTAATAAGGGCTATGAAAATATTTGAAAGTTGAAGCATCTTTCTCAAGTATATTCAGTTTATTCATTAGATTGAATTTCATGGATCAAGTTAAAGTTTGAAGGATTATGGAGTGAACTTGAATTGATTTATAACTTGATGCAAGTAGCTAAATGCTTAGAAAAATGACAAAATTTGCAATTGAATTAATGATGGAGAGTCTTGGTTGATCCAATTGATTTGTTTAATTCTTTCCTAGAGTTGCTACCTATTAAAGTTAAGAGTACTTAAATTAGCTTGCTTTGGGAGTAAGCAAATGCTTAAGTGTGAGAAAATTTAATAAGTTTTAATTAGACTATATTTTTAGTATATATATTTTAGAGCATTTTGTTTATGCTCAGATGATTTTTATAAGATTTGATACTCAATATGGCCTACATTTTGTATTTAGGCCTTTTTCTATCTCCACACGAAGAAGGAACAAATGCAAGCAATATAGAGTCAACTTGGAGAAGTTTTGGTATGAAAGGATTCAAAATATGGGTCCTAGAATAGATTCATATTTAAGCCATATACATGCTTAAAGAGCATAGGTATGTGCTGGGGATCGGTGTTGTCATTGATTTCTATCCTATAAATAGGACTGTATAAATCTTCTAGGTTAGAGTCAAATCTAATAAAAAATCATAAAATTAGATTAATCAACTTAAAGATAGGAGTTGTATTTCTTGAGAAAAAAATGGTTTCTACTAGTCCAAGAAACTAGAGTTAATATCAAATCAAGGTAATTTAAGCATAGAAGGTTTTAGGTGAATTCTACATCTAGATATTGCTTATGAATTGATTGTTTTATTCTTATTTATTATTTTATATTAGTAATTTCAATTTAGTTAATCATTTCTTTTAAGTCAATCATTCATTTTATTAGATTAGATAATAGGAAAACAATTATTACTATTACTTATAGTCTTCAAGGGAAAGATACTCTTATTCAATAGAGTGATAGGTGCACTCAATTAGTTGATCTTTATTATGGTTTAGAAGTTATACATCAAAGGACTTATACTTTTTAGGCTAGACAATTTCCAGACTAATGCCTTCCTAGGCTACTTGCTAGTGTAATTCTTGGTTCTCCTAGTAAAATTTTACTTCATTCATGATATCATAATCTAATGCATCCTTATAAGACAATTCCCTAAAAAAAGATTTAAAAAATTCCGTCACTTAATACATTAGAGAATATTAAGAATCATCACTTTCAAGTAGAGTGTTCCTTTCCATCTAAAATCTTGAAAATAAGTTATTCCTCTTGAACCTTTAGATGAGTTTCCCTTAATGAACATTTATTGTGGTTTTTGTTGTAGCAAGGAAGGGTCTACCTAGGATTAGAGGTCTCTCAATATCTTCTTCCATGTTAAGACTAATAAATCAACAATAAATTTATCACCCTTTACTGAAGCATCTTTGATAATGTCCCTCAGATATTTAATTAATCTATTAGCAAAATGCAATTTTATGCAAGTTAGTTTAGGTTTTTTTAATCCTAATTAGTTTAGGTTTTTTAATCCTAAATTTTAAAAAATAAAATAGGGTGTCAAATTAATGCTAGCTTACAGATCATCAAACACCCCATAAATACCTAAGCCATAATAATGCAAAGGGAAGTAAAACTTGCCAGATCTTTTAACTTTTTTGGTAATTACTTGTTCTAACGATAGTTGAGCACTCTTCATTTTACACGACAGTTGATAGTTTCTCTAACTTTTGCTTGTTGCTTAGAATCTCCTTTAGGAACTTTTACATATTTCAGCATCTGCAAAAGAGTCTTGGTAAATGAAATGTTAATGTGAATTTGCCTAAAAAGTTCTATAAACTTATTAAATTACTCATCCATCTTCTCCTTCTTTAATCTCATTATATAAGAAACTTTTGACTAATATTCTTTCACCTTTTCCTTCTCCTTACTATCCTTTTCCCTTTTGTTTTCCTTATCGGCATTTTGTCTATTGGCTTCTCCCTTCATGTCCTTGTTTAACTCCTTTGCATGTTCCTAATTAAGATTAGGTACTGTGTCACTAAAAATTGACCCTTAGGGTCTCTCAGCCACAAATTTGATTAACTGACCAATTTGGGTTTTAAGGTTTTAGAATGAAGCCTCTAGATTTTGAAATCAACCTTTTTATGTGGATATAAATTTTCTCATCAATTTTTCCTATCTTAATTCTTCTCAGGTTGATGTTGTTGTTAATAACGAAGTAGAGGTTGCCTCTAAGCTGTTTGATTGCTTTAACTCAAATTGTATGTCTTACTTTACTGTAGGGGTTATTTTATTATTGGAACCCTCCATATAGAGTCTACTTGCTTTACTAGTTCAGCCTTAAGGTTTACATTTTAACATTTACAACTTTGACGTCCTCCATATAGCTCACTCAGCTTATACTTAAGATAATCTTACCAATGTACTTAGGCTATCAAGTTTTTTTTTTTATATTAATGCTTTTACCTGAGATGTGATACGATCATGTCATTAATATAGTGTATACCTACTAACTTAGTCGTTCACACCCTTCTTTACTACCACTGATAATCTTTCGTAGTCATCTCTTCGATACGCTCAAGGCTGGATTCTAAAGTTTTACTGTTAAGGGTCTCACTTGCTGCTACATCAATCATTTCCTTTGTTGAATAGGTCAGACCATTATAGAAGGTTTGAACGTATATACAAGTCAGTAGCTCAAGATGTGGGCACTTCCTTAGTGGATCTTTATATCTCTCTCACATTTCATATGATGTTTTTCTAAATTAAATTACAAGTTGTGAGATGCTATTTCTCAAGTTTGTTTACTTGGTTAGCAGAAAGTTTTTACCAGTTTTGAAAACCGAACGGTTGGAGCATGAAACGGTCCGGTTTAGCCCGTATTTTTTGTGAGTGATTGACCCGTTCATTTTACAGTCGGACCGGTAAAAACCGCTGAACCGATGAAAGAAAGAACCGGCCGGTCTATTTAAAATGCATTGATTTTGATAATTTCAACTTGAATGAATATTATGATTAGTAATCTTTTTTTATCTGTTTGATGAAATATAACTAGTGAACTTTATTATCTTATTTTGTGTTGTGCTAGTAAACTTTAAAAAAATTGTATATTTTGAAGTTTGAAGGTTTAAGTTAAGTTTACAATTAGATAAATAGTTACATAGTATGTTTAAAAATTATCTTATAAAATAAAAATTTATATATTTATTCGTCACCGGTTCGATCAAGGTTGAATTCCGGTTGAACCATTGACTATTAAATCAGTTGCTTCTCCGGTTCAATTACCGATCCAGTTTTTAAAACATTGATTTTTACTAAAAATTTCCTTGTTAAGATTTTCCCATATGGTGATTAAGGTTGAAGGTAATGTCTTTGGTGGCTCTACTAATCTTAAGTGTCATAAATCTATCAAAAGTTGACGACTTGACATTTGGATCTTCATTCAGTAGTCTGTCACATTAAACATACACTATAACATTTGAATAAAATTCAATTTATTTCAACTTAGTTCATGTTGATTTTCGATATTGTAACACTGGATAGTATCCTGCTGTGCATGAAAAATACACATTTTTGTTGAAGTATTTTACTTGATTTTGATGATTAATTACCTGATTGTACTTATTTTTAGTGACTTTTAGGTAATTATACAAACTAGACCTTGAGATGCTGTTATTCAAAAAGTAAAGACCCTTTTAACCAAAAAAATTCTTGAATGAACATGACCTGCCATACATATGTGTTAGCTTGTGCTCCAAATGGATCAAATTTAGTAAGTGATATAACCTAAGTCACTGTGTGTAAGTTAAAGAAAAAACAGGAATATCCACATTTTAGTTTAGTGATATCAAAAGAAAATTTATAATAAAAGAAAAAAGAAAAAAGATATTCAAACTAAGGTTTTTATAAGCCTTTTATACATTTTATCTATCGCAAACATGATCTTACACATTTTGTAGAGTTATATGGTCTCTAACATGCTTGTATATCTTATTTTAATTGTTCTTTACTCCAGTAAACGAGTTGACAACATCAAGTATCAAACCATGCATCTTTTTGAAAATTTTATTAGCTACTTTGTGTCCTTTTTGTCATATTATTAACTATCTCCTCATCTCCAAGTTTGGACACAAACTAGCATATGATTGTGTGTCAGGTCGTATTTACTCAAAAATTGTGTTTTCAACATGTTTTTCCTTGTAATCTTCTCTAATTCTTAACAAAACTCTTCTTAAGGAAACATCTTCTTAATCACCTAAAAGTATAACATAAATTAATAAGGTTTACATATTACGTATTTGTGTAAATATGGGAGGTGTATATTTGTGTTGATTTGGTCAAATAGCAAAGGAGACAATTCAGGAAAACACGTCACAATCCATGTATACTTAGCGAGATTTTAGTGTTTACAGCTAGAAAATTCTTCCATTTATTCTGTATATATTACGCTAAATGAGCAATAAGAAACAGAGCATTCAACTATAATTTTGTTATGGTATTAGAGCTATCCTAGTGTCACAAACACAAAGCCTAAACAAATATATCCATGTCTATCAATGATGAAAACAAAAATAAGAGAGATGGAGAGAACAACGAGGAGGGACCGAAGACCAAAACCATTACTGTCACTTCACCATACTATGTTCATCCATCAAAAACACCAAGGTTGGTTATTTGCGGTGTGTCTCTCAAAGGAGATTCAAATTATAGAGAATGGTCTATTGTTATGCATCATGCATGAAGGGCTAAAAGAAAGTTAGGCTTCATTGACGGATCGATTACAAAACCTGATGATGGCAATAACCAGATTGAAGATTGGTGGCTGGTAAATAGTTTACTAGTTGGTTGGATCATGATCTCTATTTATCCCTCAGTTGGACATTTGATTGGATACATGGATACAGCCAAGGACTTGTGGGCTGACATCAAAGCTAGATTTTCTATCAGAGATGCGATGCATATTTATCAATTATGCGAGGATATTGAGGATTGCTCGTAACCAGGCCAGAGCATAACTACTTATTTTGTCTTCTTGAAGACGTTGTGGGATGAGCCCAATGGTTATTTGATAGTACCAGCATGTGCTTGTGGAGGCTGCAAATGTAAGTGGGCCAAAGAAATTGTGAGGGAACGTCAAGAGGAGATGTTATACCAGTTTCTTATAGGTTTGGACACTGTTCTTTAAAGTATCGTTGGGACCAATATACTTAGTAAGACACCTCTTCCTCTTCTTAACACTACTGATTCTAATGTTGTACAAGAAGAGGGGCATAAGCAACTTATTAGACCCCAGGAAAAACAGGTAGATGCTGTAGGATTTGTTGCAAGTGCCCTTAACTTTCTTATTAATGCGTGTTTCTGTTAAGAATCGAAAATATAACTCTTTAGAGCTTGCATAACAGACCAATGTGCACTTACTGTTAAAAACCAAGCATAAAGCTAAAAAATTGCTTCCAACTTCATGGATACTCGGAGTGGTGGTACGATGGCCTTGGGAAAGGAGGAAAGTGCAACAATGGTCGAGGACGTGGGACTGGTCAAGAGTCTGGCCGTAGAAAAGTGACTGGTAAGTCCTTTGGTGTGAGTGTTGCTGCGGTCAATACTATCGTTAGCGGGTAATTTTTTGGTCTAAGCAACTAGAATTAGACGACACTTGTTAATCTTCATCATCAGTGTAAGCCACCAGATACAAATGAAATATTATCAAGTAATAAAGCTTTTTTTGATTGGTTGATTTATAGCGGTGCCTCGTACCACATAACCAAAGATAAGTCTGTTATACGTAATATATATGAGCTTTCCCCTACACCTATTAGGTTGCCTAATGGTGACATTACGTATGCAACTCAAGCGAGAACGATACATCTTTGTGGCGACATTTGTTTAGAAAACGTTCTGTGTTCCCGAAATAAAGTGCCCACTCATTTCTGTTTATCGCTTGATTAAAGATGCACTTTGTATTGTCACTTTTACAGACACGTTATGTGTGATTTAGGCTGATTGGAGTGGGTGAAGAGTAAGGAGGGGTCTACATGATTCATGGTGCACCAGTGGCGCATTCGTGTAAGGTTCACAGTAAGTAGAGCAATGTTATGGATCCGTATCGTACCGGCCGGAAGGTACCGTACCGGTCGAATAATAGTACCGTAGATCCTGTCCTTGGTATCGGCTAAAAATACCAGCTAGTACCAGGGTTTTTCGTTAGATACTGGCCGGTACCCAACATATCGGAAAATATTGGGCAGAGCTGGTAAATTAAAAAAATTTGAGGACCATTTTGCAAATATAAAAATTTTAAACACAAAAGTTTTACCCCCCCCCCCTCGTCCCCGACTGCCGCAGCTGCTTCTTATGATCTTCTCTCTCAAGTCTCACCTTCTATCTCTCACTCTCTCGCTCTCACCTCTCTCTCATCGTCGTCTGGGTCGCCTCATCTCTGTCGACGCTTGCTCTCTTCTCCAGTTGCTCTCATTACTCTCCCCCTTGCCTCATCGTCGTCGGAGTTGCAATCTGGGTTTGCGTCCCCGAAGATCCACCGCACCACCGCAACACCATCCACAATACGTCGTCGCCGCACCACCGCACTACCAAGTCATCAACCCTCCGACGCTCACAGCTGGACAACCCAAAAACTCAAAGCCACAACCCGAAGAGCAAAGACCTGATGGTTTAATTTTTTTTTTGTGTCTGTTGATTTTGTTTCGTTGATCGGTTTTATTCTCTGTTGTTGGTGTTTCAAAAAATTGTTGGTAAACTGTAAACGTAAATTACTTTTTTTTTGTGATGAGGATTAGATTGGATTTGGATTTGTGTAATTGTGTTGATGAATGTAGAAGGTTGTCGGTGGGTGGAGGACTTGGAGGTTGAAGAAGTTGCTATCATGGTTTTGGAATGGATTAGTGATTGTTTTGTTTTGGAATGAAATTGCTTATGGTGGATTTGTGTCATTGTGTGTATGTGAAATAAAATAAATTGGTTTAAATTTGATTTTGGAATGGAATTGTTGAAGTTGAAAATTTGAAATTGATGGGTTGAAGAATACCGTGGGTTTTGTTATTTTGTTACGAATTTCTTATATGAAAATTAGAATTGGAATTGAAAATGAAATTGTAAAATAGGGTTAGTATGTAATTAATTAATTATGTATTAAGCAAAGATTGTTAAAACTTAAAATTGAAAGTTGATAATTAACATTTAAACCTAAATGTAAAGTTAATAATCAAATGTGAAATTAATAATCAAATGTAAAATTGATAATTAAATGTGAAATTGTAAAATTGATAATAAAATTTTGTAAAATTGTAAAAACTTAAATCATTAATTGATACATTGTTAATATTTGTGAAATGGTAATTTGTTTTTAATAATTGGGATTGAATTTACTCATTTAGGAAAAAAAATTTTGAGTATGAAGAAGTGATGTAATGTCTGTTTGTTGTCAAATTGTGAATATGTTTTAGACTTGTAGGTTTTAATTATTTATACTTACATTTATTAATGTCAATTAAAAATTATAAAAGCAACATATATATTTAAGAACAAAATATGAAATGGTGTGTATAATATTATGATTTGTTAGAAATGAAAAGAAGATCAAATGTTTAAATAAGGAAAAAAATTTCCAAAAAATTTATATCCTTCAACTTGATCTCAGTTATGAATAAATATTTCAACTTGATGATCATGTTATGAATATATGTGTATGAACAATTGTATAAGATATGTCATGCTTTATTTGCCAATCATGTAAATCATATCATACCCTTCAACTTGATCCTCATTTTTCAAACTTATGAAAGTTTTGTGATTGTTAGAAACTTA
>JAOSBN010000008.1:33131442-33147083 GCA_027563595.1 Erythroxylum suave | reverse complement strand
GAGTATTATGATATTTCCGATAAAATGTTAGGTTATGATATATGTATTCCGATTAAGAGTTGGGTTCCGAAAACAGGTCCCAATAATTTCGGCTTTAACAATAGAGAAAATGATGAAGAAGGGGAATGAAGTATAGTTAGCATATGTGGTAGACATGAAAGCAGATGAAACAAAGTTAGAAAATATTCCAATAGTCAAGGAATTTCCAGAGGAATTACAAGGACTACCACCACACAAAGTGATCGAGTTCACCATAGAGCTTCTTCTAGGCATTGCACCAATCTTTATTCCACCCTATAGAATGGCTCCAACAGAATTAAAGGAACTTAAAGAGTAGTTGGAAGAATTATTAGAGAAAGATTTTATTAGGCCTAGCTCTTTGCCTTGGGGAGCTCCAGTTCTTTTTGTTAAAAAGAAAGATGGATCCTTAAGAATGTGTGTGGATTATAGGAAGCTCAATCATGTTGCTATTAAGAATAGATATCCCCTCCCATGTATAGATTATTTGTTTGACCAACTACAAGGAGCCAAAGTCTTCTCCAAGATAGACTTGAGATCGGGTTATCATCAATTGCGAATAAAGAAGTCCGATGTGTTAAAGACTACTTTCATAATGCGATATGAACATTTTGATTTCTTGGTTATGCCCTTTGGATTAGCTAATGCTCTTGCAGCCTTTATGAATTTAATGAACAAGATCTTCAAGCCTTTTCTAGACCAATTTATCATAATTTTTATTGATGATATATTAGTTTATTCTAAGAGCAAAAAGGAGCATGAAAAATAGTTAAGGATTGCTTTGGAGACACTAAGAAAGAAAGAGTTATATGCCAAATTTTATAAATGTGAATTTTGGTTAAGAGAAGTGGCGTTCCTTGGACACATCATTTCAGAAAAAGGAGTACCTATGGATCCACAAAAAATAGAAGTTGTTGTAAAATGGGAAGCACCCAATAATATAGCAGAAGTGATGAGTTTCTTGGGATTAGCTATTTACTACAAACGATTTGTAGAAGGCTTTTCTATTATAGCTACTCCACTCACAAAATTGAGAAGGAAGAATCAAAAGTTTGTATGGAAAGATGAATGTCAGAAGAGTTTTGAGGAACTGAAGCAGAAACTCACAACCACACTAATTCTGACTTTGCCTTTTGGTAGTGATGGGTATACAATTTATAGTGATGCTTCGAGGAAAGGACTAGGGTGTGTGTTGATGCAAGAAGATAAAGTGATTGTGTATGCTTCCAGACAATTAAAACTCTATGAAATGAACCATCCCATGTATGACTTGGAATTGGCTGCTATAGTCTTTGCATTGAAAATATGGAGACATTATTTATATGAAGTCAATTTTAGGGTATTTACAGACCACAAAAGTCTTAAATATTTGATGAGCCAAAAAGAGTTAAATCTGAGACAAAGAAGGTAGTTAGAATTATTGAAAGATTATAACTTGATGATAGACTACCACCCAGAGAAAGCAAATGTAGTAGCGAATGCACTGAGTAGGAAATCTACTATGCCGCATGTGGAGATGATATATCTACCTTTATTAAAGGAATTAGCCAAGCTTAAGGTGAAATTGAGACAAGTTGAATTAGGTAGTATATTGGCTAATTTTAGAATAAGGCCAGTATTGAAGGAAAAGATTAAAGAATTGCAGGAACAAGATGAATACTTAAGCAAGATTAGAGAAGGAATTAAAAATGGTAAGCCTTCTGAAATAGAAGTAAAAGAAGGTGGACTAATGGTAGTAGGAAACAGACTGTGTATTCTAGATATGCAAGAGTTAAAGGATGAAATTTTGGATGAGGCGCACAATGCTCCATATGCAATGCATCTTGGAAGTACAAGAATGTACAGAGATTAAAAAAAAACATTTTTGGTGGTAAGGAATGAAGAAAGATGTTGTTGAGTATGCTGGAAAATGCTTGGTATGTCAACAAGTCAAAGCAGAACATCAAGCACCTACAGGTAAGCTTAAGCCCTTGTCTATTCCTGAATGGAAATGGGAAAAGATTACAATGGACTTCTTAATGGGATTACCAAGGACCAACAGGAAGCATGACGCAATATGGGTGATTGTGGATAAACTATCCAAGTTAGCATATTTCTTGCCTATCAGACAGACAAATTCTCTGAATGTCTTGGCCAAGAAATACATAGACGAAATAATTAGAATTCATGGGATTCCCAATTTTACAATCTCATATAGAGATCTTAGATTTACTTCTAGATTTTAGGAAAGCTTGCAAGAGGCTTTGGGAACCAAGTTACATTTTAGCATAGCTTTCCATCCGCAAACAGATGGTCAATCGGAAAGGACAATAAGGACATTGGAGGTAATGTTAAGAGCTTGTGTAATGGACCTTAAAGGTTTATGGGATGAGCACCTACCTTTGATTGAGTTTGCTTATAATAATTCTTATCACTCTAGAAATTAAATGGCACCTTTTAAAGCTTTGTATGGTAGGAGGTGCAAAACCCCTATTTGTTGGGATGAGGAAGGTGAAAGAAAACTTTTAGGACCTGAGTTGGTATAAGCTACAGTCGACAGATTAAATTGGTGAAGTAGAGACTCAAAGCAGCTCAAGATAGGATGAAGAGTTATACAGACACACACAGGAAGAAGATGGAATACGAAATTGGGGACAAAATATTTCTTAGAGCTTCATCATGGAAAGGAGTATTAAGATTTGGTAAAATTGGTAAACTTAGTCCAAGATGTATAGGCCCTTATGAGATTATTGAGAAGATTGGGCATCTCACCTATAAGTTAGCTTTGCCACCAGAGTTATCCAAAATTCATAATGTCTTCCATGTATCAAAGCTAAGGAGATGTAGATTGGATCCATCACACATAGTCCAACCTTCAGAAGTACAATTAAAGGAGGATTTAACTTATGAAGAACAACTAGTGGCGATTCTAGATTCGAAGGAAAAGATCTTGCAAAATAAGACTGTGAAACTGGTAAAAGTTTTATGGAAGAACCATGCAAGAGAGGAAGCAACATGAGAATCTTTGGAAGCCATGAAGGAAAAGTATCCACACCTATTTGTAGACTCAGGTAAGAATTTTGAGGATGAAATTTGTTAAGGCGGGAGAAATGTTAGGTCTCGATTTTTCTTAGGATTTAATTTATTCAATTATTAAGCATGAAAATAAGTTAAAAATTATGAATTAGAAAATTTTGGAGTTAATATGGTTTATTATTATTTTCGTATATTTGCATGAATAATGTATAGAATTAAAATGAAGATAAGGAGCAGTAGAAATTAGATTTAATAAGGAAGGGTAAGATTGGAAAGTTAAAAATTTGTCTTAATCTAATAAGAGAAAGAAGAGAAAAAAGAGTAGTGTGTGTTTTTTAGGTGGATAAATTCTTCTAGACCTTCAAGATTATAGTCCATAAATCTTTGATAATTACTTAGTGCTTGCTTTAATCTAAATGGTAAAACATTCCATTGATAATATTTTTAAGGTGGATAAGTAAAAGCAGTTAGTGGTTTTGCATTTTCGTGTAGTCGTAATTGCCAATAACCTGATTTTGCATCAAGAGTAGTAAACTAAGTTTGTCCTTTTAATTTATTGATTACATAATCTTTTTGAAGTAATTTATATGCATCTCCTATAGTAGCTTCATTCATCTTTTATAATTTATAACCATTCTACATTTTCCACGTTTTTGTTCAGCTGAATTATTTACATAAAATGCAGGTGCTGAATGTTTGCTAGTACTAGGGGTAATTAAATTTTTTGTAAGT
This sequence comes from Erythroxylum suave, assembly GCA_027563595.1. Classification (NCBI taxonomy): domain Eukaryota; kingdom Viridiplantae; phylum Streptophyta; class Magnoliopsida; order Malpighiales; family Erythroxylaceae; genus Erythroxylum; species Erythroxylum suave. Next base: position 33,143,318 of record JAOSBN010000008.1, on the reverse strand, counting down.
AATTTGGCACATTCTGTTATAAATTCTTGAACATCAATTTGTGAATAGGGTATATTATTGTGAATGTTTATTTCCTGTGTTGGATCCTTTAATTTTATTTCTATAAGTTGATTATTGTGATTTTTTATAGGACCTAAAGGATTTTCACTACAAACAGTGTCTAAAAGTGTTTCAATTTCTAATTGAATAGTCATATTATTAAGAAGATAGAATTGAAGTGAATCAAGTTGAAATGTAAGTTGTTGTAACTGTTGATAACAAATTGTATGGTAGATGGGGATTTTAAGAATGATTGATTTTTGATTTAAAGATTTAATCATAGGTGTTCTTAGTGTAATAAAATGTAAATATCGACAAAAAGGATTGTATAATTTAAGAAATTTGTTTCCTAGAATTAACAGTAAACCTGATTCTTGTTGATATATAGATGGTACTGGAAAGGTATAATTTTCTATAGTAATATTATTATAATAGCTTACATACCATATAGATTTAAAACTTCCATCTACAATTCTTGTTTGTAAAGGTTTTACTAGTTTTTTCCAAGTAGTTAATACTTTCTTAGACGCAATACATATTGTAGCTCCTGTATCTATATATGCATTGATTTTATTATTCTAAATTTTCACTTGAATAAATGTTGTATTGAGATTTACTTGAGGATTCTAAACTTTCTGTGTAAGATTCATATTTATAGATTGAAGAGATTGTTGAGTCTGTATTATAATCTGATTCTATAGGTTCTAATTCTTCTATTAAGGCTGCATTTAATATATTTACTTTTTCTTGAAATTTTGAATTTTTTCTTTTAGGGCATTCATTTGCATAATGTCATTCTTCTTTGCATAACCAGAAATAGCATGTTCTTTTTCGTTGTGGACAAACTTTTTTCTTAGGTTTAAATTGTCGATATTTTCTTCTTCTGAAATGTTTTTTATATGGTATAAAAGGTCTTTGTCTATAATATTGTTTAGGGTTCCTTTTCCATTTATATCTTCGTGATGGCTTGTATTTATATTTTGCGATAATTCTAGATTTGCTATATTTTGTACATCCATATTACTGTGGAACTTCTGCATTTTTTGAACAACATAATTGTAATTTATTATGTTTTCAATTTTCTTAGTTAAGAGTCTAGCCATTGTTCGGCTAAATACACTTATGTTGTATTTATAGCACCGCCTAAATTGTTTGTTGTTTTGTCTTCACTTATTAATTTTTGGAACCGTTCTTCTACTTTTTGATTAAAAGGATAGGGTAATTTTTGGATAAAGATATGTGTATATAAGTTTTGTTCAAGTCTTGTTAAATTATAATAATATCATTTAAATTCGCACATATAATGACCTAAATAACAGAGATCACATATTTGCATATTATTAAGATGCCAAAGGACATTTACTCGTTCAGTATCTGCAATTGTTTGTTTATGATAAATTAAGTCTTTTCCAATGAATTCTTTAAAAATTTCTATCGCTATAGCATGAAATGTTGTACTATCATTAGTTGCTTCTCTATAATGAGATGTATTTTTAAAATATTCTTCATTGTCTAATAAAAATTGTTGTACTACTCTAGTGGTTTTATACGTAATAAAATTCCAGAGAGAATTCTTATTTATAACATCTCCAAAAGGTTTTTCAATTTGTAGTAACAGGTGTACTTTATTTGTCCAGTCTAAAATTAACTCTTCTGGATTTGTAGCACAATCAATGTTAAGTGTAGTGTCAGATCCTATCATAATATGTTTTGATGTATATTCAATGGGATATTTTATTACTTTAGTTCCTCTTTTATAATAGCCTTGTCAATTTAAAAAATCATCAGATGTCCAATGCCATATATATGAATCTTGATTTTGATTAGCCTTTTTTCGTTTATCTCCACTTACATGTTCTCTTTTTATATTTTGTCCTTCTTTAGTTTTACTACTTTCTGGGTTTGCTTCTTCTACATAAATTTCTTCATCTAACTCATAGGCATGTATAATTTCATCTTTTTTTGTTGTTTGATATATTTGATTATTTGAATGAAGGGTTAATTTTTATACTAATTGTGTAATTTCTTCTAATTGATTATGTATATTTTGTTCAACTGTTTCTAAGGATTCAATATTAAGAGCTGAAGACTCTTCTAGATTTGAGTTTTCCATGGTCTTATTATTATTATATGTATTTTTGGTTTAGGCTCTGATACCAACTTGAGTCCTATTTGTTAATTGATGAGGAAAGTTTTGTATTTTTATTAAAATATTGGGTTGTAATTTTAAATATCCATTACGAAATTCAATTCCTAAATATTCTATATTTTGTTGTGCAATTCTAGCTTTTTTCTTGCTTAAAATTAATCCTTTCTCACTACATCTTTGAAGAACTATCTTAACTTTCTTTAAATGATCTAATTTATCTTGATTAGAATAAATAATAATATCATCAATGTAAAAAAAAAGTAAATTCTTCTAGACCTTCAAGATTATAGTCTATAAATCTTTGATAAATACTTAGTGCTTGCTTTAATCCAAATGGTAAAACATTCCATTGATAATGTTTTTGAGGTGGACAAGTAAAAGCAGTTAGTGGTTTTGTATTTTCGTGTAGTCGTAATTGCCAATAACCTGATTTTGCATCACAAGTAGTAAACCAAGTATGTCCTTTTAATTTATTGATTATATAATCTTTTCGAGGTAATTTATATGCATCTCCTATAGTAGCGTCATTCATCTTTTTATAATTTATAACCATTCTATGTTTTCTACGTTTTTGTTCGGCTGAATTATTTACATAAAACGCAGGTGCTGAATGTTTGCTAGTCCTAGGGGTAATTAAATTTTTTGTAAGTAATTCGGCACATTCTGTTATAAATTCTTGAACATCAATTTGTGAATAGGGTATATTATTGCGAATGTTTATTTCTTGTGTTGGATCCTTTAATTTTATTTCTATAAGTTAATTATTGTGATTTTTTATAGGATCTAAAGGATTTTCACTACAAACAGTGTCTAAAAGTGTTTCAATTTCTAATTGAATAGTCATATTATTAAGAAGATAAAATTAAAGTGAATAAAGTTGAGATGTAAGTTATTGTAATTGTTGATAATAGATTGTATGGTAGATGGGGATTTTAAGAATGATTGATTTTTTATTTAAAGATTTAATCATAGGTGTTCTTAGTGTAATAAAATGTAAATATTGACAAAAATGATTATATAATTTAAGAAAATTGTTTCCTAGAATTAACGGTAAACCTGATTCTTGTTGATATATTGATGGTACTGGAAAGGTATAATTTTCTATAGTAATGTTATTATAATAGCTTACATACCATATAGATTCAAAACTTCCATCTGTTATTCTTATTTGTAAAGGTTTTACTAGTTTTTTCCAAGTAGATAATATTTTCTTAGAGGCAATACATATTGTAGCTCTTGTATCTATATATGCATTGGTTTTATTATTCTAAATTTTCACTTAAATAAATGTTGTATTGAGATTTACTTGAGGATTCTGAACTTTCTGCGTAAAATTCATATTTATAGATTGAAGAGATTGTTGAGTCTAGTATTTGTAAAGGATTTACTAGTTTTTTCCAAGTAGTTAATACTTTGCTAATGAAAACATGTGTTAGGGTTAACAGATCTCAAATCTATTTATACATCCACCACGCTTCTACTATGGATAGCGTCCATACGCACCCACTCAGGAGTTAGACCCGTTGGAACCCCAGTTGTTCTGGAGACTTGAACCACAGATGTGTTTGATGTATAGCTAGCTTTGATACCACTTTGCTAACGAAAACACGAGTTAGGGTTAACGGATCTTAAATCTATTTATACATCTATATATAACATTTCTTACGTTGTTGTTCTCCTTGGAGCTAGGCATTTATTAAGCAGCTACAAGCTGCTTTTATAGAGCTCCTCGCAATTTTATTGACTCATAATTACTATCGTATCCCATTTTAATGCTGCTGGGTTTTCGCTTTCTTACGTATATATGTATACATATATACATATATATATATATATATCCGTATATATTATATATGTATATATATATGTGTGTGTGTGTGTGTGTGTATTATTTACGTATACGTATATATATATATATATATATATATATATACATGAATTCAATTCATAGAACACACACCTAAAATTTCAGTCACATAGATCATTCCATTTGTCATGTGCATGTTGACCTTAAGCCTTCTCCCGGCTGCCCTCTTGTGACATATGAGCCCGAAAAATGGACTTATTACATTCATGATGTAAACTTCGGTTTCATCATTCTATTTCATGGGATTCTTTCAAGCCATATTGTCTGTGCATTTATTGAAAGCTGTTGAGCATGATCTATGTGACTGAAATTTTAGGTGTGTGTTCTGTGAATTGAATTCGTGTGTATATATATATATATATATATACACGCACACACACACACACACACACACATATATATATATATACATACATATATATATACCACATAAGTAAATTTTCTTATGCATACACATATTTATATCTTTCATGCTTCTTAAACTTTCTGCTTTCCACCAATACAGAAATGCAGTATCTTTCACATAAACATGATATCAAATTCATAGAACATATTTGTCCCACATTCACAATGAGTAAATCAAGCATTTAAGTACACATACAAACAAATAATTTTAGCTCATCATTACAAAAACTATAAACATATTACTCACCTATTTACTTGATATTTTCAAGATCAAGTTTGTCTCTTCTCTTGTTCTTGCCTTCGATAATCTTGGCTCCCTAAGAACAAACATATTTTCATTTAATCATCATACATGAATAAAGCTTCAATAAGCTTAAATATCTATGAATGTGCTTAAACTTAACCTATTCTTGATTTATCTAACTAGAAGAAATAAAATATAGCTAAGGGTTTATAAAAAACTAAAAACATAAATCTCTTATTCATCTTCTTTCTCTCTTCATTTCAGCACATAACCTAGTTTCTTTACTTCCTTCTTCTACTAAAGCAAGAGGAAAGGATAAGAAATACCTAAATTGTTTTCAGCTGAACCCTTTTCTTTCTTCTCCTTTGTCCTTGCTCTTTCCTTCTGCTTTCTCCTTGCTTTGGTTTTTACTTTCTCTCCTTCTAGTTTCTTATATAACTTTCTCTCTTTTCTTTCTTAACAATCACGACTCTCTTCTCTTATTAGTTTAAGATAAAATTTTTAACCTTCCTATCTTACCCTTCCTTATTCAATCTAATTCCTCTTAACTCCTTAAATTAATTCTAACTCTTCCTTTTGATCTATACTACCACACAAAAATAATAAAAGGCCAAATTAAACTCAATAAATTTTCTAATTCATGAATTCTACTTATATTCATGCTTGCTAATTTTATAAAATAAATTCTAAGAAAATTTGGGGTCCAACAATATGGATATGCATTATGCCTTTTTACAAGGTGACCTACATAAGGAAGTTTATATGTGTTTGCCTCCCAATTTTTCTGCTTTTCATATTGGGCCAATCTGTCACTTGTGTAAGTCCTTTTATGGGCTTCATCAAGCCCCATAAAATTGGTTTGTCGAGTTAGTAGGTGCTTTGAAGCAGTTTGGTTTTACACATTCATTTTCAAGCTATTCATTTACACTTTATAAGGATTATATTTCACTCTTTGTTCTTATGTACGTGGATGACCTTATTGTTGCTGGTAATAATGCTACTACTATTGATGATTTCAAGTGTCATTTGAGTAACTATTTTCACATGAAGGATCTGGGTCGTTTGAAATATTTTTGGGGATTGGGGTGGCTCATAATTTTGATGATCTCTTTCTTTGTCAACGTAAGTATGCTTTGGATATCATGATATAGGCTGATCTACTTACCTCTAAGCCTGTTACTTTTCCAATTAGCAAAATCATAAACTAGCATTGGTATTTTAGTTCATTGCTTCCTAATCTTGAAAGTTATCGTCGACGCATTGGGTGACTTATCTACCTCATCATTACACGAACAGAACTCAATTATTATGTGCACATTTTGGCCCAATTTTTGCAATCTCCTTGACAAGAACACTGGGATGCTGCAATCCACATCCTTCGATATTTAAATGGTCACTCGGACCAAGGTCTTTTCTTGTGAAGTGATGGTGACCTTCAACTTTAAGCCTTTTGTGATTTTGATTGGGCTAGTTGTCCTTTTAGCAGATGTTCTTTGACTAGTTATTTTATTATGTTGGGCTATTCTCCTATTTCCTGAAAGATGAAGAAACAATATATTGTCTCTTGCTCCTCATCTGAAGTTGAATATCGGGCCATGGCTATTGCTGCATGTGAGCTCACTTGGCTCAATGCTCTATTAAAATCTTTTGGTGTTGATTTTCGTGCTCCTATGCATTTGTATTGTGATAATATGACAACTCTCTACATCGCTTCCAATTTTGTTTTCCATGAGTGAACAAAGTATATAGAAATTGATTGTCACTATGTTCAGGATTAGATTCAAACTAATAATGTTGTCATCGCTTATGTCCACGCCTCTCAACAATTAGTTGATATTTTTAAGGAAGCTTTTGAACGTCAACAATTTCATTATCTCCTACGCAAGTTGGGCATTCGTGATCTTCATGCTCCAACTTAAGGAGGAGTAATAAGGTGTAAATATTACATATTTGTGTAAATATAAGAATTGTATATTTGTGTTGATTTGGTCAAATAGCAAAGGAGACAATTATGGAAAATATCTCACATTATCCTTGTATAGTTAGCGAGATTTTAGTGTTTACATAGTTGGAAAACTCTTTCACGTATTTTGTATATATTATGCTATATGAGCAATAAGAAACAGAGCATTCACCCACAATTTTGTTATAATAGATTAAACCAAAGCAATTAAAGCAGCCAAGCAAAGTAAAATACTAGTTAAAAATATATAAATATTACCTACATCTATAGTCCTCTCTAACATCTGCATGATAACATCATCTTGCATTTACAGGAGGCAGATTTCGAATGATAGGTCCCGACAAGTTGAGTTATCACCCACTGCTATCTTTTGTACGAAAGGTACCATAAATTTTATTTTTAAAAGAAAATAATAGATTTTGATTATTTTATATTTATTTTAAATAAAAATAATATTTATTTTATTTTAATAAATATAAATATTATTACATTTTAATATAATATAAATAATAATATTTAAATGTGAAAACGATGAAATAGATAAATCAATTTATTTGATATATATCTTTGCGATTTGTTATTCTAATCATTAATGTCATTTGACTGTTTACTTGGAATATCACATGTTTTCAAAATGTTATATTAGTGAAAGTCGACTAAAAAAATGATAGAAACACTTATGTTGGACATTTAATAAAATATATAGGCTTCTCATGAAAATTTTAAAGCACAAAAGATTACGACAGGAATGTCTTAAAAATATATGGTCTTTTAAAATATAAAGAAACACCTTTAAGAATATCAAAGAATCTAAAAATAAATGGTAAAAACTTGGATTAATATATAAAATTTTTTATAAAATGAAGCAATACCTACAAAAGACAGAAAAAAAAAACACTTTTACCTACAGCTAAATGTAAAAGGGAAAAGATTAAAAGCATCGATTGAATAGCCACCAAGGGTTTCGTTTCGTCTAGTTATTGCCCTTCTCAAGTACTTTTTAAATCTTGTAAATTAAAATTTTTATTATTTTGGAAATAAATTTATTAATATTAAGTAAATCCGTTATAAAAAAAAACGGATTTGGTGGGCGCGGCATGTCTGTGAGAACTATGACCAAAGGTTGACTCCTTCCTCCATTCATTAACTCCCTCCGTCACTATCTTGTGGTGTGTGCAGTCCGCCCTTTCACTTCAATGTTCAATAGAAGAGGAACTGGACCTCTGTGTCCTCTTCAGCTTAGTCTCTTCCCATTCTGCGCTCTTCTTCTTCTTCTACCGCTTTCGCTTGCTTTCGAAATTGCCGACTCAGATGACTCTGTCTTCACCAACGCCAGCGCCACCAATACCTCCATTTCTAAGCTTAAGGAAGGCTCCTTCGCCGATATTATCGATAAGGCTCTTGAAAAGGAGTTCACTGAGAACGAACAGAACGAAGGTTTCTCTCTCTCTCTCTCTGTCTGTCTTTCTCTACTTGTCCCTTCCGTTCGTAGCGTTTATTTAATCAAAGAACTGTCTGTGATTTCTGCATAACTCGTTTTCGTTGATGTTGACGCTTGTTCTTCTAATTAGATTGTTAGGTTAGTTGTGGAGATACAACGTCTCTTCTTTCTTCCAGTTATATGGATTACTAATGATGTACTTCGGAGTGCTTAATTTGGATCTTTTTTGTTTGAATACTTTTCTCTCACTTTGTTTAACTCCAGGCCGACATGGATTTAAGATCCGAGACTCATGAGAATGTCCACTGCAAGTATACCATGTGTTATTGTTAATTCAAACCCCTTTTTACTAGATCTAGTAATTTTGCTTTATTTAAAGTCTTACTTTTAGTCTCAGAACGGAAGCTTCACTAGGATTGTTGACCTTGTATACAAATGTTGGGGATCAACTCAATTGCAGTTGAGGTTATCATTAATGGTGTTATATTGATTGTTCATTGTAGCCTCTGACTTGGAATTGTTTTGTGACGGAGATTTTTTTTCGTTGAGCTGATTTGGTGCTTCTAGCAATTGTTTTATCCTTTATACCACTTGTAACGTTCTTCCAATTTTTAACTAATAATTATACCCCACTCCACTCACCAATGCGTCCAATATTTGGCAGCAATTGATTCTGGAAGCTTCAACAACAGTGTAGCAGAACAGCAGGTTTCTTTATTCCATGTGTTTTTTTTGAATTAGATATTTTCATATCAATTGAATAGTTTTTAGCAATCCAAGAAACTGAATGGCATGTTTAGTCATAACCATCAGTATATTTGGAGGATTGAGAAGACTTTGTTTGTGCATCTTCATGATCGTTCTTTGATTGTTACAAGTTTTATCTAATTTCATTAAGAATAAAACATACTGATTTTTTCATTTGTCTTTTAGATCATGTAGAATAGTCTACATATACTTATTTAGGATCTTTTAACTTATCAAGTCTTATTTATGCATTTTTCTTTGCTCAGGCAGTTTTGGAAACTGTTGCCAGGGTGAAGCCAAAGAAAAATGAAACAAAGGAGGAGAAGTACGACTTCTACTCTATATCTCGTCACTTTCCTAGATATTTTGGTATTTGACTTGTCATTTAAGGCATTCATGTTTCTGTTTTTCATCTTAGGTCATTTAAGCTTCATGATGTTTTCAATTTAGACAATGAAAATAGAGTCGAAGATACCCCTACACTTATAGATAGAAAGGTAAGATTACTTCTTTAGGTACCTTTGGTGCTGATGTTATTTTTAATGTGTAACTATGGAACTTTTGGTTGTTTATTTCAGGACAATGTCTTTATTATATCTAACTTCAAATCAAAATTTCCAGTGTTGCAGTTAGATTTGAGGTGATCTTTGCTATTTCTCATGATTCTTTTTAAATATTTGTTGTATTTAGCATCTGAATCCATCTTTATTCCTTTGTAGATTGATATCAGATTTGGTTGTCGTCATTGTGTCTGCAGCTTGTGGTGGCATTGCATTTGCCTGTGCTGGACAACCGGTCTGATATATTCCATATAGATAGTTCATGAAATTGCAATAATATGATCTATTTAATGTCTAAGCAACATAAATCCCTCATTTTATGCGTTTATAAGTTTCTTGCCTATGCCAACATTTCTAACCATAGAGTTTTTATAGGCAATGACTGGATATCTGTTAGCAGGATCTGTTATTGGACCTGGAGGCTTCAACTTTGTCAGTGAGATGGTGCAAGTATGTGTGAATTGTTTCATTTTGCTTTATTAGTTAGGATATCTGTAGAGGATGATCTGCTTGATGTTGCACTTTTAACTTAGATTGGTTTAGAGTAGTTCTTATTCATTTTTAGACAAGTTGACCACTCCCTGTGATGCTTTGATTGACATATGTTGTAATGGAAGTTGAATATAATATCAGCCACGAAATTTCTGTCAAGTATAAGAGTAAATGCAGTGGTCATCTCAACACAAATTTTTGAATTTATGATTCTACAGGCATCACTTGCTCAGATATGACTAACCCTTTGATTGATAATTCACTTGTAGTTTTTTTTCTTGTCATGCATATCCTTGTAGGTTGAGACTGTGGCTCAATTTGGGGTTGTTTTTTTGCTCTTTGCACTGGGTTTAGAGTTCTCGATAACAAAAGTTCGTTCTTTTCATATCCCTCATATTTAATTATAAAGTGAAATTGCTGGTGAAGTTGTAATAAACATTTATCTGCCTCAATTTCAGCTTCGAGTTGTTCGAGCAGTTGCTGTTTTGGGAGGTCTACTCCAAATATTTTTGTTTATGTTCTTATGTGGAATTACAGCCATGGTATTTCACTTGATCTTTAAGAGTTTTATAAGTTGTTTTTCTAGTTTGCAAATACTGTTATTGTTGTATAGCACTAATGCAAAACTATAAGCTGAACAGATGTATATTATTATTCCCTTAACAGTCAATGCATAGGCATAAGTATGTATAGGAATACAAGGATCTATTTTAGGAAACTAATAGCTGTACATAATTTCTAATTGATCTAATTTAGCTCTCTTTTAGGAGTCATTAACACTGAGGAAATATCTACTCGGATATTTCCCAACACTCCCCCTCAAGTTGACTTGTAGATATCATCCATAATCAGCTTGGTAACCGGAAAACTAAATTGTCTCGTGTAACCCTTTTGTAAGATTATTAGCTACTTGTTGTGAGGTAGGTATATACAGAACACAAATTAATCCTTTTTCAATCTTCTCCTTAATGAAGTGCTTGTCTCAACATGTTTTGTTTTATCAGAGCACAAATTGAAATTGTGGCCTTGTTATCACAATACACCTTCATAGGAACTGAAATAGGAATTTGCAATTCCTTGAGTACCCTTTTAATCCACAAAACTTCACAATTTCCATGTGCCATTGATTGGAACTCAGCTTTGGCACTACTCCTTGTAACAACACTTTGTTTTTTACCCCGCTTAGTCACCAAGTTACCACCAACAAATGTGCAATAGCTTGAAATTGATCTTCTATCAGTAGCACTTCCTGCCTAGTTAGCATCAGTATAAACTTCAACTTGAAGATTGTTCCGCTTACGAAACATTAAACCTTGCTCGGGAGTTCCTTTTAGATACCGTAGTATCCTATACCCAACATCCAATTGTTCTCTGCCTGGTTAGTGCATAAATTGACTCATTAGGCTGACAACAAAAGCTATATCAGATCTGGTGTGTGACAAATATATTAGTCTTCCAGCTGGCCGCTGGTATCTCTCCTAATCAAAGATATTTGCTTGTTGAGTTGGGCTAAGATTCTCACCTATTTCAATAGGTGTATCAACTACCTTGCAGCCTAGTAATTTGGTCTCATTCAACATATGTAGTATATATTTCCTCTGATTCACAAATATACCTACTTTTGATCTAGCAAACTCCATCCCGAGGAAGTATTTGAGTGGTCCAACGTTACGGATGCCTTCATTGGTCAGAAATACGGCAGATGTGGTCAACAACATTAATTCTTTATTTCTTGTTTCCTTAGTTCTCAATTCCTTTTAGTTTTATTAGAACTCAAATTCTGTTTCCTTTTAGTTTTATTAGAACTCAAATTCTATTAGGACTCCCTTTAGGCTGTAGGAGTTTAGTTACAGTAGAACTTATCCTTGCTTTTCTGTAATCAAACGTCTCATATATATATATGGGCAAGCATTCAATAAAACGGCAAGATTCATTATTTACAAACATTGAGATTCAGAGTTCTCTCCTA
>JAOSBN010000008.1:33109156-33131342 GCA_027563595.1 Erythroxylum suave | reverse complement strand
AATAAGTCAGTATGGGTTTAGGACCCATAGCACTATCAGGACTCATAGTATTATCAGTAGGACTCATAGTATTATCATGGATCATTGACTCAGGAGCATCAGATCATATGGTAGGAGATAGGACATGTTTCTTTGACTATAAACCATGTCACTCTGATCTCACGATGAAGATTGCTGATGGCACTTTATCTAAAGTGGCTGGGACTGGATCAGTTCAAATATTACCTGAAATCATTCTCAAATCTGTGCTTTATGTTCCTAATCTTGATTGTAATCTGATTTCCATCAGTAAATTAACTCGTGATAACCATTGGTTAACAACATTCTTCCCAAATGGGTGTGTTTTTCAGGAATTGGGTTCGAAGAGGAAGATTGGCAGTGCTGAGCTGTGTCATGGACTATACCTCCTCAAGCCACTCGAATTTGGATAGGGCCCAATAACTACTTCAAGTCTATCTGTTCCTATTTTGAGTCAATCTAGTGTCAATAAAGACAGTGAGATCATGGTGTGGCACTATCGGTTAGGACATCCTAATTTCTTATATCTTGGAAAGTTATTTCCCCATTTGTTGATCAATAAAAATTCAAAAATTTTCAAATGTGAGATATGTCAACTTGCAATGCATACTAGATCTGTCTATTTGGGGTTTCACCCAACCCTATGGAATTGATTATCAAGAGACTTTTGCTCCAGTTGCGAAACTTAATACTATTCGAATACTTCTGTCCTTGGCTGCAAACTTAGACTGGTCACTTCATCAATTGGATATCAAGAATGCATTTCTAAATGGGAATCTCGAAGAAGAGGTCTACAAGGAGATTCCATCTGAGATCCGGAAGAACCGCAGCAGAAAGGTGTGTAAACTGTTGAAGTCTTTATATGGGTTGAAGCAACCTCCAAGAGCATGGTTTGGACGATTTTCAAAGTCAATAAAAGGACATGGTTTTACCCAATGCCAAGCTGATCACACATTGTTTGTGAAGCGTTCCTCAGTAAATAAGTTGGCTGTACTTATTGTCTGTGGATGACATCATTCTAACTGGAAATGATATAGAAGAGATAGCAAGGATCAAACAAGCATTGGCTGAAGATTTTGAAGTCAAAGATCTTGGTCCTGTTCGATACTTCCTAGGAATGGAAGTGGCTCGACCAAGGAAAGGTATATTTGTTTCACAACGCAAATACACCTTAGACTTATTAAAGGAAACTGGTATGCTTGGTTGTAGACCAGCAAACACTCCAATGTACTCCAAGAAAAAGCTTGGGCGTGAAGGAGTCCCAGTGGATAAAGGGAGATACCAATGTCTGGTAGGGAAACTCATCTATCTTTCCTATACTCGACTAGACATTGGTTTTGCAATGAGCGCAGTTAGTCAGTTCATGAACAATCCGATGGAAGAACACATGGAGGCAGTATACCAGATTCTCCGATATCTAAAGAGGACTGCTAGGAAGGGGTTACTATTTAGAAATATTGACTACCGAGATGTAATGTTGTACTCTGATGCAGACTGGGCAGGGAGTCAGATAGATAGCATATCAACTACAGGTTATTGTTCCTTTTTATGGGGAAATCTTGTGACTTGGCGAAGTAAAAAATAGTTTGTAGTCTCCAGGGGCAGTGCTGAATTAGAGCTAAGGGCAGTTGCAGTTACAATTTGTGAAGGGATATGGATCAAGCGAGTAATGGCAGAGTTAGATATAGAATTTGGAAAGACTGTGAAGCTCAAATGTGATAACCAAGCGGCCATCAGTATTGCGAAGGATCCAGTTCATCATGATCGAACCAAGCATGTTACGATTGATAGACATTTCATTGCAGGGAAGATAAAAGAATTCTAAAGTGCAAGTAATATACACTCCAACTCGGGAGCAGTGTGCAGATATTCTAACGAAGGCTCTTCAAGGACCTAATTTTGAGAGATTATGTAGTAGGCTGGGCATGTACAACATGTACAACCCAACTTGAGGGGGAGTGTCGAATATTTAGTCCTCAAACTTAGGAGTTAGTTTCCTATTTTGTAGATATTAGGAAATCAGTCTTTATTAGTCTTTATTGTGTTACTATTTTATAGGTGATAGTTTCCTTATTTAGTTATGTAGAAGTGTGTATATATATCATGTACCAATTGTGATTTACAATAAGAAGATTAATTCATTCAGAATCTTCAGTATCAAATTTAAATTTTGCTTTGGCCACTAGCCCTCCTTGAAAGGCCTTAATGGTTGATCCTACATCATGATGTGGAACTTTTCTGTATAAAAAATGTTTTCTTTAGATTACATAAGTTGTCTACCTCATTTATTTTAAATTGCATGTTAATGATGTTTTCTTTTTGTTATCGTTGCAGTGTAGTGATAAACTGGGCCTGAGTCTGGAATTGGGATCTTTTGCAGCTGGGGTGATGATATCGACAACTGATCTTGCTCAACATACATTGGAACAAGTAAGGTTTCCATAATCTGTTATCCTGTCTATTGAAGTTGTATATGTGTAAATTTTGTATATCTTTATAACATATGAAGTGAGCGCTCTGATTTCTTGCCATTTATGAAGTTATGTAAATCTTACCACCAGGAGGTTCAACTAGCTATTCTTGGCATGACTTTAGTGCCTAGTATTTCTCTTTTGTCATTATGTCTAGTAAGTTCAAGAGTTGTCTTTGTTCTCATGTTGCTAGGACTGCAACTATCATAGAAACAAAGATATTATTTATCTCAGCTAATTGCTAATATTGTATTTTTCTGATTAAAATGCATTCATGTATTCATCGGGACCTCATCTGTTTTCTTCCCATCTTTAATCTTTACTACACTAAAATCGATAAGATGGGCATATTTAAACCATATTGACTAATCTTAAATTTTTATCTAAGAGGCTATTAAATTAGCTAACTAGAGCAGGATTAGCAACCAGCACTATCCCATTTTTTGTGTCACATGTAAGTCCATGTCTGACTAATTGTGTTAGCATACATTGGAGTGTACAAGAGATGTGGAAAGCCACAGATCCGTAGTACAAATGAACAACTTCAGTACTGTACTTCTTTCATTGGAAGTTCAACATACATTAGCGGCAGAGCAACTAGAGGTATATCAGACAACAAATATCCAATTTAATGAAAAACGTTATTGTATCCATGGGATCGGACACATTCTTAGTATTTTCACAAGTGGCAGTAAAGGGTAAGCAGGAGTTGCATTGTTGAGACACTGACTTGGTCGTCTAAAGAAACTACCTTGCTTCATATTCTTATCGTTTGGGATATAATATTCCAGAATAATATTAAGTTCGATTTTGTTAAAACTTATTTGCTCATCATTGTAATCCAACATCCGTGTTTAAAAAATTTCTGGCTTTTTTTGCGAGACTTTGTGGCTTGAACTATTTGTTTTTTATGCTTTTTAGGCGAAACTTTTACTAGAAGGTACATGATATGCACTGTTTGTATTTTTAAATCTTGTTTTCTAACCACTTTGCACTCTAGCTTATTTTTACTGATTTGATTCTGATAGGCCTTTGGGTTTCTGCATAATTCAAAATGGGCGGTAAATCATAGTTCTCAGTACTTAAATGGTATAGGTTTCATCATTTGAATGGAAGACTACCTATAAGCAAGAACCTGACATGAAACTGAATACATAGAGGGCGGCTTAACTGGATAAGTAATCTGCTGATGATTTCCTGTACATAAAGAATTTGGAGAGGTGAATGGGGAATGAAATGAAGCTATTATTTTCTAGAATCTTAAGATAAACCTATCTATTATCATCAGAATGTAGGGCTGGAATGATGACTGTAAGCGTGCTTATGGTTTTAATTTCACTTGTGTTGCTGAGGCTTTTCTAATTTGCTTTGCCTGCCAGTTTTGCTAATTTCTTGGCCCAAATGGGGATAGCATTTCTTTTTTGCATGTTCATGGTCTCTGACCAGCAGAGCTTGTTCCTTGTGCAGATTGAACCTATTCGAAACTTCTTTGCTGCTCTTTTTCTTTCCAGCATTGGGATGCTGATCCATGTTCATTTTCTCTGGAGCCATGTCGATATATTATTAGCATCTGTCATTTTAGTTATAATCATCAAGACAACCATAATTACGACAGTAGTGAAGGCATTTGGTTACAACAACAAGGCTGCACTCCTTGTAAGATTTTATTCGATGTTCACTGTCTATTATGCCTTCTGTTATGATTTTCTATCAACAGAATATAAATGTGTGTAGGTTGGAATGTCTTTGGCTCAGATAGGAGAATTTGCATTTGTTCTTCTCAGCCGCGCTTCTAATCTTCATTTGGTTGAGGTTAGTGCCATCATTGGAATATCCATCACAGCACTTGCACAGAATTGGAATTTTGGGACATCATATCTGTCAAAATTTTAAAAATTTACTGCCCCAAGTTTGCTAGGGGAATTATTAAAATCATGAGATGTGGTGGAGCTGATATTTGGACCATTTTCAGGGAAAACTTTACCTGCTGCTTCTTGGAACCACAGCTCTCAGCCTGGTATTTTATTGTTTTAAATAAGTTTTTTCCGCGGATTGTTGTGTTCTTTTTGTGAATGTAAAGATTACTGGTTTTAGACATCTGTTGACTTGTATTTTCGGGTGGACATGATTAGCTGATAACATAATAATTGGAGCTCCTGATTGCACATCCTCCTAAAATGATGATGACTAATCTTAATTTGAAACTTGTATGACGTGAAGAATATAAGCCAAACCACAAAAGAGCGACAGGCTATATCTTCAATGTAACATGTTCTCTTTGTGGATGGTAGACATAACAATTTTATAATATGGATGCTGATAGAGTGTGATCCAGATTAGTCAAAGACATCTACTTTTGTGCTATATTTAGTTGATATAGGATTTGTCGTTTTGTTTATCTGTTAATCCTGGTAAATTTGTTCAGCTCAATATTTGTATAGTTAGTTCCAATTTAGAGCAGTTAAAATGGTTATGGCTACTTTAGAATCATTTGTTCAATGCTTATTTGTATTTTTGTATGTTAAAATTTTGAGATGTTTATTATTAATGAATTATGACATTTTATATTTCTACATCTTAAATTGTAGAAGTGATTTATAGCAATCTATTGGTTTGATTTCATTAGTTCTGTTTGTTTCAAATGCCAAGTGCGAATCCTAGTTCTTGTCATGGGTTTTTTTGTTCTAGTTCGTTCCTTATAATTCACAGCAACCTAAATTTCCAGCACTATTTTTTTTAAGCCAAAAAATACATAAAACAGCTTGAGTAGCCCAAAATTTGAATTTATACATTCTTTGTCAAATAGTTGGTGTGTCCTATATTAGATTGGTATTAGAGCCTGGGTTCAATAATGGCAACATGGAGCATAAGGGTTTGAGGATTATTCAGCGATGAAAAGAGTAATGAGCTAATCATACAAATTCTTGAGAGGGTGGACAGTATTGTAGCAATGCTTAAACAAATCACAAGTTGGTAAGACAGTAATCAACAGACCATCAATGTTTACTTGGAGAAGTTTGACGAAAATCATATAATCAACTGTTGAGGGTCTTTGAGGAGTTGGACAGCCGAGAAACTACCCTCTCAGAGGAACTTATAAGTGACATAAGAAATTGATAAAGGACTGAAGGGCACATGGTTGGGGAGATTACTAAGAGTCTTTAAGTACATGATTGCTTGAGGATGATCATTGCGCATTTGTCTTTAGACTGAACTGCAGATATGGAGGGTTATTTTGATTGGTACAATATGAAAGAATACTGAAAGGTTAGATTTGCAATGATGGAACTAGTTGAATATGTTAAATTTTGCTGGAGAATAGTAGGGGACAGATTTTGTAAAGTAGTTCAGCCACCAATTGTTGATTTGGAAGAGATAAGGTTAAAACAAAGATGACTTCCAAACCAACTTACTATACTTCTATAAGGAAACATAGCTGTTTTAATTATGATGTAGCCAAAAGAGAAAAGGTGATGTTGATGCTAGTTGCCAATGTTTTAATCGTCAAAGTCAACTGTTGTCATCTCTTCCTATGGGTTAGGCAGAAAATGTCAACTTTCATGCTATATTTGTTTTATTTAGGTTTCTTTTATATATTTATTGGAATACTAGTATATTTGTTGAATAGCTTCTATAGAAAAGAGTTTAGTTTCAATTAGTAGTCAAACTGAAGTTATGGTTAAATTAGAATCTGTCATTGCCTTTCTACATGTTCATAGATTGAATTTAAGAGAAGTTAATATAGTTTGAAGGAATGAAATTTGTTGGATAATTAGCTTAGGAGATTATCTTTTAGTCTAAAAGATAAGATAAGTTTGTCCTATTTTAAATCTAATAGTAGCATTAAATTAGGAAATACTCTTGTATAAATTCCCTTGAATCAAAGGAATAAAGTGAAGTTTTGTCCCTTTCTAAAATCCTCTTGTGTCATGGTACCAGAGCTATCAGTTTTGGCAGCCTAAAATCTATTTCCAGCCACATCATGGCTGGAGTTCAACCAACCCTTGACGAGTCTTCCACCACACAAACGTCCTTCCAAACACCTAGTTCCGTAACCCCTTCATCCCAATCCTCATCTC
This sequence comes from Erythroxylum suave, assembly GCA_027563595.1. Classification (NCBI taxonomy): domain Eukaryota; kingdom Viridiplantae; phylum Streptophyta; class Magnoliopsida; order Malpighiales; family Erythroxylaceae; genus Erythroxylum; species Erythroxylum suave. The sequence continues at coordinate 33,124,774 of JAOSBN010000008.1, read as the reverse complement.
CTATTGATAATCTTTCGTTGCAAATCATGCAACATAAATTGAATGGAATGAATTTCCGAGAATGTTCTCAGTTAGTCATGCTAGTAATAGAAGGAAGAGGCAAGGCTGGATATCTAACCGGGGCAATTCGTCAACCACAGGAAACAAAAATCACTTATGGTGCTTGGGATGCTGAGAATTCTATTGTTATGGCTTGGCTAATCAAGGTAACATGTCTGTTACTAAGTATTATAACTTCTCACTGAATTATGGCAGAAGATGGATCTGTTTTATGCAATAAACTGGGAATGTCATGCTGATGCCAAGAAATATGGAAAATGGTTGGAAAAGGAGAGAGTTTTTGATTTCTTGCAGGGACTTAATGTTGAACTTGATGAAGTGTGAGGACGGCTACTTGGTTTAATGTCATTACCCTCATTCCTTGAAACGTTTGTAGAGATTCATAGGGAAGAGAGTAGAAGAAAGGTTATGCTTACCTCTCCCACTTTGGAGCAAATCTCTCAAGGTTCAACTTTAGTGGCAAACTCTCGAAAGGGGTCTACTCAACAACCCTGAGAGCAACAAACCAAGAACAAGCAGTAGTGTGACCATTGTGATAAGCCCTACCACACCCATGAGACCTGATGGCACTTACATAGGAAAACACCATATTGGAAGCCTAAAAGCCAAAGGGGTCAACAAAAACGTGGAGTAGCACTTGTAGCAAAATCTGATATCAGCAAATCCACTGGGCTAAATTTGTCTTTCTAGCAGGTTGAACTGCTTCATCAACTCTTGAATCAAACAAAGATCACAACTGAATCAAATTCACATGACCAACAGACTCCTACCGTAGCACTAGTGCATAAAGGTAACTTGTGTCAATCATTAATATCAAAGTCTCTAGGTCACGATTTCTAGATTGTGGGCACGGGTGCATCAGACCACATGAGAAATGGGCCATGTGAATAGAAAGTAAATGTCTGGGTCGTAGATGGAAAGTTGTCACCAGGTATTGGTCAAGGGATGGTTTGTTTGTCAAATATGACATTACGTACCGTTTTCTATGTGCCTAAGTTAACTTATAATCTATTATTTGTTAGTCAATTAACCTAGGACATGGACTGTATTGTGACGTTTTTTTCTTCTCGTTGTGAATTTCAAGACCGGTGTTCAGGGAAGATGATTGGCAGTGCTGAGGAGAAAGATGGACTTTACTACTTCTTAGGAAAGAGCACTCCTACTAAACTTAAAACATCAAATAAGTTTTCCCTTTCAGTTATGTCAAATTTTGATGTTATGTTATCAACGCCTTGGTCATCCAAATTTCCCATATTTGAAACTCTTATATCCACAACTTTTCATCAATAAAGGTCATATTTCTTTATATTGTGAGCAATGGGTCCTTGCAAAGCAAAGCAAAAACCATCTTCCCATACACTCATATAGACCCTCAAAACTGTTCCAACTAATTCATAGTGATATTCAGGGTCTTGCTAGAGCTAAAAGTTTAACGGGTACTCGTTGGTTTATCAGTTTCAGTGATGATCATACAAGGGTATGTTGGGTATAACTAGTGAAAGACAAATTTGAAGCCTATCATGTCTTTAAACAGTTTCACAAGCTCATTCAAATTGTATTCCAAACCTCTATTTAGGTAGTACACATTGACAATGGGAAAGAATATTTTTCACATTATTTTATTCAATATCTCAGTGAAAATGGGATCATCCACCAATGTTCTTGTGTTTATACCCCACAACAAAATGGGATAAAAGAAAGAAAGAATTGTCATTTGTTAGAGGTAGCCCAATCTATGATGTTTACCAATTTTGTTCCAAATTCCTATTGGGGAGAAGCTATTCTAACTGCATCATATTTGATAAATCGTCTCCCTTCTAAAACAATTCAATTCCGAACCCCTTTAAGTGTTCTAGATCAATTTTGTCACACAAAGATTCTTAATTCTCTTCCTCCTAAAGTCTTTGGGTGTAATGCTTTTGTACACAACAATCAACCCAATAGAAACAAACTTGACCCACGAGCTATTTGGGTACTCTCCCACTCAAAAAGGTTATAAATGTTTCTCACCTTTTATGAGCAAATTCTTTGTTTCATATGATGTTACCTTTTTTGAAAGACAATCGTTCTTCTCCAATACTCTCTTCGGAGGGAGACATTCCATGGAGAGACTTATTGGGATCCAAGCATATCACTCCCTCCCTATCTCACAAAATTCTGTCAAGATCTTCCTTGAAAACTTACAAACACCCACCATTGAACCCAAAACTGGTGAGTCCGATTCAGTGGGAGAACTAATTCCCGACCAGCCAATCTTGGCGTATTCTCAAAGGCCTAAAGCTCCTCAACAAGGCCAATCATTGGACCGAGAACCTGTTCCTAGAGAAACTATAGCAAGTGACTTGGATATGCCTGTTGCATTAGGAAAGGGGGTAAGATCATGTACAAACTATCCTATTTCACATTATTTGACTTACTCAAAGTTGTCTTCAAAGTTTAAAGCTTTCACTACAAAGCTTGACAGTCTAAGAATTCCAAGAAATGTGCATGATGCATTCCAAGAGCCTAAGTGGAAGGAAGCTGTACTTGAGGAAATGAAGGCCTTACTTGAAAATAAGACATGGGATATTGTAGATCTACTCGAGGGAAAAGGTTGGTTGGTAGCAAGTGGGTGTTCATTGTGAAGTATAGGGAAGATGGAGAGATCGAAAGGCATAAGGCTAGATTAGCAGCTTAAGGTTTTACAAAATCCTATGGAATAGATTATGAGGCAAAGTTGAACACAATTAGAGTTCTTATATCATTGGCTGCAAATTTAGATTGGAAACTCCATCAGCTTGACATTAAAAATGCCTTCTTAAATGGTACATTAGATGAGGAACTATATATGAGGATTCCACCAGGTTTTGAATCTAAATAAGAAATGGGAAGAGTCTGCAAATTGAAAAAATCTTTATATGGCCTCAAACAGTCTCCACGAGCATGGTTTAAGAGGTTCAGTGATAATCTTTGCAGATTTGGATACAAACAGGGACAAGCTGAGCACATGTATGTGGATGATATTATAATCACAGGTTATGATACTAGTGAGATCAATGATCAAACAAATTGAGGCTGGAATTTCAAGTAAGATATCTCGAAGCCTTGAGACACTTTCTTGGAATGGAGATTGCTAGAAGTAAAGAAGATATTTTTATATCTCAACAAAAAGCCTTCTTGATTTATTGGAGGAAACGGGAAAAATGGGTTGCAAACCCATGGGAACTCCACTGGAAAGAAACTGGAAATTCAAGAGAGATGAAGAAGATCCTCCTATTGACAAGGAATATACCAAGGGTTGGTAGGAAAACTTATCCATTTGTCATTAACCAGACTAGATATTGCTTACTCTGTGAGTATTGTTAGCCAGTTTATGCACTCTCCAACTCAAAGGCATTTAGAGGCAGTCAACCATATTCTGAGGTATCTCAAAGGTACTCTAGGCAGAGGATTCATATTTCAGAAAAATGAGAAAAGGAGCATAGAAGATTTTACAGGTGCAGATTGGGCTGGTTGTATTGAAGATAGTAGATCAACTTCATGTTGTTGTACCAAGTTGTGGGGGAACCTTGTTACATGGAGAAGCAAGAAGCAGTATGTAGTGGCAAGAAGCATTGTTGAAGCAAAGTTTAGGGCAATTGCACAAGGAATTTACGAAGTTATTTGGTCAGAGAGGTTAATGTAAGATCTACAAATCACCACTTCCTCTCCCACCAAAATCTTCAGTGATAGCAAATCAGCCATTAGCATAGTGAAGAATCCTTTTCAACATGATTGAACAAAACATGTTAGAATTGACCGAAGCTTCATCAAATGTGAAATAGAAAAAGGAGGCATTGAATTATGCTATGGTACTACTCAAGCACAGGAAGTAGATGTTTTCACAAAGATCATGCCTAAGCCTAGATTCGAGACAATTGTAAAGAAGTTAGGAATGATAAATATCTATTCCTCAACTTCAGGAGGAGTGTTGGATAATTATTTATCTTTATTTTTAGATAAGTCTGTTAGCTTAGGAGATTATCTCTTATCTTCTAAAAGATAAGGTTATCCTATTTTAAATCTAATAGTTAGTAGTATTAAATTAGGAAATACTCTTGTATAAATTCCCTTGAATCAAAGGAATAAAGTGAAGTTTTGTCCCCTTCATAAAATCCTCTTGTTTCAAAATTCTTCCTAAGAACGGATTTTAGATTTAGGACTGATACCTAGTTTTTTAAAGTGATATATAGATATCTGTCTGCACCAATTCATGCTTACATTTGTTCCAAATCTTATGTTTGATATCTAGTCCTTGTACAAACTTTAGGAGCGGTTCTCATTTCTATTTCCTCCTTTGTAACGACCAGTGACCTTATCTGAATTTCAACTTGTACGTCTTTTAATCTACTAATTGATGTATAGCTTTTTGTCCTATAAAATAATAGGCCAAATAGTACATCTTTGTATGGGAAATAGAGTGTTGAACTTCAACTAGTATTTTCTTCTATATTCTGTATTGTTAGAGGAGGTAAAGTATGTGATATATTGCAAGAGATGAATATTAAGACTGGATTAGGCTTAGCATTTGTCTTGGTCCAGTCCAAAGACCAAGCCAGAACTCGATGTGACCCGGGCCAAGCCCAAATTTTTATATTTGAAAACGATGTTGCTTTCAGTTGAAAATTTTGGATTTCAGGCTGGGCAGCTCGAGCCCAAGCCCGGTCCAAAATCCAAAAGTGTTTTCTTAAACAAGCTTGCTGACCAGCTAAAATGCCATCCCTAGACTGGATGTCTGTCCCTGTGGTCTAATATTTTCAGTTGATGGTAATTGAATACCCACAAACTGTTTACTGAAGTATCAACTTGTGCATTTACTGAAGTAAATTGTCTGCAGGTAACAACTCCTCTACTTTTTAAGCTCATTCCTGCTGTTGCACATCTTGGGGTGTTGCTGCGATGGTTTCCCCCTGACAGTTCTGTTGAAGTAAGTCGTTTATTCTGTTTGAAACTTCAGTTCAGTATGTGGTTCAAGTGTTTTCTGGCAGGTACCTGTTTTTGATGCTCTGGACATATTCTCTAGTGACGAAGCTGTATTTCTTTGTTTTCCACTCCTAGGTTGGATTTAAAGATAGTACTAAACAAAGGATTACATTGGTTGTCCAAGGACCACATGACTCATGAGCTGTGTACAGATGTAGAAGTGCTTTTTCAAATTCATTCAACAAGAATTTTCCCGTGGTGCTGCCAAAGCTGAGATTCTCTAACGCAAAGGATTTTCTGGAATTATGTCTGCAATTTGTGACTGACTGAATTACCCCACCCATTCAAGCTCGCGAAGGCGTACGAACAGCAAATGGGATAATCTAACTGCCGTAAGGTCTAACATGTGAAGGTTCGCCCAAAATTTTAGATATTTCATCATCATTTTGCATGTTATTTTCTAAGGTTCTTTCCATAGTGTAATGGGTTTTTCCTTGTATTCTAAAAATGATATTCATAATCACTCATATGTGAGTTTCATGATGTAAAATCTGCAGTTATGGGGGTGTTGTAGATAATCAGTTTTTGTTCGGGTACTTTGAATCACACCGGAAAGAAGGCAAGGCTGTATAACAATTTGGGTAGGAATTTTAATTAATGTCATAATAATTGGTTCCCACGGTTGATATGATTCGGCCCGGTGCAACTGGGCTTAGTTTTTAGACCAGAAAAGATGAATCTGTTCCCACATGAAAGATGAATTTCGATGTGTTTAACTTGGATCCTGTGACTCGTTCAAGCCCGACATGCCAAAATGTTATTCCGCAAAAGAACATAAATTTCAAACTCGTCCGAAGTTTTGTTATTGAGTGAAACATCAAAATTTATAAGAAAGCTAAGAATATATAGAATGTGGTTTCCTTTGCTCGGTATGATTTTGAGTAGCAATAAGATGATTTTTGTTAAGAAACAACAGGGTTAAAAACGGACTCGAGTAGGGTTTAAGAGTAGCGAATAAGCAATATTGAAAATAGGTGGTGGGAGGACAGGTAGGTTCGTCTATCTGTTTTATTAATGTTGAGAACTAGAATATAAGTGGGAGGACTTTGCACCATCTGTCTCAACGTAGTTGAATTCTTTTCAACAACCTAAGGAATTGCCCGTCAAATCCTCTGTTTCAATTATGTTTTATTAAATTTCATCCACATATTTACGTAAAATTCTTTTCAACAGCCTAAGGAATTGCCCATTAAATCTTCTATTTCACTTATTTTGTTTCAACTCTGTTTTACTAAATCTTATTCACACATTTATGTAGACACCATGTTCCTAACACACCTTGGCTTTATATATGGACAGGTGGTGTGTGTGATGTCTCACTCATGTGAGACATCATGTAGTCCCAAGCAATCCATGCATCACTCACGATTGTGACACTTTTATGCAGCACGCCGTGAGCAATGTTGCTTCATCATCTTGATTTTCTTGTCTTTATTTGCTCCAATGCTTTTCATTCTTGCTCCATGACCACAAAGGAATGTGATTCTCTAGAAAACATGTCAAATATGTTACTTTCGAATCACTTTAGCTCATTCTATTCTGAATCGTATCTAAAACATATATGAACTAAAGTGAGTATCTTAAGCAATTTCATATCATTAATTGCTAAGTGTTATCGAATAATTATACAATCAATTAAGCACAAATCAACCATGAAGCCCACATTGGAGGCCATGAAAGTGGGCTTCCATTGTTTTTTTTTAATATAGTTAGAAAAATTTTCAATTATTATTTTAAATATTATATATCTTGAATAAATTATTTAGACTTTTAAAGAATAATTAACAAATAAAGATTTAAGTAATGTTAATCCATTCAACTAAGATTAATAAATTCACCTAACACCATCGCTATTATGTACCAACAAACTCAAGAATCTTAAAGAAATTTGGAGAGTTTGTTCAATTGATGGCTCAACTTTTTAACTATTATTTTATCTTTATCAACCTCAATTCCCCTTTTTAATACAACATGACCTAGGATTGTCCCTTGTTTCACCATAAAGTGACTCTTTTTCTAACTTAAAGTCAAGTTGCATTCAATACATCTTTCATGAACACGAGTTAGGTTATTTAGACAATCATCAAAAGAAGTATCAAAGACTAAAAAATCATCCATAAATATCTCGATAAAGTCCTCGATCATGTCTAAAAAAATGGAAAACATGCACCTTTGAAATGTTGCAGGTGCAATACATAGCTCGAATGACATCCTCTTGAAAGCGAATGTCTTAAATGGACAAATGAATGTCATCTTTGTTTGGACCTTAGGAGCAATCAGTATTTGGTGATAACCTGAAATAACATCAAGAAATAATAAAACGCATATCCAGAAAGTTTATCCAACATTTGATCAGTAAAAGGGAGAGAAAAGTGGTCCTTTTTGGTCATTGCATTTAATTTCCTGTAATCAATACACATTCTCCATCTAATGGTAGTCCTAGTGGGCACTAACTCATTCTTATCATTTCGAATAACAGTAATGCCAGATTTTTTCAGAACCACATGTATTGGGATCACCCATTCACTATCCACAATTGGATAAATTACTCCCTCATTAAACAGTTTCAAAACTTCCTTCTTAACTACCTGCAACATATTAGGATTGAGTCTTCTTTGGGTCTCTCACTCTAGTTTAGCCCTCTCTTCTAGGATAATCCTATGTATGCACATGGAGGTACTAATTCCCTTACTATCACTTAAACTCCATCCTATAGCCTTTTTTAATCTTTTCATCTTGGTAAAAGTTGTTTCTTCTTGATTAGCATCCAAAGTAGATGCAATGTAATACCCCACTTCCACTGAGCACGTACCCATACATCCCGAGGACATTCGAGCACATGCCCTATGAAAGCGGTGTATTTGAGCAGTCACATCCACTCTTAAGGAATTATACATATATGATATAAAAATTCAAGGATTTAAACTCCTCATTCCATTAATAAAACACAACTTACGTTGTAGCATTTCACTACATAATCCATTTATACAGTATCACAAAAATATCTTAGAGTTTGCTACTCTTTACAACATTCTACATGGATGAGGAACTATACAAAAGATTCTAACTAAACTTTAGAGTCTTAGTTGATCGATCTTTAAGCCATTTCTTCAATCCAAAAAAACGCAGTACCCGGCTTCTTCTAGAACGTCTTAATACCTAGGTCTCCTCTCAGTACTTGAAAAGCTACATCGCAATTTTGATGAGTTTTAGGAACTTAGTGAGCTAACCATCATCGATGGGGTCACTCATACCAAACACAAAACAATTCCTAATTCACATTCAATTCATAAATAAGTCATAGCACATATTGAACATTACTTGACATTTCATCATATTTCAACAAATACCATTGTGTACACTATTTCACATTTCTATTTCAAGGCAGACTATATAATTCATTTCAATCAATCATATAACACATATCAAATTGTATATGTAATTGCTCATGAGTTTCCACTTTCATTGTTAATTGTTACAACTGAGTGCATTTTTAACTGTCCCGTGTTCTTTATGGATACCGGACTTATCGATAACTGTCCCGTATCTTTTGTGGATACTAGGCCCATTTTACTAGTGAGCCTGTGATTCTTTATACACATTCTGAGCTTTAAGCTCTTTTTCATTGGCCACTCTGGTCATAACTTTCTTTATCTGTTCATGTATATCACGTAATGAAATGCATCAAATCACATATATTCACTCAATCACTTTCATTCAATATACAAATTCACTTTTCACTTTTTAATTGGATATCAGTCCGTCGTTCAACATATTTGTTGAGATCATATATTTCTGTTAGATTCACATTCAATCAAAACACTTCCAATACGTTCCTAATTATCGAACTCCTCAGACCATTTATGTCTGAAATTATCACATTCACATCAATAACAGTTCAATAATTGAAATTTAAGCAATTAAAATCATTACTAGTGAGAAACATCTAGGTGATTCACAGTAAGATCCAGATAGCTATTGCCTTAACGTCCTGGCAATGTTTGGAAACTGTCATTTTATTTGCGCTTCTATATCATGCAATACACTCATTTATACACATTACTAAATTTCTCATTCACATAAGTATTCAATTATACATATATGTATATATGTTATGTGTAATGCATACACGATGACATTCCTTGGTATGTATCCTCAATTATGAATCTTAATGATTCTTGCCTCAAAACACATATATGTCTAATTTGATCGTAGGTTTACACCTCAATTATCACCCTAAACATATCAAACATTTAATCACCTATTCAAGCATCAAACTAGGTTCATTTCAAGCCTCATTCAAGCCTAATTGCACCATAGTAAAGTACCTTAGCATTAGTCATTTCAAACATCACTTAAAAGACAAAATTTTACTTTTTATGCTAGCCCACAATAGCGACAAAAGCCAGTGCAACAGGCCACCACTGTGGGGACTTTGCCACTATCGTGACATAACCCAATTTGCCAGGCCACGATCGTGCACTGAAGGCTATGATCTTGCCCTGCCTTTCTTCCTTCATTTTTCCACGAATTCCATAACATAAATAACATCATTAACACTTTAATTTTTCCAGAATTCATGTCAATTTATGCAACTTCATTTTATACTAATCTAGCTACCATATTGATTACATTAAAACTCATAAGACTCTACTTAATTTATTCATCATCATTTACTTTATACTCAGCATATACAAATCCCAGTTCTTCTCATTTCAAGAACATTACACCAACACCTTTCTTAAGCATAATTTCACCTTCATTATACCGGAAATCTCAAATCTACTTCATCTACATAACAACATATAATTTATGGTTTTCATACTCTAAAAAACAGATTACAAACACCAACATTTATTCATCAAAATTCCTACACTCATCATGTATCGTTTTCACTAAATCAATCCTTCTCAAAAGCACCCCTATAATAAATCATAAATTATTATTCATCATATACAAAAATAGGTCACAAACACATCTGTTCGTTTATCAACTTTTAGTTCGTATTTAATCACCATTTTCACTATTAATCATCCATAAAACAGTACATAATCTATCATTAATCACAAACACAAAAGCAGAACATCAAAACATGTCCATACATTCATCAACGTTTCATCATATATTCAACTCCTTTATCCCATCATTCTATCACCAATGATCATCATAAATAGTTTTATTAAACAAACCATAAAGATCCTTAATATATCACTTGTTTTAGCTCCAATCTTTGAAGATCATGTAACCTTGGCCTCAAGCATACACGATCATCAACATTTAAGGGTGAAATATGATGCTAATTTTGGTAAAGATCAATGTAGAGAGTGATGGTGAGGGTGGGATGTTCGTGAGTGAAGAAGAAGAGAGAAGAAGATAACGAAGAAAGCATATAACAAGAGTGGAAAACAATTAAATGAATGTGGTCTTTCAAATGGGTTAATGTCGTGGGTGAGTGTGGTGAGTGGCAAGTGTTATGACACTTGTCACTTGCCATATATCACATGTCACTTTACTATGGTTCCCTGTTGGTCTTTTAATAACTAGTCCATTTATCTATCAATTTCCAGTCCATTTTTCATCCAATTTTCTATGACACTTGTCATTAAATCTTAATGCCACTTTTCAATTATTTATACTACCAATTGTCACTTATTTCTACTACCACGAATCAATTTGTCTTGCTATTTGGCATTTTTCCTAGTCCAAAATGCCCATAATTTCATAAATTTCTCAATGTTCACAAAAATTCTGAATTAATAATTATAAATCATCAATTTAAAATTCACGACATAATAATTCATAATTTACATCATAATCATTTAAAAATAATTTATACCTTGGAATATGTCAATTGAGTGCATTTATAGTCTTTGTAATTTGTACAAAAATCCATATTCACATGTGTATATGTTAATGTTATGCATGAGCATGAAATGTATTTCCTAATTTCTCAATGCTATTTCTCATTTACAATGGTCTAGGACCTTATGTCCTAACCTTCAGTATGGAAAACAGGATATTACATGCAAGAATGACTGGATATGCTTCCCTTTCACCTAAAAACACATACTTTAAATTCTTAGGTAACTCATTCAACTCTACTTTTGGTGGGGTTTCATTCTTCTCTTCATTGGAGGTTATCTCTAAGAATTCGCCAAACTCTCCTCCTACGATATTGTGTAACAATTGACGGTACTTGTCAAACTCTTTAACCAAGTCTAACTCCCTTGTTTCTTCTTCCTGTTAGGCAAAATAAAAATATGCAACATAATTTGATCAACAAGAGAACACTCCTCATAAACAGCAATAGTAGGGATAGGTTTAACATTAAAGATTGAAAATACTAATGTTTCTCTTAAGAAATTCATGGTCAATTTCTCATTCTTCACATCAATCAAAGTGTTAGTGGTGGCCATAAAAGGTCTTCCAAGGAGTATGGTGTGCTCCTTCTCTTGTTCCTTTATTTCCCCCATATCTAAAACCATAAAGTCTATGGGTACAATCAATCCTCCAACCTTCAGTAACACATCTTCCATTATTCCTTTCGGATAAAGGATTGACTTATCATTTAATTGCTAGCACATGCTGGTAGGTATTAATTATCCTAGATCCAATTTCACATAAATATAATGAGGCATTAGGTTTATACTTACTCCTAGATCAAGCATATCCTTAACCTTCTCACCATTACCCATTGATACCTTCACGATGAAACTCCTTAGATCTTTCAATTTGGGGGGTAACTGCTGCTGAAGGACCATATTTGCTACTTCTGAAACTATCACCTTCTTATGTAATCCAAACTTCAATTTTTTCATGCTTAGTTCCTAGAAAAGCTTCACATTAGCTAAAATGATCCTAATCACATCTAATAATGGCATATTAATATTAAATTTAGAAAGGATGTTATAGAGATAAAAAAAATTGCTCATCTTGTTTTAAGTCCTTAAGGTGGCTTGGATATGGAACTGGTGGTCTATAAGGATCGGTCATCCTATGCATTTTTGACCCTTCATCACCCTTGATTGCATGCTTGAGTTTTGTTACCTCCTTGAACGTGACTTCAAGAGTCTTTCCTATTGTTTTCCTCATTTTGCCCATCTTTGCCTTTGCTGAGGATCTCCTCTTCTTGATTACCTACATTAGACATGTTAGAAGGAATCTCAATATGATTATGAATCACCTTGTCACTTCTTCGAATAGTAATGGCCATGACTTGTTTGGGTTGACTGGTCAACTTTCCTTTATGATTGCCTTAAATATAGGTAGTGAGTTACCTCATTTGAGTCTCAACCCTCTTTATAAAAGCTTCCAATGAATCAAATCTCCAGTTATTCATCTCTTGATTATGAGAGGTAGCTTGAATGAATGCGTTCTCAAGATGTTTTACCTTAAAGATTGCCTTTGGAACTGATTCTTCCTTTGAAATTCTAATATGGTGGATGGGGCTTCACTAGTGGATTGTTGGTCTTCAAAGATAAATTGGGGTGGTTTCTCCAAAAAGGTTATAGGTATTTGAATATAGATCATTACACACACTCAGTTGAAAACCATTCAGGGAATTTTCTTGTTCTTCCTCACCTGCAAAAGATTCAAAAGAATGCAAACAAACATTAGCTCCATGACCAAAAGTTCTACATACACCAAATACCTCATGCTTCGAGGCACCTTAATTGTTTCAAGCTTAGCATTTTCACTTATTTTATTAGCTTTGACAATTTCATAACCATTTCTTGGTTTGATTTCACTTCTTAAACTCCAATTCTTCTCCACCTCATGCTTTTTTTTGTTCAACATTTCAAATATTTCATATGTCCACAGTTCCTCCTGCTGCATTATCCAATGTGTACTGACACTATTGCGTTAATCCATTATAGAAGAATTGGTTCTGCATTTAAAGTGGAAAATAATTGTGTGGACATTGTATAAGCGCAAGTTTAAAGTGAGAGTTTAAAGAATCTCACTCCATCTAAGTGAAGGTAGCTATCTTCGTCTACAACTCAGAGGTCTTCTGATGGGAATAGAATTTCTCATGAATTTGTTATACACCTCCTCCTATATAGTCAATGAATGGGACGGAAGGATCATCAACCATGCCTTGGCCCAATCATTAAATGTGTAAGGGAAGTGTCTCATTCTGAGTTGATCTTTGTTCAAGCCATCCAAAGGAAATGTCTGGAGAGTGGTATAAAACTCCCAAATGAAGTTTAAAGGGTCTTTATTAAGAACTCCCTAGAAAGATGGTAGCATGTTGTAGTGGATGCTCTTTAATTCATAGTTTCTGGCCGCCTCTCCTAAACGTATGCATGAAGTGGTGGTACCAATTACTTGTCTAGCATACTCTTTCATTACTAATTGCCTTTCACCCATCTCTTGATCTTCAAGCCTGGGTTCCTCGAGATTGTCTTCTAAGTCCCTTTGAGGTCCTTTTATCCAATGCATGTTATCAATTAAGGGAACAAGTTCACTTTCCTGTGATCTCTTTCCATGCATAAACAAGATAAATACAACACTAAATTGGTAGCAAAAAACTGTTAAAACAACTCAAAGAAAGAACATGACAAAAATGCATGCATGAACAGACAAAACAATCAAAATTAAATTAAGTGTAAACACTAAACACCTTCCCAGCAATGGTGTCAAAAATTTATTGTGCCCAAAAAAGTTATAAAAAATACCTTGGCTATCTTACTTGCAGGTATACGAGGTAGTTTTAGTTTATTACGTAGGTTCACCTCTTAAGGAGTTGAGATTGGTTCACTCAAATTAATCTTGAAGAAAAATAAAAACAATTGCAATCCTAAACATTCTATCCCGATTTGTTGAGTAAATGTTGAAAGAAAATCACACAATTAGACTAAAAAGTAAACTAATTTAACTGGAAGCAAAATGAATTGATTAACCGGTATCGAAAGCTCTTGAGAAATTAACTTCACTAATTTAATCTCCTATGCGTGAATAAGATGAATTGATTAGATAATTATCTTGCTAAAATAGCCAATTAGGTTCTAAATTAGTTCAAATAATAAACTAAATCCAACTTTTGTATTTGATAAGTTATTATCCAAATTTTTAATACCTAAATGATTCAAAGGTTGGCCATACTGTTACATCTAGTAAGCTTAGAAACTATAGCAAATAACAAGAGAACAAAACATTAACTCAATCATGCATAGTTGATGAAACTAGATTCATAATTCTTAAAAAAAGAAGAATCAGCCCATCATGGAATAAACAAGTTTTATCATCTGCATATACTTCATTCCCATAGTTAACATTAACAGAAAAGTCTTAAAGCAATAACAAAGTAAAACCAAAATGGACTATCAACTATAACAAGAAAACAAGTTCAACAGAGGAGTCCCATAGTGCAACAAAGAAGAAATAGAGATAGCAAACAAATAGGTCATAAGATGAGAATCTTGGCTTTAACTCTCACCCTCTACCTCTGTTTACTATCATCCAAAACAATGGATGCTCCCCTAGTTTCATTTATCTGATGCTGTTTCTCTCCTTCTTCTGCATTAACTGATCATCTCTTCTCCAGCCTCCTCTGTTCTCTCTTTTCTCTTTTTTTTTTATTTGTATGTCTCTAGCTAACCCCCTCTCTCTGTGTGTCCAATTTCTCTTACTCTTTCTATTTGTAGTCCTCCTCTAGGTTTAGGTTTTTATGTTGTCAAAAACCTGCGATATGAAATATTAAAACATTTAAACACTACAAAAAATTATAAATTACCAAAAGAATATTACCGACCAAAAAAATATTGCAGGCAATCAGTGATGGAAAATCAATTCTCGTCGGTAAAAGTTGTTGGAAAAATTTACATTTAGCAATGGAAAAAATTTCCATTGGTAAAGATGGAAGGAAATTATCCTGGCAAATTTTCTGACGAAATATAGCGACATAATAGCCTTTTCAATTGGTAAATTTTTCGGGAATACTTTGCGGCAAAAATAAG
Source organism: Erythroxylum suave (assembly GCA_027563595.1). Lineage (NCBI taxonomy): Eukaryota > Viridiplantae > Streptophyta > Magnoliopsida > Malpighiales > Erythroxylaceae > Erythroxylum > Erythroxylum suave. Next base: position 33,109,754 of record JAOSBN010000008.1, on the reverse strand, counting down.
CATCGAGGTTTATCGACGGGCTCGATTCTATCATAAATCATCGATAGAAGAGTTATTCCGTTAGTAAAATTAAAACGTAAATGTCATTATTGGCTTCAGCTTCAACGTTTTTAATAAATCAAAAATGACGTTGTTTGGTGATACACCAAATGAGGTCATTTTGGTTAAACATCTAATCTACACAAGACCGAAGCCACCCCCCAGTCGATGTTCATTTTCTCCAGCTCTCTTTCAATTTCTCTTCTACATACAGTTCTTTGTCATCACTGTCGTCTGTGTTCTCTTTGTCCCTTTTGCGTCTTCATTCTGCTCCTTTGCATGCTTCAGTTCCATTCTGCTTCTTCATTCTGCGTCATCTTCCTTCATATGCTTCAGGCCCTTTTGTGTCTTTGTTCTGCATCTACGTTTTCATCCATCCTTTCTTTTATGTCTTTGTTTAATCATCAATTAAGGTGAGAGGGATTTGTTTTTTATTGGGTTTTGTAGCACCCCTTATTGCAGGGTACACACCGGGACGCCCACAGGTCATTCCGGTACATATCCTACGATAAGGGTGAGCTACGAACAATCACTACAATCACTTCACATGGCATCATAA
>JAOSBN010000008.1:33087716-33109056 GCA_027563595.1 Erythroxylum suave | reverse complement strand
ATGGTCGAATCCTATAGCTTAAAGGGAATGATATTGTGTTTTATACACTTATATGATGGTGTATAACTATAAAAAAAAAATATGTTTAAGTAGTAATTTCATTGTATATCTTTTTATGTATAAAGGCTCAGCAGCTAGGAACCGAGGAGCTCATACCGAGCATTTTTAAAGCCAAGGTAATGCAAAACTTCTTTTGAGGTGAGTTGTGGAAACCATATTTCTCATATGAGATTAGATCGCCTTAAGACATGTATGATGACTTGTATGTTAATTTTGAACCTAGGTAATGCTTAGTAGAAATGAATCTCAAATGGATGCTAATACCCTTATGTATTTATGAAATGACATTGTTTTTAACAACTATGCATTTGAAGCACAAAAATTGGCTTATATTTCATGAGAAAATGTTTTAGAAATCTTCATATCATAATCGAATCATGTGTGCTACATGCATGTATTCTCTTTTGGCTTAGAGCCTTGGCATGGTTCCATTTTATCGGTTGGACCGATAAATAAAAGTATGAATCCTTACTTGATTTTAGTATTCAAAATGTGTATATGATTTTTTGTGATTGATAAGGAAACGATTGGCAAATCGTGTGCTAGGCACAACTGATTTAGCGACCCCTATACCTTTGATGTTGGTACATAAAAGTTATGTCCTCGTGTCGACACCTTTCTACAAGACTTACGGGTGATTCCACACCTAGGGTCTAGACACCAACGAGGTCATCACCTAGGGTCATGATGCTCTTGTCGACTATATTCTAGACTCACCACGGATGAATTAGAGCCAACACCGAGGATCAGTGAATGCGTATGCTAGTTTGGCTGACTAATAGTGTCAAACATAATTGTTTTAGCTTACCTTGATAGTTGTTTCTTTTTTACAAGATTTGATTTATACATGTGATGTTTTTATGCTTTTGTGCATTGAAACTGGAACCAATGTTCACTAAATGAGTGAATTAATAGGCTAGGCCTATATGATTTCTAACCAGTATACGTTGAGACGTAGACTAGGCCTGTGTGTTGTATGTTCACCTTGTGGGTTATCTATACCCTCTTGGTGTGTGTTGAGTTTTAATTGTGACAGATGCTTTTCTTGCTCACTGAGTACATAGTATACTCATCCCCACGCCACCTCGCTTTCCAAACATAAAGGTTAATTTAGTGAGCTTGAAGTTCTGAGTAGATTGTGTAGTCTTTTGATAGTTTCAGGTATTACCGCACGTGGGTAGTTTCAGTTTTGTACTTTAGTTGCATAGTGGCTCATGAACTGTTTTATTGTTTTATTAGATTGGTTATGTAGATATGCTTTATGATTTTACAAATTTAACTCTTGACTATTTTGTTGTTGTAAAAGACCTTATGTATAAACTTTGATACTATCGTTGAGTTTGCTTTGAGTGGAATTTAAAGTCTGAAGTTGTGGTAAAATTTTTTGTGTGAATATAGAAGTGTGTTTAAAATTGTTTGTAGGTTTGGGATTTTTAAAATACAGTCATTGCACTACCTAATTTCTTTTTTAAAAAATTCGGTTAGCCTTGCACAGCTAGATTAAGGGTACTGTAAGTTTCCTTAGCTCAGGTATGCGACGGCTGCCATAGGCCTGATATGGTACTGAGTCGTCACACACGACATGGGGAAACATTGATTTGCAGCACATCAAGGGGTAATAAAGTATAATCGTCAGTGAACTTAAATGGGTTTGATGGGGGGAATGGATTTAGAACAAATAATGTGGATGCAAATGAAAATCCTTACATGTAAATGGTTTGTGATGTAGCCAATTATACCTTTCAGGAAAATATAAAAAATATTGATGAAGAACCAAACCCATATGCAAAACAGTTTTTTGACTTACTACACTCAACTGACCAAGAACTATGGCCAAATTGTCAGACAATGACTCAATTGTCTTTAATTGCTTGAATATGGATCATAACGTTTGACGGGCATATTTCTAATCATAGTTTTGATAAAATTCTTGGATGCTATAATGAATCATTGCCTCATGATCATACAATGGTTGATAATTTTTACAATATGAAGAAACTTATCAAGGGTCTTGGTTTGCCTGTTGAAAAGATTCATTGTTGCAATTTGGGATGTATGTTGTATTGGGGAGATGATGTGGAATTATAAGAGTGCAAATTTTATGGTCAATCTAGGTTCAATCTTAGAAAGCGCTCTATGAAACATAAATTATTATGCTGGAGGTGGATGTATTATTTACCGCTAACTCCGAGACTTCAAATACTATATGCTTTAGATGTTACTGCATCTCACATGAGATAACATAATGAACACCATCAGGAAGATGGAATAATGAGTCATCCATCAAATGGACTAGCACGGAAACATTTCAATGAGACCCATTATGAGTTTGCAGTTGAATGAAAATGTTAGGTTGGGATTGTTGATAGATGGATTCCAACCTTTTGGTTAATCCGGCCAACAATATTCATCATGGCCAATCAAAATTACTCCTTATAATTTACCTCCATCGATGTGTATGAAAAAGGCATATATGTTTTTGACAGTGATTATGTCAAAGCCTATAAATCCAAATCATAAAATTGATGTATTCTTACAGCCATTGATATTTGAATTGCATCACTTGAGGGAATATGGTGTTGAGACATATGATGTGTCTCTGAAACAAAATTTTATGTTGAGAACAACTTTGATGTGAACCATTAGTGATTTTTCGGCATATGCCATGTTGTCTAGATAGAGCACAACAGGAAAATTGGCTTGTCCTTGTTGTGGCAATGATTCTGATGCATTTTATCTTCCAAACAGTGGCAAAATATGTTAGTTTGAGAACCACATAAAATTTCTTCCTCCAGATAATTCATTTAGACGCAATAAACAAATTTTCAATAAGAATAGGATGGTAGAAACACCTCCTCCCCATAACAAAGTTGGCGAAGAGATATTGCAGTAGATTGAGGAATTAGGCTTGTTGGAAGTTACAGAATTTGAAGATGATGAAATTAATAAAAGCATTAGTAAAAACTTTGGTTAGACAAAACGAAGCATCTTTTGGGACTTGCCATATTGAAAAAATAATTTGGTACATCATAATCTAGATATGATGCATATTGAAAAAAATATTTTTGACAATTTGTTCAATACTTTAATGACTGTTGAAGGGAGGACAAAAGACAATGCAAAATCACGAGTTGATTTAAAACCTTTTTGCTGAAGAAATGAGTTACACAAAGATCTTCGCACCAGTAAATATCTAAAAGCATGTTACACTTCGGGCAAAAAAACAAAAGGAAATATTGTGTGAATGGTTGAAAAGTCTAAAGTTTCCTAATGGTTATATTTCAAACTTAGTAAGATGTGTGGACATAAGGAAGCACAAAGTATTTGGGATGAAAAATCATGATTGTCATGTGTTTATGCAATGAGTAATTCTAATTGCATTTTGGGAGTTTCTATTAAATAAGGTTTGGAAAGTAATAACAAAATTAAGGTTGTTTTTCATAAACTTAACATCATCTAAAATTAAGTTAGCTGAAATAGAAAAACTAGAAAGGGAAATTCCAGTAATTTTGTGCAAGTTAGAAGGGATTTTTCTTCCAAGCTTCTTTAACTGTATGGAGCATCTACTTGTGCATTTACCACACAAGGCTAAACTAGTCGAAATAGGTCAATATGATGGGTGTATCCGTTTGAGAGGTAATTCAACAAAAATGATTCTAATTGAAGTAATAACATGTTTTAATAACTAAATTGGTATAACCCTATTTATTAATATAGGTATTTGCATCACTTGAAGAAAAATGTCAAAAGCAAGGCTTGAGTTGAAGGTTCGATATGTAATGTTTATTTAGTAAAAGAAGCTAGCACATTTTGTTCATATTATTTTGAGCTGCATGTTCACATAAGAGAAAAAAAAGTTCCTCGTAATGAAGATGGGGGAAGAATGAGTGATGCTGATAGTAACTTATCCATTTTCACATATCATGGATGAACATATAAACGTTCAACAAGAAGAATGTTAACATAGGAAGAAATTGACGCTTCCCATGGTTACATTTTGTTGAACTATCAACAGGTTCAATCATTCGTGCAGTAAGTTGAAATTGATTATTTGGGTTTTGAAAATTAATATTATTCATAACTAAAATGCATAATAATGTTTTTAGATTATATAAGAAATTGTTTCGTGAGCTAATGCCCGATAAAACATAGGATGATATCAATAAAGAAGTTAGGAGACACTTTCCTCGATGGTTTGAGAAATATGTAAATTTTCACTTACAAATATTAAAATGATTGAATTATAAGATTTAAGTGTTCAAATGACATTATATTGTTTAATACGATAATTTCTTTTATGTAGGCCTTAGAAAATCCAATAGAGAATATATTCAAATGTGATCTTATGAAGGGACCTTTGTGAACTGTTAAAATGTATCCAGTGTATATCGTGAATGGATACAAATATCATGCAGAATATCATGGTCATAGCATGACAACAATAAATAGTGGAGTTTGCATACAAGAAGAATTGATGGATTACTATAGTAAAATTATTGAGATACTTGAAATTGAGTACCTTGCATTGCCAATAAAGCAAAGTGTGATATTTAAGTGTGAATAGTTTGATACAACTCCAAATGTTAGTACAAAAATGCATAGCTGATACAATTAAGTGATGATTGCTATTAATTTGTGTTTGTAATTGAATATTATATTAAAAAAATCAACTATTTCCTTTTCAGTATATTGTATAAAATATTGAATTCAAATTGTTATATTCCTAGAAAATTTAATTAAATATTAATTTCAAGTTGAAATATGTCACTAAAGAGAAAACATGATATAATGTGACTAAAGTTCAGACAACGATTCGAAGCTGCTTACAGTCTAGGTGAAGCATCACATTATGCAACTAGAACTGAATCACCTCCTCCCCCTCCAGCTACTACAGTTGCAGATGAGGTATTACCTTCCGTACCTACTGCTACATTATCCACCACCTCTCAATCATCCACTACCCCTATACTGACAGAGATATTAGGGGCAAACAATACGAATGAAGGAGGCAGCCGCTAGCTTGGAGTTGAGTGACCTAATGGAAGAACTTACGTCACAATTGTCAATAATCTATAAGTGAAAATACCTGAAACACTATATGCTTATAATTAAGTTATAGGTTTAAATTTTAAAAATGGTATATAATTATTATTTTTAATATTATGTTGATTTCATCTCGACCATGCTCAAGAAACATGATATCCAAATTCAAGGAGAAGATTGATCTTGAGGGTTATGTATGGAATAATATCTCTCAGGCTACAAAGGAATTTTACTATCAGGAGTTTGAGATACAAAAAATTATTTTCTTTTTTAATTAATTGAATAAATATTATTACATTATAAGTATTTTATCGAATGTTTTTCCTTTTATTTCAGAAAGAATTTTTTTAGGATTATGAATTTGAAGAGGTCATTTATAAAGTATGGGAGAGACGAGCACGTGCACAATATCGGGACCTTGTTAGTGCAATATACAAGACCAATGTACAATCGCCTTATATTTTTTAATAAATATGGAGTCGTTGGCAATAGTATTGGACATCACCTTAGGCAATGTTCACTTAAAATCATAATTTTACCAACAGACATAGAGGATCGGGAGGATAGAGTCTTCTTGTACATACAGGAGGATCTATTACCCACCATAAGCATGCAGAGAGACTTGTAAGTGTCTACACAAATTTTATTTATATTCTGATTTTTTTACTCTGTTGTATTTCAATTGAATTTGATGTGTTAATTTTGGAATAAAAATATGTGTATTATGGAGAATGATAATGTAATAAATGTCTAATGCCATATATGGCTATGTTGTTGAGTTATTTTCTTTGTTCAATAGGGGGTAAATATCATAAAAATAGATGAAACTTTACTGAAATTTTTATAAATTCTAGTTCGTTTATAACATTGTATTCTTATGCAGGAAAAGCCTATGGGCATGAAGCTTAAACCTCGTCAGCTTTTTCTACACACTTACACTAAGAAGCATGACAGTGTGATATTGGTCAACACCTAATGTAGAGAACTAAATGTATGTAAAATTTATGGTTTAATATTAATGCAAAATAATTATCACTTACTAATATAAACATTGCCTTCTGATAGGATCAAATACAAGAAAGCATTCAACAACAGTCTTAATAGTCTAAAGATATTGATGAGACTCAAACCTATCTTCATGTAGTAGGTGGTAGGGACCGTCATGGAAGGATATTCGACTTAAGTTCTTTTGTGAACACATGTTATTTGTAATCCTCCACATCAAGTACGACAACATCTAGTAGGCAGTCCACAACTAATGAAGTCCAAGAGCTTTGAAGCACAGTGCAGACATTGACAACTCAGTTGCAATAGTCGATGGAGTACATAGCTCAGCTCTGTAATGAGATGGATGAGTTGAAGAGGGTAGCACCTCTTCACACCAATCAAAGCATCCGCAATCGCCAAATCAATATTGTACTTGTAGTCATTTCATTTGAATTACAAATATTTATTATGTACAATTTAATGTTTTTTATTATCAATTAACATAATTTTAACTTTATATCGTCAATCAACTTTCTATTTAAACAAATTAAATGTATAAAAAATCAAATTATTATGCACAGATAATTCATAATTGTTTAAATTATGCATCAATGATAAGATCATTAAATAAAATTTAATGACTATATATATATATATATATTTTAAATTTTTCTGGTTAATTTACCATTGGAAAAGAATAAACCATCATTAATATTGTCATTAAGTAACAGATGGAATAACTAATTCTGTCACCAAATTTACCAATAGGATTTGCCGTAGAAAAACTATCGGTATAATCACCGACTGATCAAATATAATCATTAGTAATGTTGTAATAAACTTACCAATGAAATAAACAATATTGTCTGTAAATCTACCAACGAAAAAATATTAACCGTCTGAAATTTACTGATGGTCGACCACACAAACAACTGTCAGTAAATTTACCAATGGACATTCTATTCTTCGTCAAAATTTATTATTTACGGCTATTTCTACAACACCTTGGTCCATCGGTAAATTCCGCCGCTAACCATGCCTGTTGACGAAATGTTTAGGTTTTCCGTCAGTAATGTCCATCGCTAAATGACATTTTTCTTGTAATGAAAGAAAACTCTATCAGACTCATGACTCTGTGACTCCCTTTGTCACACCCATGACTTTTACAGCCATGAATGTGACTCCATTATCATGTATTAATTAAGTGTAACCATGCATAATTCACGATCAACATTCATTCTTTCATGTATAATTTTTCTTATTTTCGTGCAACATTCACAAGGCACTGCATTCAACATTCATTCCATTTTCACTCAATTCAATTCAAAATTGGATTAAAACAAAAAAATTTATAAACAAAATCAATATATGAAGGCAAGAAAAAATCAATAGAAATTAGGCACAACAAATTGTAATAAGCATATTGATCAGGAAATTTTGATAATTAAAGAATGACTACTGTCCTTCTGAAGAGCGGAGTTTTATCTGTTAATTGAAAGAAGTACTATCTCAAGCATCCATACAATACATGACAAATAAACTATTCAAGGAAAAATATTTGTGATGTGCATATGTAACAAAGCAACAATTCCTACAATGACCTAATATATAGTACCACCTTCACTAAATCTTCCAATCACAAAATCTTGATCTTACAACACTGCTTCAATTTTGACAAGTTTGATAGGTCTCTTAACCATAATATTTTACATGAATTGGATGTGATTCAAATAGATGGATGGACAAGTAGACAAAAGAAAAACATGGCCAAATTGTGTTTTAAGCATAATCTTGTAACAAAGGCAATCCTAATCAATTTAGTTTAATGACAATTAACTTGGAGATACAACTAATCAGTTCGATGATAATTTTCATTGCTTTTTGTTTACCAAACTCTCTGTGTGTAATAATCTTGTCAACAATAAAAGTTTGATCTCCAATGTCACCTTCAAGGATGTTTGTGAAATTGCAAGTGTAATTCAAACTGTATCTTCCACACACTTAAAATAGAGCACTTCTCCTAATCCAGTTACATTATTTCACAATTTCAAATCAGCAAAACATCAAACCAAGGTAATCAAAATCACTTTCGCAACAGAGGAGAAAAATATAACTTATGATGATGGAAAGATTAGCGTGTAAACAGGCACAATCATTGGCAAGTGGGTTTGCAGATTATGCGCAAATGGGTTTGCAAATCCTGGGCAAGCTGGTGAGTGAGCAAACAATGGCTTACTTTTGTGATGGGTGGCAACAAATAGATGGACTATGGTTAGAAATATTTTTCATCTTTTTAATTGTTTTTAATTGATAATAATTAAATTAGAATTTACAAAATTGTGACCTATAAATCTGTGACACTTGCATCCTATGTATAATTAAACACGTTGTAAGGTCCCAACCATCACATCTCTCACTCGCCCTCAAGAATGAAAAGGTTGTTGGAAGATTTACTTCGTAGGTGAAATTAACCATAAAAGAACTTGAGTTTAAAATTAGCTCCTTATTATTCTCAACTCTGATATTTAAATACAACGAGGAATCATACTTTGGCTATTAACTAGGATACAATCCTAAGCCATGATGTGAATTAATTAAAATATTAAAAATAAAGGAATTTAGTGACTGTTATTCCTATGCATGAACACTTGATCGTGCAATCGTGCAACCAACTCATTACTTTGTGCAATTAAAATATCCATGCCAATAACCAACCACTCGTCTGCTTCTCCTGCATGTGTTGAATAGATGACCAGGCATATATTACTCCATATACTTGGGATTTCTCCTAACGACCCGAATTGATCTTCTTGGTGCAACATCTCCTCCTCCTTTAAGCGTAACCTTGTCCTCAAGGTTGAAAATTTTATCTACCATGGACTGTTTGTTTTCTTAAGTGACCTCTTTCTGAGGCAAGCCTTTTCTATTTGATAAGACATTCTTCTTCATATCTGCCAACCTTCTTAATCTAACAAGTTTCTAAGATGAATTCAAGCTCCATAAAAATTTCACCCTCATCATCCATAGGGGGTACTTACATAACAGCAACCTCCTTGTCCCCTATCTTTTTCTTCAGCAAGGACACATGGAAAATTGGATGCACTCATAACCCCTCTTGTAGCTGTAAATGGTAAGCAACATTTCATATCCATTTTTCAACTTTATAACGCCCATAGAAGCGATGTGCGAGCTTCTAAGAAACACTCCTGAATGCAGCCTACTATAAAAAAGGATGAAGCTTCAAATAAACCATGTCCCCAACCTTAAACAACACATCTCTCCTTTTTTTATCAGCTTGTTGCTTCATCAGATGTTGGGCTTTAGAAAAATTAACTTTTAACTGCTTTAATAAAGCATCTCTGTCCAGCAAAGCTTGACCAACTACATGTATTGCATTGCCCCCATCATCATTTGGAATTGGTAGAGGTGGTCTACCAAAGAGAGCTTGAAACAGAGTCATTTTGATAGACGCATGGTATATAGTGTTGTACCATAGTTCGGCCCAAGGAAGAAATGAACTCCATCGCCAAGGATGTTGGCAAGTATAACACCTTAGGAACTATTCAATGCACTTGTTCACTATTTATGATTGTCTGTCAGACTGTGAGTGATGCGCGAAACTCATATTGAGTTGTGTTCCAAACATATGAAAGAACTCTTGCCAAAATTTGCTCATGAAAACTGGGTCTCGATCATTGGTTATCGATTGAAGAATTCCATGAAGCTTGATTACTCCATCCTCAAATTTTTCAGCCACCATTTTCACAGTATATAGATATGCCAATGGCCTGAAATGTGCACTCTAGCTTAACCGGTCCACCACCACAAAAATGGTATTTTTACCTTGAGATGGAGGCAATCCTTCAATGAAATCCATGGTCACATCGTCCAAGACTTGGCATGGTATTGGTAATGGTTGAAGAAGGCTTATTGGTGACGCCACCTCCATCTTAGTTCTTTGGCATATATCATAGGATGCCACATATTTTTGCACATCTCGGTACATGGAAGGCCAGAAAAATTGTTGACACATTCTTTTGTGTGTTCGTAACACACTCATCCATGATAATAAAATAACCCATTTTAAAGAGGATAAGGGTTACCTAGTTGATCCTCGACTTTTTTCTTTTTTGTCTCAATATATGAATGGCCTCTTCTAGCTTCTTTTATCTCCACCCAAATGTCACTTTGATAAATCGAAATCGACTCCAAGGTTACACCTCCAGAAACTCGTGAGAGTGCTCAGCTGCGACATTTTCTTTCCCAGCTTTGTAGATAATCTCATAGTCATAACCCAAAAGCTTCGACATCCACTTCTATTATTCAGATGTTGTAATTTTTTGTTGCAATAGATAATGCAAGCTTTGATGTCGGTTTTGATGTAGAAACAGATCCCTAAATAATATGCTCATCAAATTTAGTTAGCTGTCGTGATGGCTAGCATCTCTATAATGTAAACTGGCCAGCTCTTCTTTGTCGCTCGAAGGACATGGCTCATGTAAACCACTGGTTGCCCCTTTTGTGTTAACATAACCCCAATTCCACCACCGCTTGCATCAACTTCAATGGTAAAAGACTCTTGAAAATTGGGCATCGCCAAAGTGGGAGTTGTAGTCATGGTTACCTTCAGCTTTTGGAAAGCTTTATCTGCTTCCTAGGACCATTGATATTGTCCCTTTTTTAATAAAATGTTCAGGGGCCTTACTATCATCCTATAATCACGTACAAACCACCAGTAATATCCTGGAAACCACATAGCTCCGTTATGTTAGTGGGTTTAGGCCATTCGGTCATGGCCTTTATTTTACCTTGGTCGACTTGCACTCTATTGGGAGTGATCACATGTCCAAGATAGTCAATCTCCTGTTGTCTGAAAGCACATTTATTTTCCTTCACATAAAACTGATGATGCCTTAGAACTTCAAATGCTTTAGTAATGTGCTCAACATGTTCTCACCAATCAATACTATATATCAATATATTGTCAAAGAACACCAAGACAAATTTCCTCAAAGATGGTTGAAAATTTTGATTGATGATACCTTGAAATGTAGAAGGGGCATTAGAGAGTCCAAAAGGCATTACCAAGTACTAATAGTGTCCGTTATGAGTGCGAAATGCAGTTTTGTAGATGTCCACTAAATGAACTCGCACTTAGTGATATCCATCCCGAAGTTCCAGTTTGGTGAAATACATCGGGCCATAAAGCTCATCCAATATGTCATCAATGGTGGGAATGAGGAACCAATCTTTAATTGTGACAGCATTGAGAGCCTGATAGTTAGTACAAAATCGGCATGAACCATCCTTTTTTTTTTTACCTAGCAACACTGGTGAGGAAAATGGACTTGTACTATTTCAAATGAGTCCAAATTTAAGCATGTCATCAACTTGCCTCTCAATTTCCTCCTTTTAGAAGTACACTTATCGATAAGGTCGTATATTCATAGGTTTTGCTCCTTATTTTAGGTTGAAGTGATGCTCAATCTCCTGTTGAGGTGGCAACGTTTTTGGTTCCTAGAATAAGTCTTGAAAGGCGTGCAAGAGTTGCAGCATCTCTGGTTTCATTTCTTCATGCATGGATTGTGAAATTTGCATATAAAAAACCATCATAAAGTCTTTTTGGTTTGAATGTAATTGGTTCGTGAGCTCTCTTATAGATGTCGTTTAGATTATTGTTGATTTGAGCCCCTGCAACTGATAATGATGATTGTCCTACTAAAAAGTCATTGTTAATTGTCGCCAATTACATTCAATAGTTCCTAATTGTTCCAAGCATTGCCAACCCCAACACCATATCTAGTCCCACCAAAGTCAAGGCGTAGAATGTAGTAACAAATGGAACTCTTTGAATGGAAAAACTTATCTCATCATATCACTCCTTACACTTCATGATTTTTCCACTTGCCACTTTCACTCCAAATGATTGAGTTAGTGTGACCATCAACTTGAGAATTTCAGCCATCTTTTCATTGATAAAGTTATGGTTGAACCACTATTAATAAGTGTCACGATATGCATGCCTCCAATTTTGACCATTACTCTCATAGTATTTGAAGTTGTCCAACCTGTCAATGCATGCAATGAAATTGTTGGAGCTCCATCATCCTTAGCATCATCCTCATCCTCCTCATTTCCTTCGAGAATCATCAATTACAGGACACTTGTGTCCAGCCACGAACTTTTCATCGCAATTAAAGCATAAGCCTTGGACTCTTCTTTTTTGCATCTCATCCCATATCAATCGCTTTATTGGAGAATTAGTTTTTTTAGTTGAGGAACTAATTCCACCGCTAGTTTGATAGCAGTTTTATTAAATTTCTTCTGCCGAGTAAGTTGCTTATCATGCATCCAAGCCAACTCGAATGCTTCCTTCAATGTTTTTGGCTTGAACATTCGAATTCTGTCAGCAATCTCTGGTTTGAGCCCTCCAAGAATGTTCCCACCAATGCCTTGGTGGTGCAGTCATGCATTCGATTTCCCAATCATTCAAACTCCCTTCGATACTCTCGCAATGGCCCGATTTGCTTGACCCAAGAAAGGGCTTCATCGAAATCCTTCCCTTTTGTTGTCCTGAACCTTGCTCATAATTCCTTTTGGAAAAGTTCCTAGGTAATTTCTTTTCCTTCTTCCTTAACCGTCCTTCTCAGCCACTGCCACCATTGGTTGGCTTCACTCTTCAAGTGAAAAGAGGCCAATGCAACCTTCTTATCTTCGGTGGTCCCTTGTTATTGAAAGAACTGTTCAACCCGCACAAACCACTCCGTCAGATCCCCACCAGCAAATTCGGGAAACTCTAATTTTGCTAGTTTGGATGAGAATAACTGACGCACCCTACCTATGTTTCCCCTTGGCTGATCAGCTGATGAGCCTCCTTGCATCTCTTTTTGGATGCTAGATGAAGCCCCTCGATTAGATAAGAATGCCTCAGCCAGCTTGCTAATAGCGTCTTCCATCTGATGCAACCTATGAGCCATTGTACCTTCCCTGCGACTGAAATTGCTTTGAAGCCCTTCAAGCCTCGCCTCCAAATTCTTGATCATGTCTTTGTTGGACATCATAACCACTTTGATACCAATGTAAGGCCCCAGTCGTTACAACTCTCACTTGCCCTCAAGAATGAACGTGTTTCTGGAAGATTTACTTCATATGTGAAGTTAACCATAAGAGAATTTGAGTTGAAAATTGGCTCCTCATTCTCAACTGCAGTATTTAAATGAGGAAACGAACTTTGGCTATTAACTAGGATACAATCCCGAGCTATGATGTGAATTGAATAAATATAAAAAATAAAGGAATTCAGTGACTTGTTATTCCTACGCATGAACACTTGGTCGTGCAGTTGTGCAACCAACTCATGACTTTGCGCAACCAAAATATCCACACCAATAACCGACCACTCGTCTGCTTCTCTTGCATGTGTTGAGTAGACGATCAAGTATACATTCCTCTAAGTACTTGGGATTTCTCCTAACGACCCGAACTAATTTTCTTGGTGCAACACACGTCTGATGTGACTTGCAATGTCAAATCTACTAATATCACTATGTATTTGAAAAATATTGAAAATTTGGGTATTTAATTGTTACTTTTAAACTTTAAGTTATAATAAAAAATTTGTAAAAATTTTGGAAATTTTTGTAGTTAACCCAAGGAAATATGTAATATTAGCTGTCCTCTAAAAACGGAAACGACCAGAGGCAATGGTTTTGTTTTCTTTCTCTTTGGACCGGCCGGAAATGGGAACAGTTGAACATAATGTGGTGGTTGTAGCACCGAAAACGGTTATAAATGTCAGTTTGGGCTTTGCTGTCATTAGTGATGGGTACGTGAATATAGGATAATACGGTCAAATTGAGGTATCAACGTTGACTAAATCTTTTTTTATAACATTAAAATTTAGAAAAATTTAAAGTCAAATTATATAAAAGGCACTTGTCTTCTTACTTTGTTACACCAATCGAACCAGTAGAGATAATCCCTAGTTTTAATTAAAGATATCATGTTACTCGTTTTTAAATTCAATAATATAGAGATGTAGCTAGAAAAAAAAAAGAAAGAAAGAAGCATAAACATAAAGAACTGATGTTTAAATCATGACAAAACTTTTACGTATATATATATATATATATATATATATATATATTGACAAATTGTTTGAAGATAAGCATCGAGAAAGTGAAAGGCTTGGCAGACACCGCAACTCCAGAAAGTCTCCATTCTTTCTTATCCTTTCCCGTCTTTTTAGTAGTGCCACTACCAAATGGCTGTGAAACTATGTCATTATATTATTATATAGTTGCAGCTTTGGGATCAAGCGGGATAACATTATGAGGGTCGATATTGTAGGGAATCTGCACTCTGAACAAATTGTTTGCTTTTATTGTAAGCTTAAAGATCAACCTTAGATCAAAGCACATGGTCTTCTGATATATTTTAACATATATACGCGTTCATTGTTTTTCATTCTTGACTTTGTAATATCATGGTTCTCCATACTCATTTGAAGTTTCTTTGCAATAACGATCACATTTAAAAATCCAAGTATATATCAGATAGTCATAAATAAAAAAAAGAAGACTTTAGTTGAGTATCAAGAAAGGGAACGAAACTCCAGTTTCCTCACTGCCCACAGTATCGCACATTCTCTAAATGTAGCGAGGGTAAAATAACCCCATATCACACTACAGTTATGTACCACGTAGATTCTCAATCATACAGATCGAAGTACTTTGGAAAGAAACATAATATAATATAGGAAAGGAAAAGTTGTGATAGTGCTCAATTAGCAAGGCAGTTTCTTGCTGCTAAGACAAACTTATGGTTGGTTTTCAGCCACCAAGCAGCTAACCCTAGAATGCCATTTGTGGCTATTTCGAATACCCACGTTTTCCTATCCATTCCTTCCAGCCGAAAGTGGTAGAAGATAGGATCAGAACCGAACATGCTAGAGACCAAAATCCACTTTACCCGAAACTGGCATCACTAGTGTTACGGTTTCAACTGAATTTTATTTCCATTTAAAAACAACAAACGAAAAGATGAGCAACACAAATCGTCCATGGCACAAGATGCTTATCATGGTTGGTGCAAGTGGCGTGAGCTTTTTTGACAGAAAAGCACAGACATGTTATATGGAATAAACAATTATGTAAGCTCTCCCCTCATCTCCCACTCCGAAAAGGGAAAGTTTACTGTACAATTAAAATTTCTCAATTCCATTAAGGGAAATGTTTTCCTACATAGTTCCTAGTATCCACTTCTTGAAATCATTGGAAGCAAAAGATCCAATTACAATAAGCTGGATAAGAAGGTGATATTCATGTGAAGGTGATTAATATTTGATTTTTGTATTTTTAATTTATTCGGAAGATTTTATACATTTTGAGTGATTTTTTAAAGAAAATTTTATTTTTTGGAGCTAAAAAGCAAATCATAATTATTTATATAGCTGATTTGTTAAGATAATAATAATTGGTAATATACATATGCATAAACTGACTCAAAAACTACTCAAAACATATAATCACGCGGGCACCTCGTACTAATAACCTCCCTTTCAGCCGTTGATATATATACCAATAACTTAATTTAACTAAATCAGTTGCACTTTGTATCATTGCGTTATATGGTACGCGTGCATGATGATAGTGGAAAGAATCCATAATAAATAATGTTTAAACTCAGTTTTGATTTATCGATTCTATCTAGCATTATACTACTCAAAATGGAATGTGAGAAGGCATTACGTCCCACAAACCATGCATAGGTGTAATCGGTTAGCGCACTTGTCAATGATTCTTCACATCATTTTAACCCCTTAAATTAATTCAAAGCATATATACTTTAAGCTGCTTTAGCGCCGTATAAGATCTTTGCGTTCCCTGTGTTCACGAGGCTCTGTTGGTCCACAATTGATGATCAATTAGAAAAATTTCTTTCTCTATTTTTCTCTTTAACTTTTCCAAAGTTAAGGGACCAGCCATTATGGTTGGTTGTCTTATGCATTTATTGTTTTCAGTTGATTAATTGACTAACTACTGTCAGAATTGAAACTTTAGGTGTTCAAAATACAAAATAAGAAAATGAATGGATATGAGCGTTGCAGATTTATTAGACAGCATAAAAATTATTCTAATATTACAATTTTTATCGAAGAAGAAACTCCTAGCCCTCTTATCACATTGAACTACTAAAATTCAGTTATAACAGTGCCACATTTTGGCACTAAATTTTGCAAGTTATACTAGGCATTAGCACTCCTTTGAACTGCATCGCACACATTGTTTTGAAATCATGCATAACCATCTCAGGAAATTGATATCTTCAATGTACTTACTAAAACTATAGTAATCTTTGTAATCTTAAAATTCTCTTCATTATAAGCATGAATTAATGAGAAATTGTATTATGTCAAAATCATAGTGATTTTAAATATACATAAGAGTTGGATTAAAGATAGAGACTAGTGAGATTAGTATATGTGAAAGGAGTTAATGGTTATATACTTTTTCTAAAAAATAGAGGTTAAAGATTCAGAAATAATTGACTTTAATAGATTATAATGTCAATTGAAAATAGAAAAGAATAGGTACGAAGATAAATATGAAACATCATGTGATTCAATTAAATTCTTATACCATATCGTCGGCCCTTGGTTTTAGTCATAAGTATGAGGTTATCTTATGTAAGAAAATTGTGAGACTTTAAAATTTTAACTTTATTATTCTGATACTTTAATGGAATTTAATATAATGAAAGATTGTATAAGTATTTATGAATTATAGTATTTAGAAGGTGTATGATTAATTAATTATAGTGATAACACTTAGGTGATAAAAGAAATTTGATAAAGAAGCATGCTTGTTTAGTTTATTTTTACCATTGAATATTATTTGGTATTTTAATTATAGTTTTTAATAAGAATATCAAATTAAGCTTACTTAAGAGGTAATGAACAGATAAGTGAATTATGTACAACTTTTAAGGAGAAACTTAGATCTAATATCATTTTCCAAAAAAAAAAAAGATCTAATATCAGCGAGTTAAATTTCTATTATTGACTAGATGACAGTGAATGTGAATTTTCATAAAAGAATGTTTGATTAGCTGAACCATAAATTTGGCTAGTTGGACCTCTCGAAAGTCTATTTTGAAAAATGTAAACTAACAACTTTTGTCGACAATTTTAGGTATTTTAAGCGGCATGTGATAAGGAGAGGAGAATAGCGGGAGGAAAGGATCATTAGAAGCAACAATTTCTAAGGAGAGACGTAGTGATTGTGGAGGACTTTTATGACTCTATAGCAAGTTTTCAAAAGTATTTAGATTATTATTTTAAAAAAGTTTAAAAACTTTTGTACAAAAATTGGAAATATAATTTAATTAGGGTATGCATGCTAGGTTATTAATCTATTGATTATGTGTTTTAATTATTTTATTGTATATTATTTAATTATTTTTGTATCTTAATTTTCGATTTTAGTCAAAACTGTAAAAATACTCCATATTAGACCGAATTAGGTTTTTGTTAAATAAAGTTTTAGGGATAATTGAATATGTTTATATATGTGAAATTAAGTGAATAATTACTTATAAGGGATAATCACAGTTGATTCCTCTGTGATTTTTGGCTCTTTTCATTTTATTTTAAAAACTATCATTTTCTTTCCTATATTATTGTAGCCAGTATGCAAGTCCTTCCATTACTTTTTGTTTAGTTTTTCACTCATTCACAACTTCAATACAATGTCATACTAAAACTTAGAAATTCAAATGCTTTGTCATTTTTAGTGAAAAATAGATGAAAAAGTAACCAAATATGACAAAAGAGTTATGTGACAGTACCGAATATCATAGAGTGATAAATAATAATTTTCCAAAAAAAAGAATTGAAGACAAAAGGTCAAACAATAAGGGCTCTTAATGTATTAATTATAAAAATATACATCAAGCATTACTCAATTTTACAGTTATAGTTCAAACTTTAAACAGTGACAACTAAATGCCTAAATTTTTAATTTTTTCAAATCTGCCTCAACATTAGTATCTCTGTTAACGTTACCAATATGGAAAGCCATGTAATACATAAATTTAAACGTGATTGATAACAACTAGATTTAATTACATGTTGGAATTAATTAAACTAATTAAGTGAATCCTTAATTTTAAAAGCTAAAAGAAAAGAGTAAAAATTCAGAGTTTCACAAATTTTCTTACTCATTTTCTTCTAAGTAACATCTTTTCTTTGTTGTCCCACATTTAAATGCCATTTTCTTATTTAATATTAGGTGTCCATCACTAATGTCATGAAATCCATGTCCTTGTAGGAGTAGCAAAGACATGCGAGACTTAAAGGGAGAGATGTATAGTTAGTGAGTGAGAGACGCATAGTTAATGTTTTTACGCTTAACATGTTAAACTCTTAGATTCATGTAAGTGAAGAGGATGCTTGGCCTTAATGAGTGCTACTACTTCAACTTCATTGTGCCATTTATGTCTCGGATTGATAAAGTTAAAGCTGGGGTGAGGAGGGACTAAGGTGAAGCATCAAATGCCAAGTTGGCCTAAAGGATGATCGTTTGCTTGAAATTAGCAGTATGATTAAAGCAAAATATTATCTTTATTTTTCCAACGGTGAAATATCTTTCCTTTTCTTTCTTCATATTCATTTATGCCCGTTTCTTTTGATGGGTATGTTTGCTTGTTGAAGATTCTTAGTTGGGTTTTTGTTTAATCTGATTTGTTAATTGGATTTTAGTGAAAGGTGAGGTAGGTTGAACTTGAATTGAGGTTTATAGTTATGGAATGAGTGATAATGAAGAAACTAATGGTGAAATTATGGAAATGATTCAATCTTCATTTGGCTTTAAGCAGTCATCATTTAGCATTCCAAAGCAGTCATTTTCATTGATGAACCAACTTCATATCCCACAATTAAGTCAAGCTCAAATAGGTGTTAGACATTTTGGTCAGAATTACGATGTTATAATAGGTGAAAGAATAGGGATACCGCAATCACACCCTAACTAGATCCCACCTATTTTGCTGTATTCTTAGATCTCGATGCCTAAGTCGGTGTATCAATAAATGGGTTCACATAATTTCTGCCCAGGATCGACTGATTTGTGATCTTTGTTGCAACATTCAACTTTCTTCTCTTTTGACTCATCGCCACCTTTAAGACTGGCAACTTTAAAGGATTCCTCTTCGTCCTCTACTTCAGAGTCCATGTCCATTAATGTGTATATGGAGGATAAAGATGCAAGTTCTCAAACTAAGTCTAAAGTGTAAAATTAAATATAGCTATTATCAAATGTGTTTAAATTTATTTATGACATCTCTTCTCGTGTTAACAATGTTAACCGAGATAGTAACATTGGGCTAAATCTAAAAAATTAAAAGTTTGAGTATTTAATTGTCACTTTTTAAAGTTTGAACTCTATTATAAATTGAGTAAAGTTTGAGATTTTTTTTTTTGTAGTTAACCTATGTATTTAACCCTATTTATTGTTTTGTAATACTTGTATTGAACGATTTGTATGTTTTATGGAGACCCTTAATAATTATTTGGATATTGTGTATAGTTAAACTTCTGGTATTAGAGTTTGTGGATTCGTGAGTACTATTATGGAGACACTTTATAATTATTTGAATATTGTGTATAGTTAAAGTTTTAGTATTAGAGTTTGTGCATTATGATTGAGCTTTATGATGATTTAATTGTGATATTTGATGTACCTTGCAAAATCTATGAAGGCATTTTCTCGTGTTTGGGATCTGTGAGGAGTGGTGATAAGCCAAGGCCTATCATTTAATGTTAGAATAGATGTATCATATAGTGTTAAAGTAGAGTAAACATTATTCTGCTAATCAATTTGTATTGTCTCATATATGTTCGAGCATATACAAAATGATGTGTTAGTTGGGATTTGTGACTATTGTGCTTACTGTGCCATTTGAGATTGAGGATGTATGATATTAATTTCTTGACATAAAATTTGGAGAAAATTATAATGTGTAGGCGTAATTATGAGAATTGGATATAACATTAGTGTAGATTTGATTATTTCTTTATTATGATTATTTCTTAGTTTGCATATATTATCTTATTTTATTTAATTTTCAAATAAAAATATATAATAAAGCAGGTAAATGAAGATAAAAGTCGGGAGCATTGTCTTGTTGAATAATGTATCTCCACATATAAAAATAAATTATTTGAACTATGATAGATAAAGATATTCGCATTTGATCTTTTGAATATAAGAACTGTATTTTTAACAATTTTAACCGTTTAGAAAATTTTAAATTAATATTTTAACAGGTATATTAACTTTAGTATGATGACAAAATTTAAATAATTAAATGTCCTATTAATTATTTAACAGGTATAATCAAAAATTGTTATTGGATAGTAGTCCAACACGAGTCTAATAAAATTGACTTAAATTAGTGGTATAAAAAATAAATTAATTCGTGGAAACCGTAATCGTATGCTCTGCTTTTTCATCTTTAATTATTGATTTGTCCACTTATATATCTCCTTGTGTAGATTTGTATTTTTGACCTATTTGATAACACGTCAAATTAAATCTTACCAGCATTTAATATTCATTCATGGAGATCATTGGATGTCAATTAATGTTTGCAATTCTTGACTACAAAGTAGAACTAATTTATTTGCAGGATGATAGGATGTACTAAGCATGTGTATACTTATTGTTTAGAAGAAAAGTATTGCGCGGTACTATTAATTAGAGATGGAAAAATAGGTATGACTTCGCTAAATAATTTGTTTATTTTTTTCATATTACGAATTTTATTGAAGCCGGTCTTAAAATTCACTAGTATTAAGACAAGAATATGCAACATCGTCATTAATCACGATAACTATATTGCAAGATATGATGTTTCCATTTTATGTAACAATAAGAAATTACATTGCTATGCAAATCATAGGTTGCTTTGATGACATTAATCTGGTCGATAAAATTTTATAATTTCAAAGGCTATAAAAATTAGATGCATAGCAATTGTGAACTGCAATTGTTATCTCAATTTGAGGGGGCGCTTGGTTTATAGAAGGGGATGAGAATGGAAATGGAAATGAATATAGAGAGGAATGAGAATGAATATAATCATTATAATTATGGTGGTTGGTTAAGATAAATGAATGATTATCATTACCATTGATAGTGGTTGGTTTGTAAAAAATACTGTAATTAATTAATTACAAAATGAATTATAT
>JAOSBN010000008.1:33076027-33087616 GCA_027563595.1 Erythroxylum suave | reverse complement strand
AATATTAGTGTTGGTAGGAATCAAACCCATTCCTCCCATACATGGAGGGTATGGACCATTACCCAAAACTTGGGTATAAAAAAACTATTCAATCAATCATAATAACCAACCAATCATTACTATTCATTCCATTCCCATTGATTTATTTTCATACCCCTTAACCAAGCACCCCCTGAGTTAAAGCTCTAAACACTAAATTGCGAGGGTACTAGGTACTGCATATAGATCATAATCAAATTTAAAACCTTGATCCCATACATTAGATTGATTATGGCCGTATCCTTGAACAATCTTCTATCTAAAACTTTATTATTGACCAAAGCAAATAATGTTAACTAGTCCAGGTAATTATTATTCTGTACTTTCAAAGGTTAAAAGAAATAAGACCAAATTGTGTCACAGGAATTGGGAAAGTATCAATATCTCTTCTTGATACTCACACTCCACACTTGGTAACATGAAAAATCCAAATTATCTTCTGGTGAAAGCAATTAAATATAGAAGACAAGATTGATGAGGCAGAGCATGGGAAGAGATAGGATTAAGATGTGAAGCTGATGACAAAAGAGAAAGCCTGCGGATTGGAGGGCTTGAGATTTAGAATTACAAGACGCATTGGTAACAGTAACTGAATAAATGTGTGTGGTTAGGGTTGAAAGAGAGTCGACGATTGCGAGAAATCAAAAGCAAATGCGACTTTGGACTTTACTTTTTCTGTCCGTCTCTCTCTTCGTAATCTGCCAATATAATATTTGCCAGTGAACAAGTGTAACATTAACATTTATTCCATACGTGAGGCAACTGCCCTCTTTTCGCACCTATAAAAGCCCTACACCTCTTCTGTTGAAGACACAACATAGCAGATACATTAAGAGAACTACTATATAGGTTCCATGCCCATGGAACAATTTCATATGTTCTTATAACTAGTTAGAGGCTACAACCATAAAAGAGTTTCGTTTTCGACTGGTGGAAATTTCCCTAATGTCATCGTCAAAATTGCATGAGTAAGGGAGGTGACAGAAGAGAGTGAGCACACATGGTACTTTCTTGCATGTTTGGTTCATGCTTGAAACTCTGCGTGCTCACTCTCTATCTGTCACCCCACAACTCTCTCTCTCTCTCTCTCTCTCTCGTACTTGATATATACTTATGTATGAGTTTTGTAGCCTAAATTTTATCAGTACGTTCTACAAGTAGAACAGGAGCATGGTGTTAATTTTGTTTCAGTTATTACCACTGTTTGATGGTTTTGGCATCTTATACTCCAGACCTCGTCCTAGTTCTTTAGTTTCTAACTGTTTTAAAGATTTCTTGCATCAGTAGAGACAGTTCGGACCTTTGCATAAATTAAATTTTTGGATCTGTCGCAAGAAAAAAGCTTATCTTCATTAAGATGAGCCTTTGATTTCCCTTTTAGTTGGTTTTGGATATTTAAATCTGGGACTTCTCGTTGATCATTAATCAAATCTCTCCATTGTTGTCTTTGAATTCTCCTAATTCCTTCACTGTTAGACGTGGGTTAATACAGAGAATTCTATAATTAAACAACTTGTTGGTACTATCTGTATGACCTGATAAAAGGACTAGAAGGTTATTTATTAACCATTAATTTCTAGTATCATTGATTCTAATGAAGGAATCATTTGCATGGAATATTAGAGCTAGCTTGGGTTCATTATTATGCATGTAAGCATGTGATGAAATGATTTTTGGACTCGCCCAAAGGGAATGATCATATGGGCATCAAAGACATATATATATATATATATATATATATATATGGAGTTTCAGTTTTTCGAAAATTTTCCCTTTGGATGTCATGGATGCTGTGGAGGAAACTATAAATATAATGTACTGGACTGATTCTAGGTAGTCAATTAAATATCGGTGTTTTGTACTTTTACCGGCAATCATGGAGTCTTTCCCCTTCTGTATACAATCCTTGCTAACCACGGGGAAGGGACGAACGTTATTGTTAAAATCAGGGGTTTATAGATCTTATGGCTACCAAAGTTCATCACTTTAACAGTGGCTGGAATCAAATTACTTTCCATTATGTTTTTATTTTTATCCTTTGTACTTGGCGCCTCAGCAGTAAGGAACTATCGTTATGCTCTCCTTCTCCAGTACCTGTTGTTAATTGTGACTTTTTTAATTACTAGACCAAAATTTCTTTAGTCTCAGTTTTTCTGTTTCCCGTCAATTTTGTTGAGCACTTACTCAATTGGAGCTAACGATACCCTCCATCTATGTTGGCGGACAGATTTAGCCGGATGAAGAAATTTCTAGTGAAGCTTTATACTGATGCAATTGTGTTTGAATTACCTAACCTTAATCCCCGGAAAGCTGGTCCAAGACCAGTCCTACATTTTATATACATGTGATTGAAAATAAATTCAAGTTCTAACGATTCATCAACTATTATGGTGATTTACTTTTTCGTCTGGTTAACTGATGTGGTGGTTTAGTTTGCTTTGGGATGTTTTGAACAACGCCAGATGGATCATTTTGTTAGGGATGTGGTCCTTAGCTGGAGATTTTTTTCTCACTATTTACATTATGGTATTTTTCTACTAGAATTGATTTTTGAGATAAGTCATCAAATAAGCTGAGAAAACACTATAAATAATGTAGAAAATGGTATGTCAGCTGGGAGCTGACTTTTGTAGAGTAGATGTCTATTTATATTAAGGATTAAATCTTCTATTAATTAATCGTCAATAAGGTACCTATAAGATCTAATATCTAATTTTAATTATTACTTGTTAAATTATATTTAATCTTAATGTTTCTCAAACGTTGCAATTATGTTCAATTTGATTAAGTTATCATTTATTTATTTAACAATTCTTTACATATGGCCTATTGTTGTATTGTTTCTACCAATGTTTTTTCTATCACAAAATATTACTCATAACTTAAAGCAAGTGAACATATTGTTTAATAATAATATAGTAGAGAATATACTATTAACCCAACAAAGAAGTGATAGGAATTCAGTAAACTCTTGTACTATTCCTTAAATCAATTAAAATAACATGATTCATTTTGATATGATAATTAAATCTAAAATTGTAATTAAGCCTAAACGTAGAAAGAATAGACAACTACTAATGTAACCGAGAGCCAAAAAATATACAAATGTCATCTAGATAAGAACTCATTATAGGATGATTGTTGTATTTATAATTCAATTTATTAAGAATGTTTTGTAATTTGCAACGACAAAATTTTCTAACATATGAAATTGTTCTCACATAAGGTGTAACTACATATTTTTAAGTTGAATAACCAATAATTTTATTCAATTGAAACATCTAAGAAAACATTAAGATTCATGAAATTTACTAGAACATTTAATCCTAACTCTTAATATTGAAGGCCTAGTCCACTCCTATACATGTTCTCTCAAATCACCCATACATTAATTAGGATCTGATCTAATCACCAACATAATAAAGTTAGCATGAAGAAGAATAAAACACATTTCTTAGAAATGAAAAACTGCTTTATGAATCAGAATTAATCAATTTATAACAAAAGGAAAGTAAGTAAGGTTCCTTCTTATCTAGGCAACAACTAGGGTTTCTTCATATTTTTTCCCTCTATATTGGTAACTAATCCAAAGTTTATAATAAAAGAATTTGAAAAAGACTCCAAAATATATAAATTTTGCGTTGTTTAGATAAGCTTTCCCATCAATGTCACAAGTCATGTATATCTCTAAAACTCAAAACACTAAAGTTATAAATGTATTTCTTTGCTTCCCATTGCATCTTGAATAATCTCAAATGAAATTCAAGTGAGTAGATTATGACTAATTTACAAAGCATAGTCATAGTTATCATGCAAATCTTTCTGGAGAGGGAAATGAGCTCTAATATGCCTATGTACAAGTTGCTTATTGTTCTACAATTTTTCTCTGGGATAACATGGGTTGAGACATAAAATTATATAAAACCATCTTTCTATATTTTCCCTATCATACAATTTCTCTTGAGGCTATATATTTGGCTATATCTTCATTTCTAAGTCTAAGAGAGTTACAACTTGGCATATGGTCTTGTGTTTCAACCATAAATTGAGATTTCTTCTTTCCTTATAGAGCTCTTTAATTCTAAAAAAAAAACTTGTTCAAAGTTAACATATTGAACAATTACCTAAAACGTAGCAAAATCAATTAAACTGATGTAATTTAAGTATGAAAAAATATTTAAAAACTAAAGAAAATATGTGAATTTCTACGCACATCAAACACTCTTATACTTAAGTTTTTGCTTATTCTTAAGAAAATTGATCCTAAAAACACTGGTCTATATAGGTTAGATTCTAGGAAAGTAAAAGTTTATTCAAGGTGGTCAAATATCATCATTATTAGTTCCACCATCCCATTCATCATTAACCTAGACCTTTAGATAGTTACACCAACTTATAATTCAATTTTAAATTAACTTAATAATCTTTCAAATTTAATTTAATTCAAAGAACTTCACCTCATATAAAAAAGTGAACATAAAAGAGGAAAACAATTTCAACTCATATATGTGATGTATTTTTACTTTTTCTTTCTTTTCTTCATATAATATAACAAGCATGACTGGCTTGGATGAAATATCTTCTTGGCCTTGTATTTTGACATAAATATTAGTGATTGCTTAATCAAATCACAAGTTCAATTAGCTACTAGCATAACTTATAACTTTGACATATTACTTAAATAAAAAATATTGGAGTATAGAATTTATTAGTGTTCATTTTTATTCAATTTCTTACATAGTTCACAATCAATATGGAATAATCATCCACTCAATAACCCAACCTCAAAACTCAAATTGTGTCTAAATCATACAATAAGCTCCTTGTTTAATCTAAGCATCCTTTTAAAAGCTATTCAATCAAGTTTAACTAACCTCATCATCATTGATCATATCTAACATGTGGCCATTCCATTAGATGACACCTAACACCTTAGTGTAAGATTCAGCAGGAGTAAACTTGGTTCAACTCATTTCATGTTCTTTCTTCTCTCACTCACATCACCGAAGCTCTTTTCGATCACCTCCCTGAACTTGCTTATGGTTATGCCTAGCCTAATTATTGCATGAATAATTCATGTTTTAGCCAAACAAAGTTAAGTAAAGGATCAGGTTGAAGTTGCCTTACTACACCTAGCCGAAATCCATCTATGTTTTACCTTGAATGTATGAATTTTTTGCTTGCTTGGAGTACTGGATTGATTTGATCTTTTAAGCTGGAATTGAAGTTAAACATGTAAGTAAATGAGATTAGTGTTTATAGCATGATATGATAGAGAAATTGACGATGATGAATTAGGATGAATTGTAAATGATGTTAATGATTGAAGTGTGTTGGAATATGTTAGCTGTAGTGTTTTCATTGAACATTCATCTGTATTGTAGCCATATCTTGATCTGTCGGTATCCAAATGAGATTATTTTTAATTTAGATTAAACTAGAGACATATGGATACAATTTTCACGAAGGAATTGAATTTTAATTCTGTTTCTAAGGGTTTAGAAATTTGGCTTGAAGTTGAGTACTGGGTGCTGTGGCAGCGTGAGAACAGTCTGTATTATTTGGAGTATAGCTTGCAGAATACTCAACCAAACTGCATGTACTTGATGAAGATAAAAACATAATACATATAGGAACATTTTTTTAGTAGCATGTATTGCCTAAATACATCATTTTCTATGTCAAAAGGGCTATGCAAACTTGACCTGAAAATCTGTCTTGAGAAAAAATTCAGGAAAATTACAGTTGTAGGTCGAAATTTTGAATTCAATTTCAACTTCTTCTTTCGACCTATTTTGAATATCTTTAGGGCATGAATTTGAAGGCACTCAAAGCCTGAAAGTTGTAGATATAGTCTTAGCTTGACCTCTTTGAAAGTAGATTGATAAAATAGTAACTAGAGCTTGGGTTATGCTTGTTTTTCCTATAATATTGCATGTGATAGAGCTCTTTGCAGGAACCTTATATTATTTCCTTAGTTTTGGGGACTTTATCGATCAAATAAGTCAAAGTATAAAACATAAAAAATTATTATTGATGTCTTATTAATGCTTCTATGAAACAGTTTGGCCATAAGATATCTTGATAAGTTTATGTAGTTATTTGGAGTCAAAACTTAAAAAAGGGACTGTTTTGAAGTGTTGAGTTCAAATATGCAAATTCTGATTTGTTAAAGGAATAAATGAGTTCTTTTAATGCAAATATGATCTTTAGGACATGAATAATGTGTATAAGGTATGGATGAATGAGTATCGAAGAACATAGCGTATTCATGAATGAGAATTTGGTGAATGTATGAGTATATGTTGCTGGAAAATTTTGGTGAATGTATAGATTTAGTTTGCTAAAATTTTAGATGTAAAGTACCAATTGTGTGTGTATTATAAGAAGCTTTTTGATCATGGAAATGTTCAAGGATAAGTGTAAAATATGAGTTGATAATGATATAAAGATGTTCCCATGAACGTAATGTGATTAAAAGTATGTAAGTGACGAATTGGGAATGATTGAATGAGAACTAGGAAATTGTGTGAGTGTATAATCCTAGGAAAAAGAGTGATATATGTATGGGTGATCAATTGAAAGTGAACAAGTGTATGAAGGCATAAACCTAATTTCAAACTAAATGATGCACAAACCATGATGAATGTATAACTATGACTTGTAAATAAGATTTCATACCTGGAATAATCAATTGAGCATGCATTAAACATGATACACATATATGAGTAACTTTGAGAATTCATTTGATTGATCAATTAGTAATGTGTACATGTGTGTATTATTTGATTTAGAGAAACACATCAACCAACACCATCCAAACATTGCCCACACGTCAAGGAAATAGCTAACTAGAGTATACAGTGAGTTAACCTAGCTGTGTAAACTCAAATATTTATGCTTTTGTTGGAATTGTATGTATGGTAGGTAACCTAGGTGTGAGATTTGGATTGGTAACGTGTTCTATTCAATTTGTGTTAATTAAACTTAATTCCTCTATAATGAATTGATATTGATATAATTATAACATTACTGGTTCTGTATAATTGATTGTCCGAGGAGTTTAATATTCGGGACTGTATTGGGAGTATTTGCGATTTGAACGTGAATAAAGAAATTGAATGGTCAACTATTTATTGAATGCCAGACTTAGATCTGATGAACTGTGAAAATTGAATATGCTCATTAACTAGAAGTGATTGATGATATATTATATGAACAATTATACTCCATTATATGATGCATGTTCACATAAAGGAGTTATGACTGGAGTAGCCAGTATGAAAAGAACTTTAAGCTTAGTTATGCCCATCAAAGCCTCAGGCTCAATGATTAATGAGCCCGATATCCACAATAAATACAGGACAGTATTAAAAGAGCCTAATATTGACAACAAATACGAGACAGTGAAATAGACACTTGGTCACAAAAAAATTTAAAATGGAATGAGTCTCATTTTCATTTACAATTGTATCTTTAAAGTTGTTCATGTTATTGATTGCAAATGAATGTTGAACTATATTGTGTTGATATTGAGAAATTCTTATGACTTTGATGGTGATATGAGGAATTGTGATAAATGAGTGTTATATTATGAAATGATTATATGATATTCTTGCATTTAGAATGTACTTCTGGAATGACTTAAAAATTCATTGTATTTTTAAATGCTTCATGTATTATGATGCAAATTGTAGAATATAAGTTATAACTATGAATGAAGTGATACTTTGATTAAGCTAAATATTATTCATTGATATATATGTGTCCTATTTTGAGTGAACACATCGATGATGGTTCACTCACTAAGTTCACAAAACTCATAAAAAATTACAATGTGGCTTTTCAGGTTTATAAGAGATATCCAGTTAGATCAATTGGAGTAAAGCCAACGCACATGAATATGAGTTAGTGGTCAGGATCAGTTTGCACTTGCTATCTTCAATCAAATTGTATTAAGCATTGTATTCCACAACTATTGTATTTGTTATAAATTCTGAAATGTAATGGCTATTCTGATTGAATATGTTTGGAAATAAAATGGGTCCAATTGATTACTATTCTGCTGATAATGTGTTCGATGTGAGAAATTTTACAATAAGTATTTTCGATCGTCTTAAGATGCCATCCTCGTAACATATATTCTCGAATACCATAAATGTGTTTGGGCATATGCTTTGTGAGAGTGGTGTATTACAGTCTCCCATGGAGGTAAAATTGGTTCACTTAAATTAATTTTGAAAAAAAAAGCAATCCTAAATATTCTATCCCGATTTTTTGTGTGAAGGATTTTAAAGAAATTCACAAAATAGACTGAAAATTAAACTGAATTCACCAGAAGAAAAAACAAGTAGAAATCTAAGTAGAAAACTCTTGAGAATTAATTCACTAATTTAATCTCCTATGCATGATTAAGGGAAAATGATTGATTAATTGTCTTACTAAAATTAACAGTTGAATTCTAAAATCAACTCAAATAACATACTTAATCTAGTTTTTACATTTGACAAGTTATTATTTGAATTGATTATGGAAACTCGACTACTAATTACCACTTAAGTTAATATATTTCTAATTCTTAACCTAAGTGTTAATAGTTTTTAGTTCCATATTAAACTTCTCGTTTCGGTCCTTCATTTAACACTAAAATGATGCAAAGTTTGATCATGCTATTACATGCATTCAATTCAGAAACTATACCAAACGTAAGACAACAACACATTCCCTTAATCATGCATATTTGATTAAAATAGCTACAATAATCCTCAAGAAAAAGAGATTAGCCCATCATAGCATAAACACAGTTCATCATCTCCATACACTTTAGTCCCATGTTACTGTCAATAGAAGTATTAAAGAAATAAAATAGTGAATACTAAATGAAATATGAAAAGAAAGCAAACAATAGTTGGTTAAGCTAACAAGTAATAAGGTAGGTAAATAAACAAGAAACTAAGCAACAGATGAAAAATATAATGTGCAAACAAGGATGGACTGAGCAAGTGTGGTTGTTCTCCTGATCCATTCAAGCTTTCAACATTAGCTTTTTCCTTCTGCTTGAGTTTGTCCTCACCTAGCCGAATGGTTACTCAAGTTGAATGGATTCATCTCCTCCTCTCACTTTCAGTCTCTGTCCCTATCTTCCACTTCTCTGCTGTGTTCCTCTTTCTTCATTGACTCACTCTGTTTCTCTCTTCTTTCCCTATCTCTTTATGTGCCTCCGCAAATGAGTGTTTGTGTGTAAAGAGTGAAGAATGAAGAATGAAGAAAGTTGTCTACCGCCACCCTCCTATCCTTTTTATTTGTAGTCTCGTCTAGGTTTAGGTTTCATGCCCCTTTAACCTACAGCTACCATGTAATAAAACAGATAAAGTGAATGAAAAATTGCACCGGGGTGGCTATGTTTGTTGCCCCCATGTATAAGCTTGCATGATGGTCATTAAAGATTACCACTTAATGCACGGTGGTGACAAAAGTGTCACCACCTTGCAAGCGTTTAGTCACTATATATATATATATATATATATATATATATATATATTTCATGCAAAGTGATGTGAACCTTAATTTTTCATGCAAAATTCACAAATTAATCTAATCAACATGTATGCAATATTCACACCATATTCATTTAATTTATGTCTCATTTGGATTAACTTACAAGAATTTGTAACCAAAATCAAGATATGAAGGCAATTAAAAGCAATAGAAACTAGACTCAACAATTTCCCCCCACTTAAACTATGCTTTTCCTTAAGAAAAATAAAGAATGCTAAACTATACAAGAACAAACAATGGAAACAATAATTTTTCCAAATAAATTCAAAGATATCAGTGATCATTTCAATAAATACAACCTAACAACTTGAAACTCATAACACTCCATGAACAAGCCATTCTTTGCATATTTAGCCAAAATGAACAAGCACTTCAATTCAAAAAACCATTAACAAGGATAGATATTCACTCCACTCTACATCCTCTCAAGCATTCAAAGGTAGCGTATAGTCACTCTTCCATTTCATGTAAGGCATCTATCATAAGTTTGCTTACTAATCCAATCTCCACTACTTATATCAAATACAAACATCAATTTGAAGGCCTTTATTTCAGTTGTAATAGGTCCGGGTTAAAGGTAGGAAAAAGAAAAATTGTAGTTTAAAACGACAAACACAAATTGAGCATTTAAAATAATACAAAACAATGAACCATATAACACTCAATTCTTTCCTCTCACTTGACAAAATTAACAGTCCCCATTTTTACTTCTCTTCTCTTCTTTTCATGCTCTTTATCTTCTCTTCCTTCCTTTCCTTTTCTCTTTCTTTTCCTTTGATTTTTTTTCCTGTTTTACTATATTTTTCATTTATTTATTTAGAACAAGATCAAGTTTAGAAGAGAAGAAATTTAGAGGAGAGATACAAATTATTACAACCCTACCCATTTGTAACTTAAAAGCTAACTATATGCTAAGATTCCCCATACTTGTTCAAACAATTATTCCTTAGACCTAATCATACACATTCAAATGCTCAACTTGGGTTATGGTAGGTACAATGAAGTGGATAAACAATAAAGTCAAGGCTCATAATTTGGGTTGAAAGAAAGAAAAGGTTTAATGTTAAGTTCAAAGGGGGTTCACTAAAGGTAACATCGTGGTAGCTTTTTAAGCAAAATGGGTAAATCCTAATTACCTTCATCATTTTAATATTTGCACAAGATTATATGATCTTAACTAGTATTTGTAAGCAAGTTTTAGAGTTCCTTATTCATTAAAGAACACTCTCAACAAAGAATACTTGAATTTGGTGTTTAATTTAAAAAAGGCTCAAATTCTTACTAAATGAAAAGTGTCATTCATTTATCACAACAAGCTAATGTCCTTTTAACTGAAATCTAATTCTATTAGACTAAGCATGCAAGTCTACTCATTCGCTCATATTATGCATTTCTAATCTCAATTGAGTTTATGTCATGATAATGCATCTTTAACTACTAAATGAGAAAACTAACACATAACACACAAATAATATCTTTTTTTACTAATACTCCCCCTCGACACTTAAACATCAAATTGTTCCTAATATGATACAAAAAGTAAAAAAGGGATCTAAGACACAAAATAGCACAAACAAGGACAAGCATTAAACTAAAAGACATTAAACAAATAAACAATAAAGAAAGGGATAGAAAAACGATACAAATGTGGGGGTGATCACTGTGTTGATTTGGTTTGGAATGTAATGTACTTTATCGAGGAATGAAGAAAAACTACAAGGAAAATAGATAGATGAGACAGGAGAGTAGGCCTGCACACACAAAGAAAACAAACTAAGTTAAAATTTACTAAGAAAATTAACAACAAATAGATAATTGAAAAAAAAATCGTATTGAGGCCAGCTTTGATGTGGACAATTAGTGATTTTTCGGCATATGCCATGTTATCTGGATGGAGCACAGTGGGAAAATTGGCTTGTCCTTATTGTGGCAATGATTCTGATGCGTTTCATCTTCCGAACGGGGGCAAAACATGTTGGTTTGATAACCACA
>JAOSBN010000008.1:33037985-33051382 GCA_027563595.1 Erythroxylum suave | reverse complement strand
CATGAATGCATGTACAATCATTACATGTGCAAAATTCACTATTCACGTGCATATGTGAATGCATGAACATAGCCAAACAATTTTAAAACACTCCTAGCCCGTTCTAAATTACTATTTTACCCTTCCCATCGGTGATGGGATGTTACACTTGGATTCTCCAAGCCCTAATGAAGTCAAAGTCATAGTATTCAATAAACTTCCCCACAACTAGTTGCACCCTGATATTGTTAGAGCCTACATTCCTATCTTTCCTTAGGAATACTCTCAAATTTCTTTCCTTCCATATTGATCTAACTGTCTCACTAGTAATAATAGTGAGGATTGCCTTCATTTCTTTAAGAGGATTATGTAGTCTGTAATCCATTGAACTATGTTAAAGATATTGGTATGCATTCCCTAAACTTGACCTAACCTTAAGACCTCTATCCATACTAACTTTAAGTAACGAAGAACATTAGATTTCTATTCTCTTCCATCATAGTACATAACACATTTTTTTCCTATATTTGAAGATAGTGGAGCTTGTCCATAATATTAGTTATGTTCAACAAGATTAGCCAAAGTAGAAAGCTGACATTGGGTCAATGGCATTTATTCCATACAATTTATAGCAAACAAGAGCAATGCCTCTTTCTTGATTTTTTTAAAGACAAATTTTGTTGGCAGCTTCAATTTGTAAGTATCATTCTATAGACAAACATAATCTAGAAAGGGGTTGGTATGGTTTGTAGGCTTAAATTATGCTAATTCAATAAGCAAATGAACCCAATTTCTGTTGCTATTAATGAGCTTACCTTAGCTTGATGAGATAAATTCTTGAAGGTTCTAACAATAGCCTACTGTTGAATGAGAGGACCAAATTTAGTCCAATTGTCATGCCACAATGAGGCCATGTTCCTTTTCCTACTCTACAAGAAATGTTAGTCTTTACTAGATCCCTTAACTTTAATATTTGCTTTAAAAGTAGGAGAATCATGTTCTTAGAGTTAAACCCTAGATACTTACATCTTTTAATATTTAAGAATGAGTCCATTTCATCAAAAGCCATTCCTTATCAATCAATGTACCCTAGAATCTTCCCAACATAATACAATATTGTTATTTTTTATGAAATTTAAGCCAAACTTCCTTCATCAATAGACTTGCAAATATTACACTATTTAATTTTAGCAATACCAATTGTATAATTAGTAGAGGACGACAAAATTTTTTCTTCAATATTCTTTTATTGGATTTGGTAAGTTATTTTTCTAGGAACATATAAGAGCTGTAATAAATATGAGGAAAGTTGATAACATTTTTCAACAATTAAATCTTACAAACGTAGGAAAAAAGGCTATATTAGACCATGAAGCAAGTCTCCTTTAAATCAGCTCCACTAATAGAAGACCTTTATAGTATGTAAGTCTCATAATGGAAATAGGAAGTCCTATATATAACATTGGAAGGTAATTTCTCAACAAACCAATAAATTATGTAACTTTAACAGCTAAATTATCAACACCTGAGGATAGGATAAAGGAGGTTTTCATAAGATTCATTGCAAGACCTAATAAATTCATGAATTAGAGGAGAGTGTCCATTAACAACCTTATTGAAGGTAAGTGAAATTTACAAAATACGAGGAGATCATCTATAAAATGTAAATTTGTGAGAGGAATTCGCTTACACTAGGTGTGGAATTTAAACTTGGATTTCTTTTCTATATTAAAATTTAACAATTAGATAATAAATAGCGAGAGAGTGAGTCCCCCTATCTCAAACCCGTGGCCCCTTTAAAAAGAGTTATAGGTGGTCCATTCACTAGAGCTCTAAAGGAGGTAGATGTGGCATAAGCTTTGATCCAACATAAGTAGTTATTAGGAAAACCTATAACCTCTAGTAACTGAAATAGGAAATCCCAACAAACATTATCAAATGCATTTTGGAATTCAATTTTCAAGGTACAATTCATAGAGGCTCTCTTTCTTGTATAACCCTTAAATAATTCCTAGACAATAATGATGTTGTCAACTATCCTTTTAATCTTTATAAGCCCCTTGGTTTCCACTAATAATATAATTTAGGATAGATTTTAATTTGTTGGAAAAAAATATTTCAATGATATTGTAGAGGAAATTTATGTATGAAATAGGCCTAAAAACCTTATAGTTAGATGGATTAGAGGACTTAGGTATTAGACATATAAATGTCTTATTGAATTTCTTAAGCAATGGTCTGCTAGAGAATAATTCATAAACAGCATACTTAACCATAGGCCTCACGATATCCTAGGTCTTTTTAATAAAAATTTCCATTTAGCCCATCTATACTAGAAGCCTTCATTCCATTCATTTAATAGAAAATATTTTCCATTTATGCATTTGAGACAGGTCTAGTTAGATTACTTGCCTCCTCCCTAAAAATCTTATTTAAGATGAAAGGTTGTAGCACATTCTTACTGTAACTAATTTCCCGTCTACTGCCAACTAGTTCTTGAAAATATTTAACCCCTTCATCCTCTAGCTCACTTTATGGTTTTGTAACTCTCCTATCATATTGAGTGATCTGGAGATTCTGTTAACATTTTTCCTAGCCATTAGTGAAATGAAGAAGAATTTTGTGCATCTTTCCCCATCCTTGATCCAATCCACCTTAGCTTTTTGTCTACTAATGGAAATATGATTATACATTGCTTAGAAGTATTCACTCAAGAGCATGAGATCACTAGGATTGGTGGCTAAAAGGTTTTGAACTGAGATTAAACTACCTTTGGTCTTTTCAATTATCTCCTTAGTATTAGACCCTTGTAGCATTATATTTCTTCACTTATTCTTTGATTAATTTAAGATTTTGAACACATATATATATTGCTTAGTACCTTTGAAACTAGATTCCAAACCTCTAGAAATTGCCTCTTGAAACCTTTCCATCTGGATGAGGAAATTATTAAATCTAAAATGGGATTTTTCTATATGCTTTATCAAACAATCTTCCACTCTGACAAAGGAGTGGTCTAAGAAGAAGGGATCTATGAAAATATGCTTACTCTTAGAAAATTTATAAAACAATCCTTCCACTATAAGTTTAGTAAGTCCCTGTTAATGTTTTCCCCTGATGGACTAGATTGATTCCTGCTTATTGTTTTTATGTGAAATTGTTCCCTTTAATTTTTTGGTCAACTAACTCTATAAATTTCATACAATCTATGAAATTAAAGTTATAATTCTTTATATTATAGTTCCCACTAGTGTAAGATCTATACAAGGTTTAATTAAAGTCTCACAAGCCATCCAATGGCCAATACAAGCAATATTTTTTACTCCTTAGATTGTTCCAGATCTCCTTTCTATAGAAAATTGTATTAAACTCATGCACAAAGGAGATGTGAAAAAGAAACATCCTGCATTGAGAATTAGATTCTTTCTTTTGTTCATTTACTCTAAGATTATTTGGCTTGATCAAATAAAAATTATAGCACACTATGATTCTACCTAGTTCATGATATTAGTTTTTTAATATTACCTTTCATTGAGGTCCCAATTTATTGAGTTTAATCATATACTTCGATCAAATCTTTGGTTTCCCTTAAAATAAAATCCTTTAAAGCATTAAACTTCATTGGGTAGTTAAGTCCATAAACATTCCATGTAATTATGGTCATTTAGATACATATTTACCTTTGGCGCTATTCCTATTGCTCCACTATAACTTTTGGAATTGCTCTTCTTTGTTTTCATCAATATCACCTTGAACCAAAGACGAGGCACTAGTCTGCATAATCAGAATTAATAAATATTACTTTATCTTCCATAGTAGGTAGAGGAGTATTCTTTCTCAATCATGCTATCTCAGAAGTTTCTATATTTGTGTTTTTATCTATTTCACCAAAGGATAAGGGAATAAATCTCTAACTTTCTTCCTCTTAAAGACCCAACAGCTGCATTTAGTCACCCTTGATGAACTTTCTACACATCGGTCTCCATTCTTTTCCTTGAGTGCTCAAAGAAGGTTTTCATTGGTAAGAAACCTTAACCATGTCTTTAATTAGAGTGTCATTTTGCCCCAATCTCATTATGGAGATGTAACTGGCCAAATCCTTAGTGATATCCACACTAATGCATATCAAAGTATAGTCAATCCTCTTTCTCTTAGTTGTGATTTCATCAGGGGTTTCCAAGAAAACTGGATAGGATACTTAAGCCCTAATTAGTCCCATACTCTAAAGAAACATTATGGATATTTAACCATAATGGAATGTTTTTAATTTTAGATTTGTCCAATAAGAAGCTAGGATGCTACATATGAATAAAGAGGGGATATTGGTATACATGCCAAGGTCCTTCTTCTACCATTCTGTAGCTTCAGCTTGCGAGTTGAAAATGAAAAAATAAGATTTTCTTCAATTAATAATAATTAATAAAGGCTTTTTTTTCCACTAAGAAATTTGGTAGTTGTAGATTGCATGATGTTTTAGTAGGAATTTTAGTATGTTTTTAGTGGTAATTAATTGATTTATGTATGTTTAGGTTTAGAATTGTGTTAGTTAGTTAGATATTTTTGTTTTGAGTGTTAATGGATTAAAGCATACTATTGAGCTTTAATTTCGTGTATTTGAGGTGCCTTGATGTATTTGTTAGTGTTTGAGATCAAATATCAAAGAATAGAGGAGATTCGAAGGAAGCCTGGATGAAGATCGAAGGCCAAAATTGTGACAGAACCTTTTTGGGCAAGCCAAGATCACGGCCTGGTCTACCATGATTATGAAAAAATCACTTTCATCAGGCCACAATGATGGCCTGGGGGGACACGGTTGTGACTTGCGTGACAACAGACACAAACTAGCTTCCAAACTCAACTTTTTAGGGGATATTTCGAACTTTTTGGGCCCGGGTAAAACCTAGTTTTTACCCTAATTAGAAAAGACTATAGAAGGGGGAGGAGAACCTAATTTTCATGTGCCTCTATTTTCTACATTAAGAAAGATCTAAAGAAGGAGAAGAAGAGGAGACAAGAGGACAAAGTAAGCGGGACGAAGATGGGTTGTTCTTGTTATTGTCTTCCCGATCCATCATGACCCTTCCAAGTGACATTTTCATTTAATCTTTGTTATTCTTTCTTTTGAATGTATAAGATGGATTTGATAGTGATGGAATTGGGTTCGAAGGTGATGTTCTAAACTCCTTTAGGGATTTGTTTTTGAATTAATGTCAATGTGATTTCTTTTAATGTTAATATATTGCATATTGTGATTATTTATTGTATTTGCATACTTCGGTAACAAATTAAGAGAGAGAACAATAGCAAAATGATTAGATTGGGGAATGAGAGTTAAACAATCTAATAGATCACATAGATCATCAAATCAGTAATTTATGCAAAGAGAGATCTCATGTGAGGACTCGATAATCTATTAGAGGGCTTAAGATCTAATTGGATGTCTAGGATTTTTGTTAATTAAGACATCGCAAATTCCATAATTCAATTAGGGGTTATGATTTTGGGGTTAATGATTATAACTCGAGAGAGAGTAATCCACCCTTTGAAAGTCTATGATCGATATCGTGTTAACTCAAAAGTAATAATGTTAACATTTGATGATAGGATAAATCCCCCTTATCAAAGTCAGCTAATCTTCCTTATGTGATTTTTGATTGTTCATTGGTGGTGCTCAATTTTTATTTATTTGTGTTAATTTTACAATTTCATTTTCAATCAATCCATATTCTTTTCTTTTCTTTTCTATTTAGTTTTCCTTTTCATTTTAGTTATCCTTTAGGCCTTCGATAAATTAGAATTCAATTAGTTCACCAACTTCTTGAGGGATCGACACCTTATATACTACACTCATGGCCCATGCACTTACAGTATATTAAGGGATAAGAAATTCTAAAACTTGGCCACTTGATCAAGTTTTTAGCATCGTTGTCCAAGAGTTACTAGGATTAGTTTAATTCTTTTAGTCTAAGAAATTTTCACCTCTCTTGTGTCTTGCAATTGCATGAATACAAGAGTCACTTAGAGTTTAAGCAGGATAGTCAAGACTCTAACACTTGACATCCCCCGATTGGAAGGAGCAATTCGAAGAGTTCGATTGCAAGAAGAAGCAATTAAAGAAAAAATGGTGGATGAATACAATCAAAGAGACCAGCAGTGAACTTTGATGGATTTCATGAGATCGAGATTCAATGTTGCAAACCAATGCATCATTGGACCACCAGTGTAAGTAGCCTTATTCGAGATTAAGCCAAATTTACTGAACATGTTACAAACCAATGTACAATTTTATAGGTTAACTAATAAGGATCCTAATGCTGCTTTAGTGAAATTTCTAGAAATATATGATACTTTTCGATATCAAAGGACATCGGAAGATGCCGTTAAGATGAAGTTGTTTCCCTTCACCTTATGGGATTGAGCTAAAGGATAGTATCATTCATTAAAACCCACAAATGTCATAACTTGGGAGTAGTTGGTGCATGCATTTTTGAATACGTACTTCCCCTTGACAAAGACTATAAGATTAATGCAGTAAAATGTGAATTTCTAATAAAATGTTAGGGAGTCACTATATGAAACGTAAGAGTGCTACAAAGAATTGCAAAGGAGATGTCCTCACCAAAATGTACCAAAGGAATATCTATGGAAAACTCTATCATGGAGTCAATCCACCTATAAGAGGCACCATAGATGTAGCTTCTGAAGGATCTCTTATGCGGAAGACAGTTGAGGAAGTGGAGGAATTGTTGGAAGAAATGGCAAGTAACAACTATTTTTGGTCTTCAAACAGAAGTAAATAGTAATCAACTTTCCTATATCATAAGGGAGTCATTGCTATAGACCAAGCCTCTCCATCAGCTTCCGTTAAAACAATTCAATATAGATGCAAATTATACGGGCAAAATAACCCTTTTATCATTGATTATTTTTGAATGAAAAATGACAAGATGGAGCAACTCAACTACAAGGACACATAATTTGGTCAAGGAAAAGGAAACAACACTTATTCTAACAATTACTATCCTGGATGGAAAAACCACCCAAAATTTTCTTATTCAAATAATGTCGGAGGTCAATTTCGACCTTAAGGGCCACCTAAATTCCAATAAGAAAAAAACTCAATTCTACGTACTCTAAGTTGGACAAAATCTTAGATAAGCTTATGAACAAGGATGAAGCTCATAAGAGACTTGAAGGTAAATTCAAGCAAGTAACTACAAATGATGATTCTTCAATTTATAAATTAAAGGCTCAAATGAGTCAATTGGCAAATGCATTGTCTACAAGAAATGTGGGGAGTCTCCCAAAAAATATTGAAGCAAACCCAAGGGAGCAACTCAAAGCAATCACAGTTAGAAGTGGGAAGGAACATAAGCAATCAACAAAGACACAAGCTGTACCCTACCCAGTCGAAAAAGACCAAGAAAAGATGAAAGACATAGACACGAGTGAGTACCCT
Source organism: Erythroxylum suave (assembly GCA_027563595.1). Classification (NCBI taxonomy): domain Eukaryota; kingdom Viridiplantae; phylum Streptophyta; class Magnoliopsida; order Malpighiales; family Erythroxylaceae; genus Erythroxylum; species Erythroxylum suave. The sequence continues at coordinate 33,043,944 of JAOSBN010000008.1, read as the reverse complement.
CCTTATGTTGCCCCTTTGCCATATCCATCTAAGATCCTATACCCTCAATGATTGCAAAAGAACAAGTTGGATTTACAATTTGCAAAGTTCATGGGGAACTTAAAGACTTTACAAATTAATCTATATTTTGTAGAGGCATTGGAACATATGCCCAAGTATGCCAAATTCTTAAAGGATGAGTTAACAAAGAAATAGACTTAGAAAGAGAATCAAACAGTAGCACTAACTAATAGTCGTAGCTTTATTATCACTAATCACATGCCTTCTAAGATGAAGTATTGTAGAAGCTTCACAAAACCCTGTGTGGTTGGTGAGTTAGAATTCGCAAAATGCTTATAAAATATAGGCACAAGAATAGACCTTATGCCTTTTTGACCTTTAGAAAATTGGAGCTTAGTGATGTGGAGCCAAATTTGATGCTTATTTAGTTGACAGATCGATCTATAAAGAAACTATTTGGTGTGGTGGAAGATGTTATGGTAAAGGCAAACAAGTTCATTATTCCTTTAGATTTCATCATATTAGATTTCAAAGAGGATAAGACCTGTCTATTAATTATTGGAAGATCCTTTATGAATAATGGAAAAGTACTGATAGATGTTTTTGAAGGAAAAGTGCTCCTTTGGATTGGTGATGAGCATATGGAGTTCATTATGAAAAAAACTTGAACAATTTGAAAGAAAGCAGCTCTTGCATGAAAATAATCATAATGGATGAGTATATCAAAGCGTAAGAGAAAGGTTGATTTAAAGAAGTAAGCTACAAGGAACAGATCACAATAGATATAGATTTTGAGGAATATTTAGAAGTCCTTATTCAAGAAGTTAAAGTATAGGAGTGGACGATGATGATTGTAGAAGAAGATGAGCAACTCACTATCTTACAACACAAACTATTCAATTCCATTGAGGATTCACAGGATTTCGTTGACAATTTGTTATTGAAAAAGGCATTACAAAAATTACTTGGATTCTTCAATTCAATTGCTAATTTCCTTTTAATTATCTTCCAACATGTATTTTTTTTACAAGCTATGAAGCTGAAATTGGGCAATAAAGATGGAAGCAAGCCATTAATAATTGATCCTGGCTGAGTTTCGAAGGATGCAAAGTCAAGCTAAACATCATAAATTAGCATTTTTGATAGTTAGATTGAAATTGTTGTGTATTTAAATTGGTTTTAAATTCTAAAAATAAGTTTTTAACGATTTGGAATGTTTTGAATTGCTAACTCTCTTATTCCTTTTAAAGCAATTATAAGATAGGGCTGAAATATTGGGAGTTAAATGCAATTGGTTATAGACTCCAACACCATCACTACCTTGATCGCCATGACAGATTCTTATGCTCTAACCCTTGTCTTTTATTTTATTTTTATGTTTTTCCTGTCATTTTGTTTGATTCCCACCTTATGTGTTATTTTTTCTTCTCACATTGAGGACAATGTGTTGTCCAAGTGTGGGGAGGGTCGTGTGCATTGTATGTTTTTATTTCAAGTGTGAATTTTGAATGTTGTATACTAAGTTTTATTTAGATTTTCATAATGTGACTTATGTGAATATGTCAATGGCTAGGATTTGACAAAATCAGTTTAGCTTTGAACATAGTCTTTAAGGTGGCTAAGATTTGTTAGCTTGTGAAATCAGTGTCCTAGGTTGCTTGTGTAATGCTGGACACTTTGAGCTTTTCATATTGTGTCATATTTGGAGATATTGCTGTACATTAATATATAAATGGTTGCAATGAGTTCAAAGATGTCTTTGAATTCTTTTGGTACGTATGCCGGTGATATAAAATGTTATATGCCCTTACATGAACTTCGAGTTCATTGGTATTCGAAATCTTGAAGATTTCTGACATATAAGCTTTTAAGTGTGAGAAAACGAGTCCATTGGATGGATATGACCATGGTGGTTGAATTAAATGTGTTTTAATACTTTCGAGGTGATTAGACATGATTTATAGAGTTATCGGACATTTAGAAAGCTTAGTTTGAAAAGTTGATGTACATAAGGGACTTAGATGTAATTTTCAATTCTTGGAGGACCAATATGTAATTTTAAAAAGTTAAGGGGCTTATTTATAATTTGAAAAAGTCCAAGGTCCAAATGAAAAATAAAAGTTTTCATCATTCTTAAATTTTGTGCTTAATTGTAAATTTAGGAAAGTTTGGAGGGTATAACGGTAATTTCATATAAGCTAAGGACAAAAGGGTCAATTCACTATATTTGGTCAAAGAAGAGTCAAATTCTGGACTCTTCTCCTTCCTATGGTCGTGCATCCCCCATTAAATAGTAAAAACACTTAGTTTTAATTAAAAAGAAAGGAGAAGAAAGGAGAAGAGCTATCACCAAATTCCAACATCTTTTTGATTCTTCAACTCAAACCAAGGTGTTCTAAGCTAATTTGGGGTCAAGGAACTCAAATCTATCATTAGATTTGCGAAATTCTCAAAGGATTTGAAGATATCACCAAAAGAAAGTATAGGAAAATTTTGTCTTATCTCCCTCTATACTAGGATTTTCAGTTTGGTGTTAAGATATGTTGTTCTTCATGCTTGAATATGAATGAATCATGACTTAGGTGAATGAAATGTGTCATAGATCTTTAAGCCAAAACTGAAAATGCCCCTTTTTTAGTGAAAGTTGTAAATTTTTGGATATCTTTTAAAATTGATAATTTAAATGAATTCTGTGGTGTTAATTGTGCATGAATAATGTGAATTGATGATGAAGAATGAAGAAGATGTATGTTGGTTAAGGTTGGCCTGAAATGATGAAGAAGAAGTGGATTAATGTAATGAGTTGTGTTATTGATAAATGTAGCTTAAATGAAGGGAATTGGTTTGAATGGAGTGGTGGAATGTGTTATTGAGTGGAAGTACTGCTATATGACATGATAGGAGCATGAATTATTATGATAAAGTCTAGAAAATGTGACTTGAAAGTTATGCACATTAGGTGTTTGGTAAAATGCCTAAGTGGACTTGGCTTAGGATTTAAGGATTTTGATGGTGTGCATTGGAAAGAGACTTTCATGTTTACTTAGAGTAAACTTGAATTGTTGCTTAGATTGATAAGTAATGGACTAATGTACATGGATAAAGATGTGCTTAAATATGTTTCGAAATGAGCAAGTATTAGGTTAATGCATTAAATGACTTAGAAAATGCAAAAGAGAAGTTGATGTGAATGGTAAGGAAGTAACATTGTTAGAAGCGTAATGGTCGAATCCTATAGCTTAAAGGAAATGATATTGTGTTTTATACACTTATATGATGGTGTATAACTATAAACTAATTTATGTTTAGGTAGTCATTGTATGTCTTTTTATGTATAAAGGCTCGGGAGCTAGGAATCAAGGAGCTCGTACCGAGGATTTTTGAAGGCAAGGTAGTTCACATCTTCTTTTAAGGTGTGATGGGGGAAACATATTTCTCATATGGGATTAGATCACCCTAAGACATGTATGATGACTTGTATGTGAACCTTGAACCTAGCTAATGTCTAGTAGAATTGAATCTCAAATGGATACTAATATGCTTATGTATTTATGAAATGACATTGTTTTGAACAACTATGCATTTGAAGCATAAAAATTGGCTTTTATTTCATAAGATAATGTTTTGGAAATTTTCATATGTATGTATTTTGTTTTGGCTCAGAGCCTTGGTACAGTTCCATTTTATCCATTGGACCGATAAATAAAGGCATGATGCCTTACTTGATTTTAGTATTCAATTTTGTATATGATTTTTTTTGTGGTTGGTGAGGAAATGATTAGCCAATTGTGTGTTGAGTATAACTGATTTAGCGACCCCCGTACCCTTAACGCTGGTACATAAAAGTCGAGACCACATATCAACACCTTTCTACGAGACTTGCAGGTGATTCCACACCTAGGGTCTGGACGCCGACGAGTTCATCACCTAAGGTCATGATGCTTTTATTGACTATAATCTGGACTCACCACGGATGAAGTTGAGCCAACACCGAGGATCGGTGGGTGTGCACGCTAGTTTGGTGGACTAGTGGTCTCACACATGATTATCTTGACTTACTTAATATTTATTTTTCTTTACGTATGAACAATTTGTATTTTCTTTGAGATTGATATTCAGTTAGCCTTGCATAGCTGGGTTAAGGGTACCGTGAGTATCTTTAGCTCGGGTATGCGGTGATTGTCATGTACCTAATGTGATTCTGAGTTGTGACAATTAAATTGGTATCAGAGCCTGGTTTTATATTTTCAAAATTTTTATTTCTGTTTTCAAAAAGTTCATGAACCTTAGGAGTCGAGTACAGGTGTCAAAAGTCTTTGGTCGAGAAGTTGAGTCTCAGATCGTTAAGTTGTCATCCTTAATGGTCTGATGATTTCGACCTTATTCAGTGTACTTGTCGATATTCCTTGGGATGTTTGGGATATCAAATAAGTTAGGCTTAGCCCAATTTATTTTATTAAACAATGTCTTTTCTTTATTTTATGGTGATAGCATGGTTGGGCGAGGAAGGGGAATATGTTGCAAGGTTAAACCTTTGCGACTTGAGCTAGAGGAACAAAACTCTGAAGTAGTTACAGAATTAGTGTTACTAACGTATAGTATTATGGGGTGTTATATGTGTTCTCGGTAGAGATGTTAGAGTTTTAATTGACACTGGCGCACAAAGGTCCTTTGTTACTGTAACTTTCATTGAGGACATTAGTAATCCCCTGGAGCCGTTAGATCCTCCTCTCATGATAGTCAATTCTCTAGGAGAGCAAGTGGCTTGTGATGAAGCATATACGACCTGTGAGTTAAAGGTTGGTGATGTTGTATTAGAGGAAAATCTTATTCCCTTCGATCTTTGGGATTTTTAGGTGACATTGAGGATTGACTGGTTAAAGAAGTATCACGCCAGGGTTGATTGTTTTAAGAAAGAGGTGGAGTTTGACCCTTAGGGTGGAGTCCTGATTAAATTTATTGGAGATCAAAGAATATTCCCAAGTTGTTTAATATTGGTGGTCAAGGCTAAGAAATGGATTCGTCGGGGAGCTCGAGCATACTATGAGACACCAGTACCCCTATTTATTTATGTCCTCGACTTAGGAGTTTTGAGGATGAAACTCTATTAAGGGGGGGAGAATTTGTAACGCTGGACTCTCTAAGCTTTTATTATTGTGCCTTATTTGGAGATATTGATGTACATTAATATATACATGGTTGTAATGAGTTCAAAGATGTATTTGAATCCTTTTGGTATGTATGCTAGTGATATAACTGTTATATGCCCTTACATGAACTTAAAGTTTATCAGTATGCGAAATCTTGAAGATTTCTGACATATAAGCTTTCAACTGTGAAAAAACGAGTCCATTGGTTGGATATGACCATGGTAGTTGAATTAAATGTGTTCTACTGCCTTAGAGGCGATTAAACATGATTTATAGACTTATCAGACACCTAGAAAGCTTAATTGGAAAAGTTGATGTAATTAATTTTCAATTCTTGGAGGACCAATATGTAATTTTATAAAGTTAAGGGACTTATTTATAATTTGAAAAAGTCCAAGGACCAAAATGAAAAATAAAAGTTTCGATCGTTCTGAAATTTTGGGCTTAATTGTAAATTTAGGATGTTTGGAGGGTATAACGGTAATTTCACATAAGCTAAGGGCAAAAGTGTAAATTCACTATATTTGATCAAAAAAGAGTCAAATTCTACATCCTTCTCCTCTTTATGGTCGTGCACCCCCCATTAAACATTAAAAACACTTAGTTTTAATTAAAAAGAAAGGAGAAGAAAGAAGGAAGAGAGGAAACATTAGGCAATCACCAAATTCCACCCTCTTTTTGATTTTTCAACTCAAACCAAGGTGTTCTAAGCTAATTTGGGGTCAAGGAACCCAAATCTATCATTAGATTTGAGAAATTCTCAAAGGATTTGAAGATATCACCAAAGGAAAGTATAGGTAAATTTTGTC
>JAOSBN010000008.1:33024369-33037885 GCA_027563595.1 Erythroxylum suave | reverse complement strand
GGCATAATGCCTTATACTTATGTGAAAATAAAAGTGTTGCTTATGTGAAAAATGTGTGACTTTTGATCGATGGAAAACCGTGCTATGTTTAATGTGTTGTATGAATTAAGTGAACCATCGATGATGGTTACCTCATTGAGTTCACAAAACTCACCAAAATTGCAACATTATCTTTTCAGGACCGAGAGTAGACTCCTAGCTTCAGAGGGACTTTTCCAACCGTGTAGATTGTTTTGATGAGAGAAGTCATGGCTCACAAGTCGGTCAGCTGGGGCTTTTGAGGATGGCCTAGATAGATCTGATGATTTTCCTCTTTCATATAGAATTTTGTACTAGGTTTTTAGATTTATGTATAGACAGTACAGGATGATAGACGTGTAAACAGTTTGATTTTGATGAAATGAAATGAGGAAAAGTTAGTTTTAAAAGATCGTGTTTTTATATATATTGATGTTTTATTATGATGCCAAGTGAAGTGATTGTAGTGATTGTTTATGGCTCACCCTTATCATAGGATATGTACCGGAATGACCTGCGGGCGTCCCGGTGTGTATACTGCAGTAAGGGGGTGTTACAGCCCCCACAGGTAGAACATATAGAGGTGTGTTGATCGCAGCCACATTACCTTTGTGTTTTCCAATGTTCATTACCGATTCTCCCCTAATAGTAGAAGAGACATGTGTCCCCTATATCATGTTTAGGTCAGGATCTAGTTCCTCTAGTGTTGCTGTGCTTACATTCTCTAGAAAGTTCAGCGATGACTTTTGGTGAGGAGAATCCGCCATTTTTAACCACAAGACATAATCCTTTAAACTGTCTCTCCCTTTGTATGGTGTCTTCTACAATTTTCCCATTCTTCTAACCAACACAAAACAATGTGAAATTAATGAAGGATTTGGCTGAAGTGCGTGACCTAGGTGATGACCTAGGTTGAGAGCAACTTAAGACCACACTTACTATAGTTACGTATCAATATCCTTGTTGATGGTGGGCCTCACAATAATTGTCCCCCACTCTATCCCTTGTGAGTTGGATGAATGGTTGTTCTTAGTTGGTGGAACCATTTTTCCAATTAATTCCGTTAACGAAAGAGAGCTCAGCCTGCTAACTAGATATGTAGGGGTGACCCTCCATAGCTAGCTTCTTAGAGGGACTATGGCCTTCCAGGCTAAGGAAGATTGAGGCAACAATAGGTTTGTGATGCCCTTAGATGTTCTAGGCTATAAATGCACTACAACGATGTTTTTAACGAGTCTATATCCTTGGCCGATAAACCTGGGTAATCTTTGAAATTTCTTCGTGATAGGGATAGATCATTACAATTGTTGGTCTTCAACGAGGAATTTTTAGTAAGCATGAGTCATCAAATTGCGTTGACTACATCCCTGCCCTTTGTACATGCCATCTATCACTCCTACCGATAGAATGGTTCGGTGAAGTGTTCAAATCATGGCGACTTCGGCGGTTCGCCATTGGCAACGTCGCAAGAATTCCACTGAACCTTATCATTTATGGGAAGGAGAAGTTGTAACAAGGTTTTCATAGGTTAACCTGCAGAAGGATCATTATTGAATCCTTCAAAGTAGATTGACCTATGAACAATTTGTCCCTCAGATAGAAGAGGGGACTTCAGAGTGAGAAATCTATGCAAAGCCCCTACTTGTGTTAGCAACGGTGCGATTCATCAAACCAACCATAGGTCAGGAAGCACTAAGGAATATAATAACGAACGAGCCTGTGCTGGTCACCCCGAGAATGGGAGGTGGATGGGGTTGGTGCCTCACTTCATTACGAATAAAAAATACTCTAAAAAAAGATATCTCAGCTTTGTCATTGATGAAAAACATAGCAAAATGTGATACTTAGTGTGAATTGTTAAATCTCATGAACCATTGAGTCTTTGAATGCATGTTGCGCTAAAAGATTTTTGGCCTAAGGCACATCTAGCTGGATGTTACGCAGCGTGACCCCCCTCTCATCAGCCTGATCTTTGGAGACAAAAGAGGGCCGGAACTTGGCCTCTCCTGAGACTAACCACTCACAGTCAGGCTAAAAATTGGAGTACCTGTTGACGATTGCCATGACCGACGATGGTTGAGCATAGACCCTTGGAAGGAGTTATGTGAGCGTGTTGGGCGAAGGTCAAAAGCAAGTTCACACCCTGACACAATTTGATCACAACCTCAACTTAGGCAGAACTACCCGCTGAGTTTAAGAAAATCAATAAATGGAGGAAAAGAAACTTACAAGGATTCCCTTGGTAACGGCGAGCGAATCGGGAAGAGCCTAGCTTGAGAATCAGATGCCCCTGGCATTTGAATTGTAGCCTAGAAGGGTGAGAATCAGATGTCCTCATTAACAGATTGGGCTCAAGTCCCCTAGAACGGTGAGCTGGAGAGGGTGGGAGCCCCATCGGGCTTAGACCCTGTCATACCACGAGACACTGTCTATGAGTTAGGTTGTTTGGGAATATAGCCTAAATCAAGAGGTAAATTCCTTCCAAGGCTAAATATGGGTGAGAGACTGATAACGAACAAGTACCATGAGGGAAAGATGAAAAGGAATTTGAAAAGAGGGTCAAATAGAGCTTGAAATTTTCAAGAGGAAAGTGAATGGGGAGCCGATGATATGCCCTAATCGGATGCGAAACAGTGAGAGCTGGTCAATTAATCAGCTCAGGGTGTGGATCGACCCGAGATGATATGCCTACAGGGACGTCACTCCCATGATTGTGGAACATAGTGCTCGCCCTCGAGTGTTCATGCAGCACGCTCCCTGTATCGGCCTGCAGGATCCCCATTCGACCCGTCTTGAAACATGATCTGAGGAGTATGACATGTGTGTGCGTCAACGGATGAGCCCATAAGGTGCAAAGAAGCTGACTGGTGGGATCCCCTTGCGGGTTGTACACCTGACCAATCTTGATCTTCTAAGAAGGGTTTGAGTGAGTCCATGCCTATTAGGAACTGAAAGATGGTGAACAATGCCTAAGAGGGGCGAAGCTAGAGGAAACTCTGATGGAGGCTCACAGTGATACTGACGTGCAAATCGTTCATCTTACTTGGGTATAGGGACGAAAGAATAATCGAAGTATCTAGTAGCTAGTTCCCTCTGAAGTCTCCCTCAAGATGGTTGGAGCTTAGCACAGGTTCTATTGCATAAACCCAATGATTAGAGGCATCGGGAGTGCAATGACCTCGACCTATTCTCAAACTTTATATAGGTAGGACGACACGGTTGCTCCGTTGAGCTACACCATAGAATCGTGAGCTCTAAGTGGGCGATTTTTTGTAAGTAGAACTGGCGATACGGGATGAATAGGAAGTCAGGTTACAGCACCCAACTACGCGCTAACCTAGATCCCAAAAAAGGTGTTGATCTAGGCAGAAGACATTGTTAGGTGGGAAGTCTGGTAGGGGCGGCATATCTTTTAAAAGATAACACAAGTGTCCTAAGGAGCTCAACTTGAATAGAAATTTCATGGGCAGCAAAGGGTAAAAGCTCGTTTGATTCTAATTTGAAGTTCGAATACGAATCCTAAAAACGTTGCCCATTGATCCTTTAGACCTTCAGAATTTGAAGCTAGAGGTGTTAGAAAAGTTACTATAGGAATAACTAGCTTGTGATAGCCAAGTGTTCATAGCGATGTTGCTTTTTAATCCTTCGATGTCAAATCTTCTTATGATTGTGAAGCAAAATTCACCAAGTGTTGGATTGTTCACCCACTAATAGGAAACATGAGTTGGGTTTAGACCGTCATGAGACAGGTTAGTTTTTCCCTACTAATGTCAGGGTCACAATAGTAATTCAACCTAGTACGAGAGGAGTCGTTAATTCACGCAATTGGTCATTATGCTTGGTTAAAAGGCTAGTGGCACGAAGCTACTATGCACTGGATTATGACTTAAAGGCTCTAAGTCAGAATCCAGGCTAGAAGTGATGCGTGCCCCTACTACTCCATTATCAACCCTCAGTAGGGACCTTTGGACCATAAAGGCACGTGTCGTTGGCTAAGCCCCCTTAAGGACGAGTGGTGGGGACTACCCTAAATTGAAATTCACTGAGCAATGGGTTAAATCCTTTACAGATGACTTAAATAGGCGACGGGGTATTATAAGTGTCAGAGAGGCCTTGTTGCCACGATCCACTTAGATCCAAACCTTTGTTGCTCTGATTCGTCCCTCCATTTAAATCCCTTGCCCAATTTTGACCACACTAATACATACAAACACTCAAGAAAGAAAAACATCTCAGCTTTAGCTGTGAGGCTATACTCGAGAGGGTCATGGGACTCATTAAATGTTTAGGGTCTGAGATACCTAGGAAACTAATTTGTATGCACATGAAGTGCAAAATGTTTCTTAAAAACACTTATGGAAAATCAAAAAGCATCAAAATTGCACTTACAATCATTTAAGTGAACTTAGTCCACTTTGGTGGAACAACCCAAAGACATGGTTTCTAGGCAACTTTCGTAGGAGAACTTCGTTGCAACAACCCCTTGGGACATAATCGGTGGGAAAAATAGCCCGTTGGGCATATTCAGTGGGAAGAACTACACGTTGGCATGGTCAGGAGGCACCTTTGAAGGGAAAAACAGCCCGTTCGGCACCTTCGATAGGAAAAACAACCTGATGCCATATCTTTGGTGGGCAAAATAGGCCATCGGAGTGGTCGCTAAGTACCTTCGGTTGGAAAAACAATCCAATGGCACACCTTCCATATGCAAGGCAACTTGTTGGCATAATTGCTTGGCACCTTCGGCAGGAAAAATAGCTCGTTAGGCACCTTTGGTAGGAAAAACTACACGTTGGCAAAATTTTGGCGGGCAGAAAACCCCGTTGGTAAGGTCACTAGGCACTTTTGGTGGGAAAAATAGCCCGTCGGGATGGTCACTAAGCACCTTCAGTGGGAAAAACAACACGTTGGCACACTTTTGATAAGAAAAATAGCCCGTTGGAAAAGTCACTAGGGACCTTTGGTGGGAAAAACAGCCTGTTGGCACAGCTATGGTGGGCAAGACAGACTGTTGGAACATTTGCTAGGCACTTTCGGTGGGAAAAACGACATGTTGGCCCACCTTTGATGGACCAAACAACCTATTGGCATAGTCACTATGAACCTTCGGTGGGAAAAACAACCCATTAGCATACCTTCAGTGGGCAAGACAGCCCATTGGCACAGTCGCTAGGCATCTTTGGTGGAAAAAATAGCCCGTTGGAAAACTTTGGTGGGAAAAACAACACATTGGCACACTGTCAATGGGTAAAACATCCCGTCAGCACAATCGCTAGGAACCTTCAATGGGAAAAATAGCACATTGGCATGCCTTCAATGGGCAAAAAAGCCTATTGACATGGTAGCTACGCACCTTCAGTGAGAAAAATAGCCTGTTGGCACACCTTCAGTGGGCAAAATAGCTAGTTGGGACAGTCGTTAGGCACCTTCGGTGAGTAAAATAGCTCGTTGGCACACCTTCGATGGGAAAAACATCTTGTTACTTACCTTCAGTGGGAAAAATAGCACATTAGCCTAGTCGATAGGCACCTTCGGTGGGAAAAAAGGCCTGTTAGGCACCTTCACTGGGAGAAACAGCACATTGGCAAACCTTCTGTGGGAAAAACAACCCGTTGGCCTACCTTTGGTAGGTGATCCAGCCTATCGGCATAATCACTAGGCACACCTTTGGTGGTCAAGATAGCTCGTTAGCATGGTCTCTAGGTAATTTTGATGGGAAAAGCAGCCTATTGGGCAACTTCAGTGGGAACAACAGAATGATGGCAGAGCCTCAGTAGGCAGAGCATCCCATTAGCACAGTCACTAGACACTTTCGATGGGAAATATAGCTCATCAAAACTCCTTTGGAGCAAAACAACCCGTCTAAATGGTCAGTATGTACCTTTGGTGGGAAAAACAACCCATTGGCACACCTTTGGTGGGCAAAATAGTTTGTCGAAATGGTCATTAGGCATCTTCGGTAGGAAAAACGACCCGTTGGTACACCTTCGGTATATAAAACGGCCCGCTGGCATGGTCACTAAGCATCTGAAAAACAACCTGTTCGTATGGTCACTAGGCATCTTTAATGGGAAAAAATAGCCAGTTGGGCACCTTCAGTGAAAAAAACAGCTCGTTCGTAAGCTTTAGGGGGAAAAACAACACATTGGCACATCTTTTGTGGCCAAAATAGCCCGTCGGCATAGTCACTATACACCTTCGGTGGGAAAACAACCCATTAGCATAACTTCAGTAGGCAAGACAACCTATTTTCACGATCGATACGCACCTATGGTGGGAAGAACAACCTTTTAGGTACCTTTGATATGAAAAACAACACATTGGCATACCTTTGGTGGACAAAACAAACCATCGGCATGGTCACTATGGACCTTCGGTTGCAAAAATAGCATGTTTGTACAACATCGGTGGGTAAAATATCCCGTCTAAATAGTCGCTAGGCTCATTTGGTGGGAAGAATAGCTCGTTGTGCACCTTCGTTTGAAAAAATAGCATGTTGACACAGTTTATATGCCAAAACAGCCCGTCGGCAAGGTCGCTACGCACCTTCAGTTGGGAAAAAAGCTCATTTGCATACCTTTAGTGGGCAAAACAGCCCTTCAGCACAGTCACTAGGCACCTTTGGTCAAAAAATCAGCCTACTACCACAGCTTTGGTGGGTAAACAGCCGATTGGAACGACCACTAGGGACCTTTCATGGGAATAACAACCCATTGATACACCTTCGGTGGACAAAACAGCCAGTCCACACAGTTACTAAGGACCTTTGATGGGAATAACAGACCGTTGGTAAATCTTTTATAGGCCAAACATCCCATCTGCTAGGCATCTTTGGTAGCAAAAATAGTCAGTCGGTGGGTAAGATAGCCCATTGGCACGGTTGCTACGCACCTTCAGAGGGAAAAAGGCTCATGGCATGGTCACTGGGCATTTTTGGTAGGAAAAATAGCTTGTTGTCATGGTTGCTAAGCAACTTCGGTGGGAAAAACAGTTGGTTGGCACACCTTCAATGAGAAAGATGGCAAGTTGGCAAACTTTCGACGGGAAAAATAACATATTGGCACACCTTCGAAGGGACAAACAAACCATCGACAAGTTCGCTACGCACCATCAGTGCAAAAAACTACTTGTCTGCACACCTTGGGTGGGCAAAATAGCCCATTGACACAGTCGGTAGGCATCTTTGGTGGGAAAAAGAGCTCATTGGCACACCTTCAACGAGCCAAGCAGCGCATCGGAATTGTCACTAGGCACCTTCAGTGGGAAAAACAATCTGTTGGCACATCTTCAGTGGACAAAATAGCCCTTCAGCACAGTCCCTAGGCATCTTTAGTGTGAAAAACAACATGTTGGAATGGTCAATAGGTAACTTAGGTGGTAAAAATAGTCCGTTGACAAAAATAGCACGTTGGCACATCATCGGTGGACAAAACAACCATTTGACACGATCAATAGGCACCGTCGGTAGGAAAAATAGCCCATTGGAACACCTTCAGCAGGCAAAACAACTAGTTGGCACAGTCACAAGGGACCTTCAATGAGAAAAACAGCCCGTTGGCAAAAACAACCCATTGGCAAAAACAGCCCGTTATACCTTCAGTGGGAAAAACAACACATTGGCAAACCTTCAATGGGAATAATAGCACGTTGGCAAACCTTTGGAGGGACAAACAGCCTGTTGGCAAGTTCATTAGGCACCTTCGATGGGAATAACAACCCATTAGTACACCTTCGGTGGGCAACATAACCCATCGAAACGGTCGATAGGCACCTTGGATGGAAAAATAGCCTATTGCCACACCTTCGATAGGCAAAAAGCCCAGCGAAATGGTATCTAGGAGTCTTCAGTGGGAAAAACAACATGTTGGCACACATTCAGTGGACAAAATAGCCCTTTGACATAGTGCCTAGGCTCATTCAATGTGGAAAACAATCTATTGGCTCAGTCACTAGGCAACTTCGGTGGGAAAAACAGCTCGTTGGCCATCTTCGATGAGAAAGACAACACGCTCGTAAACCTTGGGTGGAATAAACAACACGTTGACACGCTCGCTAGGCATCTTTTTTGTGTAAAGTAACCCATTAGCACACCTTTGGCAGGCAAAATAGCCTATCGGCACGGTCACTAGGCACATTCGGTGGGAAAAATAGCATGTTGGTGTTAGTAGTGTGCCCTAGGCTAATGGACATATATGACTTTTGTACTGGCATTCTGACTTATTAATAATATATTATGAGGTATTCTTTTATATATGCATGTATATTGTTTACATAATGTTATTTATATTCCATGAATAATATTAGGCTTATGTCATCAAGTATGTAACTTGATAGTAAAACGACAAGCATTATAATGCCATTCTAAAATGTCCCTGGTCGATCATTATTGGTGGAATAATAATGAATTAAGGCTAGTATATGTTTTTGATTGATGATCACATTTTACTGATCATAGATATGAGTTATCAAATCGGATACATAGATATATGTTAGAGAACATATATTGGACCAACCTACAGAGAGAACAATACATGGATTCATGTCATTAGTGATTCTAAATATGGTTTGACTTTAGTCCTTTGACCTAAAGTCATCATGGTTCCCTACATGAGGAATTCATTATTTTGACATTAGAATAAGTTATCTTTAACCAAATAACAAGTAGTATTACGTTGGACATTAAATGAATCATTCGAAGGGATGTGAATGACGTATATGGGATTTGTACCTCTCTTAAATGAAAGAGATATCATTTGGGCCTCTTTATAAGTATGACTGAAGAAATGCATGGCCATGCTCAAATGAATTGATGAGAATGTCATTTGTTATAGTAAGTCAACTTGGTAATCAAGAAACTATGATTAATCAAAGGTTAACATTTACCATGACTTGTGAGTAATCTTGATATCATACTACAAGGGGATTGAGTTTATAACCATGGTCGTAGGTTAAAATCAGATTACCGATCTTCATTTGATTTGGGTAGTCCTAATGTCCTCCTAGAGGCCGCTTATGAATTATAGGCCTTAAAGTGTGATGAAACCCGTTGCCAACATCAAATGAGTCTATAGGGTTGCACACAGAAAGTGATGTGATTTGGGCTTTTTCTCTTGGGCCTAATTTATTAGGCACTAAATAGATATATGTGGATATATTTATTAGGCTAGACTGAATTACGTTGTCGGGCTTTTATTATATGAGATATAATATGGGCCGAAACTAATTGGGCTTCCATAATCCTAATGGTTTAGGATTATGATATTCTTATTCTTAATAGGAACAGGGATTAAGGTTTCTCTATAAATAGAGAACTTATGTCTCATTAGATAAGACATGAAAACCTTAGACATTGAAAAAAACCTAGTCGTTCATTCTTCTTCTGAGAGAAACATTAGTGTGGCGTTCTAAAGTGTTTAGAACATGCTGGCTCACATTAGCTGTTGCCCAGATTGTTCATCCTCTTGTCGATAATAATAGAGGATGTTCGCGTGTTGTAGCATCTATAGATCTGAAAAACAAAAACCAATCTATGTTAAGAGGTAATTTCGTACTAATGTGAAATTTTCGATTATACTTCTTATTGTAGTATGGTCCATTCTGCTATGTATTATGAATACTCGAACCATAGGCGATCCAACAGTTGGAACACCATCGGTGGGAGATCAACCCTTTGGCATAGTCACTAGGCACCTTTGGTGGGAAAAATAGTCCATTGGCATGTTCGTTAGGCACTTTTGGTGGGAATAACAGCCCGTCCACACACCTTTGGTGGGCAAAATAACCCATCAAAATGATCAATAGCCACCTTCGATGGGAAAAAAGCCCAGCAGAATGGTCGCTAGGAACCTTCAGTAGGAAAAACAGCATGTTGGTACACATTCAGTGGAAAAAAATAGCCCTTTGGTATAGTCCCTAGGCCCCTTCGATGTGGAAAATAACCTATTGGCTCAGTCACTAGGCAACTTCTGTGGGAAAAACAGCCTGTTAGGCACCTTTGGGGAGAAAGACAGCACACTCATAAACCTTTGGTGGGATAAACAACACGTTGGCACACCTTTGATGAGCAAAACAGCCCATTAGCACGGTCATTAGGCACATTTGGTGCAAAAAATGGAACACCATCGATGGGCGAAACAACCCTTTTGCAAGGTCACTAGGTGACTTTGGTTAGAAAAACAGCCTGTTGGCATAGTTTGGTAGGCAAAATAGCCCGTTGGCACTGTTGCTACTCACCTTCGGTGAGAAAAATAACCTGTTGGTACGGTTGCTAGGGACCTTGGAAAAATAGCCCGTTATAACACCTTTGGTAGGCAAAACAGTCCGTCGATAAGGTCACTAGGCACCTTTGGTGTGAAAAATAGCCCGTTGGGAACCTTCGACGGGAAAAACATGTTTTCATAACTTCGGTGGGCAAAATAGCCTTGTTGGCACGATCCCTAGGCACCTTTTACAGAAAAAACAGCCTATTGGCATGGTTGCTAGGCACCTTCTGTGGGAAAAATAGCAAGTTGACACAGTCGCTAGGCAATTTTGGTGGCAAAAAAAATCCTTTTGGGCACCTTTGGTGGGAAAAATAGCATGTTGGTAAACCTTCAATGGGAAAACAACATATTGACACACCTTTGGTGGGCAAAATAGCCCGTCAGCCTAATCACTAAGGACCTTCGGTCGGAAAAACAGCCCGTTGGTACACCTTTAGTGGGCTGGCAAACCTTTGATGGGAAAAACAATAAGTTGGCACACCTTCGGTAGGCGAAATAGCCTGTCGACACAGTCATTAGACACCTTCGATGGGGGAAAAACCCGTTAGCACATCTTTGGTAGGTAAGACAGCCTGTTCGCACGATCACTAGGCACCTTCGATTGTAAAAACAACTAGTTGGGCACCTTTAGTGGGAAAAACAGTACGTTGACACACCTTTGGTAGGCGAAACATCCTGTCAACATGGTCACTAGGCACCTTCGGTGTGAAAAACAGCCCACTGGTGCACTTTCCATGGGCAACAAAGCCCGTTAGTAGGGTCACTAGGCCCCTTCAGTGGGAAAAATATCCCATTGATACAACTTCAGTGGGAAAAATGACCAGTCGACACAGTCACAAGGGACCTTCGATATGAAAAATAGCCCATTGGCACACTTTCGATGGGAAAAATAGCCCGTCGGCAAAGTTGTTAGGCAACTTCAATGGGAAAAGCTACCTGTTGTGCACCTTGAGTAGGAAAAACAACATATTGGCAAACCTTCGCTGGGAAAAATAGCAAGTTTTGCACACCTTTGGTGGGTGAGACAACCCGTGTGCACAATCACTAGGCACCTTTGATGTGAAAAACTGCCTATTTGCACACCTTCAGTGGGTAAGACAGCCCGACACAGTCGTTAGGCACCTTCAAAGGGAAAAGCAGCCCATTGGCACGGTCGCTAGGCAACTTCGGTCAGTAATTGACGATTATACAATTCGAACAGTTTTGAATTCACCTAAAAAAATGAGTAAACTTGCTTGGATTCAAATTGGATTAAATAGCAATTTCCAATTACTAAAATTGAGTTCAGTTTGGATGTAAAGAGACATAAATATAATGGGTTTTTTCCTTCAATTTGCTCAGTCAACACTCTAGAAAAACTACAAATACTATGTTTAAAAACTAAAAAAGAACAAGATTTGATAATCAAAATCAGACAATTCATAAAATTTATGGCCATATTCCATCTATGGAGTGGACAAATTATTCACTGACAGAAAAAAAAAGAAAGGTTTGGCCACCAAAACAAGTACAATGTGAAGTGAAATAGAAAAAATTAGAAAATAAAAGAAAAACAGATTTATAAACTCAGAAATAAATATTAACCCGAACAAAATAAGTTATAATGCTAAAAAATTCAAATCATCAAAAAATATTTCGCATATATTAAAAAGAAGAAATACTCGATTAGGACGTAAATCCCATTTTTTTATAAAAATTTGGATTGAAAAGATATACAGCGATATCTTTTTAGGTACCATCACAATTCCGCGTATCAATACACAACTTTTTCTTGAATCAACAATAAAAATTATTAATAAATACATTTCCAATAATAAAGAAAATTTCAAAAGAATTGATAAAACAAATCAAAATCTAAGTGATTTTTTTCCATTATCAAAAAATCACTTAATAGCATGTTGGCAAACCTTCGGTGGAAAAAATGGAACCTTGGCACACGTTCAGAGGGACAAACAGCCCATTGGCAAGTTCGTTAGGCACCTTTGGTGGGAACAACAGCCTTTCGGCACACCTTCGGTGGGCAAAATAACCTATCGGAATGGTCGATAGGCACCTTTGATGGGAAAAATAGCCTATTGCCACACCTTCGATGGGCAAAAAGCCCAGTGGAATGATCGCTAGGAACCTTCAGTGGGAAAAACAACACGTTGGCACACATTTGGTGGACAAAATAGCCCTTTGGTATAGTCCCTAGGCTCCTTCGATGTGGAAGATAAACTGTTGGCTCGGTCACTAGGCAACTTCGATGGGAAAAATAGCCCATTGGGCACCTTTAGCGAGAAAGACAGCATGCTCATAAACCTTGGGTAGGATAAAAAACACATTGGCACACCTTCAATGAGCAAAACAGTCCATTGGCATGCTTGCTAGGCATCTTTTTTAGGTAAAGTAACTCAATGGTACACCTCCAATGGGCAAAATAGCCTATTGGTATAGTCATTAGACACATTTGATGTGAAAAACATGTTGGAACACCATTGATGGGAGGAACAACCTTTGGCATGGTCACTAGGCACCTTTGGTGGAGAAAGAGCCCGTTTGCACACCTTATGTAGGCAAAATAGCCCGTTGGCACAGTTGCTAGTCACCTTTGGTGAGAAAAATAGCCTGTTGGTATGTTTGCCTAGGACCTTTGGTGGGAAAAACAACCAGTTGGGCACCTTCGGTAAGAAAAATAGCCAGTTATAACACCTTTGGTGGGCAAAACAGCCCATCGGTACGGTTGTTAGGCACCTTTGGTGGGAAAAGCAACATGTTGACATAACTTTGCTAGGAAAAATAGCCCATTGGTGCTGTCCCTAGGCACCTTCTATGGGAGAAACAACTCGTTGTCATGGTTGAAAGGCACTTTCGGCTCACTCATGCATGAAAGGAGAGAGAGAGTCAAACCATGCAAGAACACCTTCTTACACCCTTAATTTCTGTTATGCATGGGATGGAAGAAGAGAATAGCATCCAATGCATCACTTCTTAGTTTAATCAATCATAAAGTAGCCAATAAATAAGACTCTTCTCATTTATCTTTAAGATGGCCATATGAAAAGACTATTAACACAAATATGACCTACCAATTTCGGTTTTGGAAGATTGAAGAAGGAAGATGGTCAATCCAATGCACGTCTTTCTTCTTTAATCCAATGAATGCTAATAGGTTGTATGTAACATTAAAAGATAACCATTAAACCATTTAATGGTAAGTTTATAACTCCATTTAATGATGATAAACCATAATAAAG
>JAOSBN010000008.1:33011334-33024269 GCA_027563595.1 Erythroxylum suave | reverse complement strand
CTGTAGCGAAGGAGTCAGTAATATCACTATCTTGTTTATGTTTATTATTATCCTTATACCATATCATGTATAGATTGATATGATGATTTGGATATATTGCTTCCACTACAAATAAGATTTTTAAAAAGTTTTGAAATCTACTGATTCTCCAAATATGGCATGCTTTCTTTTCCTGATCCAACAGGGGGAGGGTAAAGGTGGAAAGTCAAGGCTGGATTCAGGTAACATGGTAGTAAGATAAAGCTTTGGAAAGTAACTAAAGGGTATGTAAGAGTAGATTTGGAAAATTTTAGTTACCATAACAATATCTAAAAAAGGCAAGAAGATAAGCAATAGAGAAAAGACATAAAGGTCCTCAAGGAGAATGGGACATGGGAGGATGAAAGAAAATACAAGGAAAGGATGGGTAGTAACGTGTTATAACATTAGTCAAAATAAGTTAGACCTACTACAATTGTAGTGATGAGTCTAGGTCGATCCCGCAGAGAGTGTTAGATTATCTTTCGAGAAGAAATCAATTGCTATTTAGGTTTTGGGGGGTTTTGGTTTTAAAAATAAGAAAATAAAATAAAGTTAAATTAACTAACAAAAGCAAATTAAAGAAACATGTAAAAAAATGAGAAAAATGAGGAATTCAATAAGGACCCGATTCTTTGCTTTAATCTCTACCTACACCTTAATTAAATATATTTCAATGATTTTTTTTCTCAAACCTCTCTTAGAAACTATTAATCGCGGGTTAATAATTATCCCAAAATTTCCCCTAAGTAGTTTTTAATCAAGGTATGATTGTTAATTAAACCTAACCATCGAGTAACCTAGGATATAATCTTTAGATTTAAATAGCAGCAGTATTATGAATTAGGAAAATTGATTAATCGAGACAACAACCACATATAATAAATCATTTAACCTTGGTTATGTTATTCTTAATGATTACGAATCATTAGTGGTTACATATGAATTTCAAATATAATAATCACATATTATATCGAAATTCTAGCAATGGGTTGTAAATAAATGATCCAATGAATGCATTAAAATCATCTTTTCACAATACCCAAATCCAAACACATCGAAATACCCAAATCCATACACATCGAATAACATAAACAATTTTTAAAGAGAGAAAGAAATAACAAAAATAGTTAAGGAATGCTTAATAGAGTTATCAATGTTGATGTGGCCTATGATCTGATGTCGAGAAGCTACCCCTCCATGGGTCTCTCATGAATGAGAGCTTTACCCCTTCTCTTTATACTCTCTAAAAACTCCTAAAGAGAAATTTGGGTCAGCCCCCAAAGAATATCCAAGTCGAAAACACCTAAAAAACAAAAAACAAAAACTTATGCTCTCTACTCGTATTCTTGCTCTAGAAGCACCACTAAGACATAGGGTGACAACGTGATGTAACGCTAGTTAAAATAAACTAGACTATCTTACTATAACAGTGGTGAGTCTAGGTCAATCCTACAGAGTGTGTGAGTAAAGTTGTTGTACTGAAATTAATAAATGTTTAGGTTAAGGTGGTTTTGGATATTGGAAATAAGAAAATAAATAAAGCTAGACTAATTAAAACAAATTAAAGAAAACATGCAAAAATTTGATAAAAGTGGAGAATTCAGTAGAGACCTGGTTCCCTTGGTTTAATCTCGGCTTACACCCTAATTAACAAATCCCATTGATTTGTTCTTGTCATACCTCTCCTAGCAACCACATATGATGTGTCATTTAACCTAAGTTGTGTTATCCTTAATGATTACGAATTATTAGTCACTACACATGAATTTCAACATAACAATTACGGATTCTATCAAAATTCTATCAATGGGTTTGCAAATAAACGATTCAGTGAACCTATTAAAATCATCTTTTCATAATAACCAATGGGTTCATACACAAATAACTGAACAATAAGAAGAATACGATTATCCATACACAAAACCCAAATCAATTAACATAGGATAACACAATCAATTTCTAATGAGAGAAAGAGATAACAAAAATAGTGAAATACACTTAACTTGGGTCATCAGCATTGATGTCGCCTCCAAATCAATGTTGAGATATTACCCCTCCATAGGTCTCTCGTGGAAAAATGATTCAACACCCATTGACTAACTGCAACCAAAACCGTTCCATCTACTCTTGCTATTGCACCTCCTCTTTATTGCGTTACTGTTGTGATTTTATGAATTATTTGCTAGTCCGCCTCTACTGTTCACATCTCCTTTAAAAACCTACACTCACTTCTTCACTGCTTTGTGACTGATTTTTATTTTTAAAAGGCTCCCTATATCTGTGTTAAATGTAGATGTTGTCTGCATTTTGGTCTTCTTTCCCAGTTGCTATGTCTTCGTTTGCTGCGTCGCCATTTCTGCTTCTCTTCCAGCTACTGCCATTTTGCCTCTTTACTTCCACTTGATGCACGTCACTTTGGCGTGTATCCACTAGCTACATGTAGTTTCATTCTTTATCTTTTTCTAGCTACCACCTTCTACTCCTTTATTTTCTATGAAATTC
The DNA here is from genome assembly GCA_027563595.1 of Erythroxylum suave. Lineage (NCBI taxonomy): Eukaryota > Viridiplantae > Streptophyta > Magnoliopsida > Malpighiales > Erythroxylaceae > Erythroxylum > Erythroxylum suave. The sequence continues at coordinate 33,021,746 of JAOSBN010000008.1, read as the reverse complement.
ACGGTACATGTGCTCACAAAAAGTTACACAGTCGTGCAAGTTTTATACTTCTTTATTTTTCTATTTTCTTATCTTCTTCTTGTTTTTTAATCTTCTTTTTCATGCTCTATAAAGACAAGTGAGTATTAGTCTTTGAAAAATGGCCCCAATATCTTGCTTTCGACTCATTTTAACTTTTTTGCTTCCTAATTATGCCTAAAATCACATATAAGTCAAAGTAAGTATCTTAAGCAATTTCATGTCATTAATTGCTTCAGCATATATTAATTTCCCCCACACTTAGCTTTTGGCTTTCCTCAGGTTAACATTAAAGTTAAGCTTATAGACCTAAAATATTTACTCAATTCCCATATGTTCTAAGAAAATATAGTCATAAACAAAGATGAAGGACCTTCAAAAACATAGCAAGAACTTAACATTCTAAACTTTTACTCATGATCAATCAACATTCAATACCTTTAAAAACTAAGCAATCTAATGGTAGACTTGGAAAATGTGTTTAAATAAGATATGTTCCTGGTTGCACTTAACACCATTCATGATTATGTCATTCCACACTTTGCATATCATTTCATTTCTCTACCACTAAGGTTCACATACAAAAACATGAATCAAAGGACTTTTTGAGGTTGTAATGATGGTAAAGGTAAGGTGAGATGTATTTGGGTCAAGTAACTTGAAAGCCATTAAGCTAGTGAAACAAAGCAACACTTAATGTGACATCAAGTGCATAAGTTAACATTCTTCAAAAACTAGGTACCATCAATTATGATAATTGCAACATTTATATTTCATAACCCAATTTATCTCTCACACACAATATGGAATGATTCAATCATCCACTTTAGTATTTTATTGAACAAAAATAGTGTTATTGTCCCTCTATTGATCCAAATTTTCAATTTTTTGGAAGTATCATGATCATTCAATAAGAAGGGGGTTTCCATTTTTCAAATGAATAATTTGAAGACTTATTAGCTCTAATAGTTGACTGTAGAGTGGATCATTCGAACATTTCAATTCATGAATATGAATTTTGAACCTATGAATGTGGATGTTCTTGAAACTCACAAAGAAAAAAGGAAGTGAACATGAACCATGTATCAATCCAAAGGAATCACTCATACAATTGATGACAATATATTGAAACCACAAAAGAGATAACCTTCCAGTCCAACATCTACCTCATATTCAACATACTCAAATAACTCATTCAATACAACTTTAGGAGGATGCACTAAGTATGAATAACCTTGCAAACCACATATACGCCTCCTCTTTAATACATTTATTTAAACATTTTAATTTCTTTTTCTTTTTCTTTTTCTTTTTCTTTTTCTTTTCTTTTCCTTTGCTTTCCTTTTTCCTTCCTTCTTTTCCTTTTTTTAATCAGCATTAAAAAAGTTACATTAACATGAGAATTTCAATGATAAGACAAAAAATAACATCCCAATCATTATAGTCAATCCACATACATCCACAAAATCAACAATCATCACAAATGTTTCTTTAGCTTTATGGCTTGGGTAAGACATTTGGTTAAGTATAAAGCATGTAATGTGCTTGATACAAAAAGAAAGGCTAATAAGGCTCAATGGGGGCTTAACAAGGGAAAAATCACGTTAATAGGGTAAGATATTTGGCTAATGTAGCTTATGAAACAAAGAATGCCTAATCATTTCTATTTTAATGCATGTAATAAACATGTGGTCTCAAATAGAAACTCAAAGAAAAGTCAAGATGTACATAACGTGAAGGTCATACATTATCAAAAGACAATGAGACTAATATGGAAGTGTCAATCTAGTAAGGCTCAAAATCTCACCGGCTTTGTCTACCACTAATCACTACTCTTCTAAAGATATTGCATATCATCCAATCAAAAGAGTAAAAGTACATACTAAAGTTGCTATGAAATTATCTAGTCAATTAACACTCTAATCATGACTACAACATCCCAAAAACAATAGAAAAAGAGAAAATGTTTTTATTCTTTCTCTCATTTTGATTGAAGACTTAAAACAGGTAGAACAAAAAAATTCAAAAACATACATGCATATAAAAAGTAATGTGGAAAATGTAGCAAAAGAAATTTACTTCCCTTGGGTTGCCTCCCAAAAAGTGCCTTTGTTTAAGGTTGTTGACTCGACTCCATGTTTCCTCCTCACGTAACCAAATTATGATCTTTAGGTTTCACATACAGCTCCTCTACGTGAGGTTCTTCAAGATAGGGTCTCAGTTGATGATTCGTCATATTTAGCATCTTCCCGATCCTTTGACTTTCAATCTTGATTGAGTCCATGCACTCTAGAAAGATCTCAAATGTCTCTTGACCTTTTTCTTCCTTATTTAATTACTATAACTTGCTATATAAAGGTGATGAGTTAACCTAAAAAATAATTATGAACTTAGTATTTACCTTTAAGCTAAATGATATGTCTTTTTTTGGTTCGAGCTCCTCCTCAACTTCTTCTTCACATGCAATTCCTTGAGTATTACTCTCAAAATTCTCAAGCTCCTCATCACTCTGTAAGGTTTTCGCACTAAAGTCCATCGGGTATACCTCAGGTGAATATATCTGCTCCTCTTCCATTTGTGATTCTAGGTAGTCAATCCTTGCTACCATTTCACCCATTTGCCTTAACAAGTTCTGGTTTCTAGATGTTATATGCCTCATTTACTGCCGGAAGTGTTGCAACTACTGTTGTAGACTTTGTTGAAATTGGAGAATGTTAGAAATCACAACATTCATCAATTCTTCTAGAAATGTACCTAATTTTTGTTGGCTCACCATATCTTAAAAACTAGACCAAGATTGCCTTCCATCCTACTGGAATTGTAGGATACTTTGTTGAAGTTGTTACATACTCGCTTAAAGTTGCTGCATACCTTGTTGAAATTGAAGATGGTCAGTATTATAGGTTTTGATACAGTCATCTAGAGGTGTACCTGAGTTGCGACAAGAAGCTTCTGGTCCACATAGGAATTGTTGTGTGTCCTACAAACTATCATAGAAGTAATTATGATTGTTATCCCATTCATAACCAAAGTTAGGTTGATCAGTCCAACCTTGGTTATAGGATTGAGAATAAGAGTTATAAAAGAACTTACTTTTATCCATGTCAAATTTTTTTCACACAAATACCAAACATAAAGTGAAAAATCAAGAAATAACTGAAAAGAAACTAATTACAAACAATTATATACAAAAGGCCAATTAAATGACAAACTACAAATAAAACACCATACTCCCTGGAAACGGTGCCAAAATTGACAGCGTGTCATAACGCTAGTTAAAATAAACTAGACTATTACGACAGTAGTGGTTAGTCTAGGTAGATTCCGTAGAGCGTGTGTGTAAAGTTATTGAAATGAAATTATTCAGTGTTTAGGTTAAGCGGGTTTTGGATTTTGGAAATAAGAAAATAAAATAAAAGTAGACTAATAAAAACAAATTAAAGAAAACATGCAAAAAATTGATAAAAGTGGGGAATTCGGTAAGGACCTAATTCTTTGGTTCAATCTCAACCTACACCCTAATTAGATATATCCCATTGATTTGTTATTCTTAAACATTTCCTAGAAACTATTAATCATGGGTTAGTAATTAACCTGAGTTTTCCCTTACGTAGTGTTTAATCAAGATACGATTGTTAATTAAACCTAACTACCAAAAAACCTAGGTTACGATCTCTAAATTCAATTAGTCACATTACAAATTAGAAAAACTGATTAATCAAGGCAACAACCATATATGATGCGTCATTTAACCTTGGATGTATTATCCATAATGATTATGATTCATTAGTCACTACATATGAATTTGAACATTACAATGATAAATTATATCGAAATTCTAGCAATAAGTTTGCAAATAAACGATTTAATAAACACATTAAAATCATCTTTTCATAATACCCAATGGTTTCATACACAAATAACCGAACAATAACAAGAATACAATTATCCATACACAAAACCTAAATCAATTAACATAGGATAACACAATAAAGAAATAATAAGAGAAAGAAATAATAAAAATAGCAAAATACACTTAACCCCATCGTTGGCGTTGACGTCACCTCCGAATCGGTGTCGGGGCATTACCCCTCTATTGGTCTCTTCTGGAAAATGCTTCAGTCCCCATTGAATAACCCCAATCGAAACCCTCCTATCTGCTCTTACTACTACACCTCCTCTCTATTGTGTTACTGTTTTAATTTTATGAATTATTTTTTGGTTCACCCCTACTGTTCACGTCTCCTTGAAAAACTTACGCTCACTCCTTTGCTACTATACGTCTGCGTTTTATCTTTAAAAGGCTCCCTACATCTACGTTAAATGTAGACATTGTCTGTATTTTGGTCTTCTTTCCCAACTGTTGCGTCTTCATTTGCCACATTGTCATTTCTGCTACTCTTCCAACTGTTGTCATTTAGCCTCTTTGCTTCCACCTGATGTACATCGTTTTCCCAGCTATCATCTTCTACTCATTTATTTTCCATGAAATTCATATGGCATGTGCCTATGCAAAAACATGCCCAGTTGTGCAAGTTTTCTACTTCTTTATTTTTGCATTTTTCTTGTCTTCTTTTTGTCTTTTAATTTTCTTCTTTTTGCTCCACAAAGACAAGTGAACATTAGTCTTTGGAAAATTCCCAAAATATTGTGCTTTTAACTTGCTTTAATTTCTTTGCTTCCGAATTGTGCCTAAAATCATATATGAGTCAAGTGAGTATCTTAACCAATTTCATGGCACTAATTGCTAAGTGTTATGAAATAATAAACAATCAATTAAGCATATATCACAGTGCCTCCTTTGTTCTTTTTTAAAACCAACACTAAAAACCTCTTTTTTCCCTACTCTCATACTTCTACGTTTTATGATTGGTTTGTAAGTCCATAGTTAATGCAAACATTGTTTGCCTTTTGCTGCTCCTTATTGTTGCCTGTGTCGTCATTTCTCTTCTTGGCTGTGCATTTTTGTCTTATGCTTCTAACTGCTCCTTGCTTGCCATCTATTACCGTTTTTCTCCAACGTTTCTTATCCACTTGCTGGCATTTTCTTCTTGCTTCTTTGTCATTTAGCTCCTTAATGTTTTAAGTTGTAGCATGCAGCGTACATGTTGCTTGGTTTCTTTTGCTATGTTGCCTTCCATCATCCAGCCATTATGCATTTAAATTCACATTAAAACATACATGGCATGCACAAATTTTTTACTTCTTTTCCATGAGCTACTTTTATCTTTCTTTTTTGTGTTTTCATTTTTCTTGTCTTCTTCTTCTCTTTTAATTTTCTTCTTTTTGCTCTATGAAGATAAGTAAAAATTAATCTTTAAAAAATGGCCCAAATATCAGGTTTTCAACTCACTTTAACTTTTGCTTACAAATTGTGCCTAAAATCACATATAAGTCAAAGTTAGTATCTTAAGCAATTTTATAACAATAATCACTAAGTGTTATGGAATCAATTAAGCACCTATCAATGGGATTGGAAAATATAATAACACAAGAAGAATATAGGAGGCAAAAGAAGCAGGTTTAGATGCGGGAGTATAAGGTGAAGGCATAGGTAGAAGACAAGCTTAGGTCGGAAAGTTTAGTGAGAAGGAAGAGATCCTCTCTCTAGCTATAAATTGATGTATTTTAACATTATAAACTATTTTTAAACTTATAATCCTTTTTCTTTATAAATACAATAATAAAGGGATAATAAAATTTAAAATAAAAATATGAAATATAGGCATTTGATCCTTACTCTATGTCAAAATAGGATTATTGAGGTAGAAAAGTATAAAATACTCTGTTTAGGGGTTATATATCCCTTTTCCACTTGTATTAGAGAACCTTCTTATAGAATCAAATCAAAACTATAGCTATTAACATCTCCATTCCTTAGCTTATGATAGGGATTTTAATTCATTTCCTAGAGTAGAAGAAGTTGAAGATCTTAGATACATTAGAAACCTGCATCCTAAATTGAGATAGTGTTTGACTGATATCCAATTGTCCAACTTTCCCATGAAGGGAGCTTTTTAATTTAATGAAACAAACAATCTGGTGATGATTACATTAGAAAGAAATTGGATCGTAGTCTTGATAATTAACAATGGTTTTTAACTTTCCCAAGTGGTTTCTCTTTTTAATGATCATAGTCTGTTTGATCATTCTACAATCATCATCCACTTAGGCTTAGTAAGTCCAAGAACCCATTTAAAATTCAATAAGTTCCTATCTAACTTGGCAGGTTTTGATGAAGGAATTTGGAGTGCCCTAAGAGCAAGAGTTAAAGGCTCTAATCAATTCATGTATTATAGGAAAATCCTTCTAATTATGTAAGAGATGAAGCTTCTATATCAAAAAAAAACATTGGAAACACAAAACACCTCCTAAATATTGTTAGGAGTGATCTTAGAAAAGTTCAACAAGTGCTCTACAATAGTCTTTCTTCTACTCAACTCCAACAAATGGAAGGAATTGCTATGTTAAATCTCTCCAAGTCACTTCTCTATGAATTCTCCTTAATGATGCAAAGGTTTTGGATTGATTGGTTGAAAAATGGAGATAGAAATATTATTTTCTTTCATAAAAATATGGTCTCCAAAAGGAATAATAATAAAATAATATCTGTCAATTATGGTAATCACAAATTGCATTAGCAATAGCAAATATTAGATGGTGTGTTTGATTACTTCTCAAACATTCTAAGCTCTCCCACTAATGCACATTCATCCAGTACATTCCTTAAAGAAATCATGCAGGAATGTGTCACCTCTTAGGAAGTTGAATTCATAAGAAGACATATCACTATAAAAAGAAATTAAAGATAACCTAAAATCCTTAAATCCCCATAAGGCGTTAGGTTTAGATGGCTTCGACCTTTATTTTTTCATCAAATCATGATATCTTACTAGGCATCTAGTTATTGACACTGTCTTGGAGTTTTTCAACAAGGGGTACGTCCTCACTGAGTTCAATAGTACCTTTGTGACCCTCATTACCAAAAGTGCATAGGAGAGTCATTTCTCATATTTTCGTCCTATTTCTTGTTACAATTCAATCTATAAGATTATGTTTAAAATCTTAACTCATATGGTAAAGAAATTTCTTCAAAACTATATTGATCCTATATAAGGTGCTTATTTACCTAGGAGGTTTATTGGTGATAACATCTTGCTATTGTAGGAACTAGTAAGAACTTATTCTGAGAAAAGAAGTAGCATGAATTGTTGTTATGCAAGTTTTATAGCATGAATTGTTGTTGAGCAAGTTTTACTTCTAATAAAACCCCCAATATTTGGAAGTATACAGATCATAAACTTGTAGTATTAAAGGTGTCCATCCTATAAGGAATTAGTGAATTAATTGAATCCTAATTTATATAAGGCCTAAAAGTGTAATTAAAATGAAAATATAAATGAGTAGAAAGTTAAGCAATTGGATGTGGATAGATTGGAAGTGAAATTGTAAAATTCATATAAAGAAATCAAATTTGAGCACAATCAATTGACAATTGAAATTCAAACAAGGAAGATTAACAAGTTGTGAGAAAGGAGATTTATTTTATCATCAATGCTTACTTAGTCACTTTTGTGTTAATGCGGTGCCGGTCCTAGACTTTTGAAGGGTAGATTAGTCTCTCTTGAGTTGTAATCACTAAGCCCTAAATCATAAACCTTAATTAAATTGAGTTACTGAGCATGTAATCTCTCGATTAATAAAACAACCCATAACCTAATTAGTTCTTAAGCATTCCAATAAACAACCAGGTCCTTACACGAGATCTCTCTCCAGATAATTACCAATTTGATTACTTTTATGGTCTATTAGAATTTTTAACTCTCATTACCCAATCTAATCATTTTTCTATTGATTTACTCTTTTGATTTATTACCAAAGCATGCTATTACAATAAATAATCATAACACCAAACATCACTAACAACAAAAGTAGCAAGATTAACATGAATCAAGTATAAATCCCTAAAAGAAGTCAGAACATCCTTAACAAAGATTCATCATCATCAATTCCATCTAGTGCATCAATTGAATGAAATAAAGATGAAAAGAAGAAAAGATAACTTGGAGGATTGAAGGTTGAAGGTTGAAGCAGCTGAAGCTCCACCTTCTTCTTTCTCTTCTTCTCTCTCTTCCTTCTTCCTTTTCTTTAGCTTTTTCCCAAAAATAGAAAATGGAGGCTCCCTTTTCAGGTCATTTCTTTGCTCTTATTTAATATTTTCTAATCAGGGTAAAAACTAGGTTTTACTCGGGCCTAAAAGTCTAAAATAACCTAAAAAAAATTAAGTTCGGGAGGTCAGTTTGCGTCTATCCTCACACAGGCCATGATCGTTGCCTATCTTTTGTCACAATCTTGGCCCTGGGTCCTCTACCGGGCTTCCTCCAAATCCTCTCCATACTTCAATATTTGATCTCAAACACTATCAAACACATCAAGGCGTTTTAAAAATGAAAAATTAGAGCTTAATAGTATGCTCTAACTCACATAACACTCATAACATAAATATCTAACCAACTAACACAATTCTAAAACTAAACATGCATCAATCAATTAATTAACAACTATTAAAACATCATGCAATTTAAAACTATTGATTGTCTTTTCAAGATTGAGCTAAGAAAATTACATAGGATACATTCTTTCCAAAGTTACTCAAGGGATGGAAGCACTCTTGACACTCTCCACGCATAGTGTCTTAGAAGCTTCATATCGGTCCAATTAGCTTTACTCAGGTGCACATCTTCATCTTTGATTTCCTTCCCTATGCCCTCCCTCCCTCTTTTCCTTCTTTGAGAAACCTAATCTATCCTTATCAGGGGCACTTTTGTCCCATCATAATACCTTCACTCTCCCGCCATCTCCTTTTTCTATTTTGAACCGTTACTTTTCATCCTTTTGTCACCACCAATGTTGTTTGTATATTGTCTTAGCTTTGTTCCCTAACAATGCGGCCTTTGGCTAACATTGGTTGTTAAGCAAGTTTTACCTAATATAAAACTCTCAATATCCGTAAGTATTCGGATAATAAACTTATAGTAATTGAGGTATCGATCCCATAAGGAATTAGCTAAAACTAAATGAACCTAACTTTGTCCAAGGTTTTTAAATGTGATTTGAATTAAAATAAATAATTAGAAATTAAAGAAGCCAAACAAAATTAGGCACTTAACCACTTAACATATATAATTGTATATGCAAATGTACATATGATTTCTTTTTTATTTTTCTTTGTTGTGACCAATCACTATCAACCCAATTTACTATCCTGTATCTATTGTGAATACTGGACTCATTGCATATACTACCCAGTATCTATTGTGGATGTCGAGTTTATTTTTATTTGAGCCTATGGCTCTTTGTGCACAACCCTAAGCTTAAAGCTCCTTTTTACGCATTGGCTACTCCGGTCATAACTCATTTATTTGATTATGCATTTCAATGTAATGAGATGCATCAATTCAAATATCATGATTTCAGTACTTTTCATTCAATGTGCTCATGTCATATATCAACTTCGTCAGATCTAAGTCTAACATTCATCATTCAATTGTTCATACATTCCACATTACACATACAATTCAATAGAAGCACATATAATTGAGTTTACAAATCTAGGTTAATTCACAGTATGCTCTAGAATATATATTGCCTTGATGATTCGGCAATATCTGGATGTTGGCAATCAACTTGTACACATATAGTCAAGTAACACACATATAGTTCATAATCCCTAATTTGTTCAATCATATGAATATACAATCATATGCACATTTAAATGTGTCATGTTCAATGCATGCCTAATTGACCTTTTTAGGTATGTATTCTTATTCATAAGTCTTGACCATTCAATTATTATAGCTTGTATATTACCACTTTTCATTTAGGTTTATACCTTAAGTAGGTTTGATTACTCTAAATTCATCAATCATACATTCATAAAATGTTTCTAGTAATATACATTTACAAAATTTTCAAATTCTCATTCATTCATACCTAATACACCTCACTCATATCCTTTGGATCATATTTGCATTCATATGAACACCTTTATTCCTTTAACAGCTTAAAATTTTCAGATTTAAATACATTGATATTATGACAATCCATTCCTTAAGTAATGACATCAATTAATAACCTAAGCTTATCGAATTTAACCAATTAATCAAGCAACAATCTAGGTTCATTTTAAGCCTGAATCAAGTCCAAATACACCATTGTAGATTGACTTATCCTCATTTGGTTTGACAAATTCATAAAAGTGAAATTATTATTTCAAAACTTTGGCCACGATTGTGGGATGAGTGCTTCAATGTGCACTAACTGTTGGGCCCCGATTCATTTTAGGTTTATTTAATTTATTATTGAGGTTTATTTTGCTTAATTTTCCTTTTAGA
>JAOSBN010000008.1:32980212-32992195 GCA_027563595.1 Erythroxylum suave | reverse complement strand
CTAACTAATAGGCCTCTTGCTCTTAACAAGAGAAGAGGCCTATTAGTAAAACAGTTGTTAAACTGGACACTGTCGCTCAAACAGCCGTGTGCATTACTATGTCCCTCAATCTTGCTTTAATCTTTGGAAATTGCAAAGAAACACAATCCTAGAGAGCTACACAAGCAGCCACACAGTCGTATGGACTCATATAATTAACAACGTGGTCATGTAGATTTATACAAGCACTCACCAAAATAGCTTCAATTTTTTTGTTTTCCATCTCAATTTTGACTCAATTCTTCTCCTTTTTATCAATGAAGGAAAATAAGACCTAAAAACATAATAGAAACAAGATAAGTACCAAAAATTAAAAAAAAACTCTCAAATAAACAAACAAATTGCATTAAACATAGGTTTAAAAATATAGTTCCATTAGCATTTATCAATTAATTAGTCATTAAATAACCTTAATTAAATATAATCAATTATTTAACTACTAGTTAATAAAAGCAAAATGAAATTGTTCAAGATTAAAAACAATTGAAATCAATATGACGTAATATAATACTAATTAGATCTAACAGAATATATATGGAAAAAAAATAGAAACTACCTAGACAAGATTAGATGTAATTAAATCCTATCAAAGACTATTAATCCTTAATAGAGAGCAAAATAACCTAAAATGGATCTAACGAAGTGCAATCGGATATGTAACAAAGTTACTAGAATGCAATAAATACACTTAAATGAATCTAAACCTAATTAGATGTATTCCAACCATATTCAGACTTAAATTAACCTTTAACTGGTGCAACATACATAATTTGAAACTACTTTGACGTATTTGAGCATAGTTAGATGCAAATAGGCATAAATTAAGGTTTTTAAAAAGTAATTCAATATAATGGGATGCCTTCAAAAATTTTGTCTCTAATCCAATATAGATAACTCTAAACTTAAAATAAAAAGATTTATATTGAACTTAAACATGAATTAGACTGATGTTAACCTAAAATAATTGAAATTTTATTGACTAAACTTGATTGACAAATTTTGTGATAGTCAATATTGTAATAACCATAAGTGCACAGCATAGTTGTAGCTAGTACCGAGAAGTTTGGGTTAATCCTACAAAGATGATGAATACTAGTAATTACCTTCCCCTATTATCTAGCCTAAGGATTGATTTTAGATTTCTAATTACAAGAACTAAAATTAAAGAAAATAAAATAAAATAGGAAACAATAATCAACATAGAGATAGTGGAAGTAACTTAGAAAACTATCATTATTAGCATTTAGTATCTAGGTTTGAATCCTCTTAAACTTTTAATAGATTGATCTTTTATCATGCAATTGTTTTATTGATATATTAGACTGTGGAGACTCCTATGCTATGCTAATAGCTAACCTTGAGTTTACTAATAACTAATCCTAAAGACTCTAAGCATTCAGGTTAAATCTTATAGGATTGCGTTACTGATTTTTGAGTCCCTCTATTATGTTTGACCCTAATCTAGAAGATTTAGGTCATCTTATCTTTACGGTTGCAATCAACTCCTTCTAATTATGGTAGATTTATTCATGATAGGATTTCTCAATCTCGACGTATGAAATCAGATTATAATCTAATATTCTTGGGTTATTAGAACAAAAATAAAATGCGTAATCAAATTACAATATATCAAATAACTAATTACATTAATAAAGAATCAAATAATATCAAAGTATTAATATAAAGTTTATCTAACCTAAATACTAATTGGACGTTTAGTTACACATGATCGAATATGAAATCAAACATACATAATCAAAAATACGAATTGAAAACAATGGGATCATAATTCTAAATCTCTTTAATTGTCTTCTATCAAATTTTCTTGCAATGTGGAGGCTTGATCTTGTTTTTCAATGAATCTTTTGATGATGTCTCTGTGTTTTTCACTTCTTTAGACCAAAATCGCACCTAGAGAATGAGTTCCACGTCTAGAATCCCTCCCCACATCTTCCCTACAACTCCCTACCAACTGCCCTCTCTTTCGTACCCTAAAATGTGTCTTATAATGAAATTTAGGGTTTTGCGTGCATCAGATCATGCATAACCAAAATTCTTTGCATATCGCAAAAGTTCATGGCCACGGGAAAGTGCACAGGCATATACATGACTGTTCATTCCTTCATATTTGTTAACTCTTCATTTTATGTCATTTTTTCTTCGAATTCTTCTCGTTTAAGTCCATAAAGGCAATTTTCATCTATATACACAATTGGAGCAAATTAAGTAACAAAAATACGATAAAACTGTAAAATGGCAAGCAAAATACATCAAATATGGGTGATAAAATATGGTCAGATATTCATCTATCAAACCCCAAAGTGAATATTATGCCTTCTTAAAAATCCAACCCTGCCCAAAACTAACTGCAAAACCTATATTCCATGAGAAAACTTTTAGGTACAAAATGAGAGGTGAACATAAAGATTTGAGCAAAACTAAATGTCGACAACTCTGGTAGACTCACCATAATCAATGTAGTTCATATCTTCATGTCTAATACTTATGACAGGGTTTGTAATGCCAAGTCCAACACTATTATTAATACATAAAACTCCTAAATCCAATACTATTATTAAGGATTAGACTCTAAATTTGATATTATTATTTTTATCTATCTATTTTAGTCTACACTATTTGTTAATAACAGCACCATCAACAATAGTTATACTAATAATATTATTAAGGTTATTATCACCTTTGTTATTAATTGCAGTTTCATATGTAAGATCTATCAAAAAACTGTCTCAAACTAGGATAGGAATATCAAGATTATATTATTCATGTATCTTTAACAAATTAACTAATCTTAAACAACTTTAATCTAGATGTATATACCTCAACCTATCTAAACTTAAAACTCAAGAACACTAAAATGAGATTAGTAACATTTTTATATCTAAAGTCATCATCCATCTCACATATTTTTCTAAACCTAACAAAATCATATCTATATTGTCAGTGTTTAGCTCTCTCTCCTTTAGAGTTGAAATTTGTTAAAATCTAAACTGTTTATCTCCCATTGCCTTCATATTCCATATAAAATAAAAATAGAAGAACCCACATTTTAATAATGTAAATCACTTTGAAAAGGTACAACAACAAAGAACTAACAAGGTTTCGTATGAAACCCCATAAGCTTGACATTCAATTTGACAACTTCATTACCAATATTAAAATCACACAACATAGGAATAACATCATATTACACTTAAAATTTAACAAAATTATCTTATATGAGGAGAAATGATAGTAAGTCACACATATAAAATCAAACGAAGATAAAAAAAATTATTTAAATAAAAATTGATTTATTCATAAAGTTAAAAAATTAAAAAAAAATAAATATTAATTCAGATTGACTTATCTATACTAGAGTTTTAATTAGCTTACAATTAAAATAATGTCTTATTATAGTTTAATAGAAAAAGAATCTTAAAGTTTTTTTGTTATACACCTTGTGAAAAGTTCCCTTAAGTATATTTGAAAAATAAAAAAGAATGCCTCACTTGGACCGGAGAGGAAGTTTAATAAAACCCTATCAAGGGATAAAAGACCGGTTACTCCAATACAACAACCCTAAAGTTTTTATGCCACAATTTGGATGCCATGTGAACACATAATGTGTAAAGTAGATTGGTAGGAAAATGACCCAATGATGAATAGAGTAATGATAGGATTTATCAAATTAAAATGATTCATTGAACGATAAGAGAGAGAGAGCCGGTGTCATGGAAAGTGACTATGCTTTAATTCACAAATGCAAGAGCGTAAGGACAGAATATCTATCACTCCCCTATCATAGATCTGTCTTTTTCCTTTATCTACTGGGGACGAGCTACCTGAGAACTTTTCTGAGCAAGTAATTTTAATTGTTTTGTTGGAATAAAAGAACCTTGTAATTATACGTTCCATTATGACAAGACAATCCCCACTTTCCGCCGTTTGCTGCAATCATATCTCTTTCTAATTGTTACAAGTTCTTTACATAATGCGCTGATAGATCAGAACCAAGAAACCATTAGAGAGCTACGAAAGAGGAGTATAAAGCAACTATAATAATGACCTCATCGCTAGCTGTGTTCTCTGGTGAAGCCATCGAAACAGGAATGAAGCTTATATATGATTGATTCTGCTTGCTTTCCATTTTGCATTGCCTACTCAAAAAAACACATGAGATCAAAATGATTGCGAGAAGGCTTATGGCGTTATTTTTTATGAGAATGTTCCATATTCTCAAAATAAATAAATTTGTAAATTCTATTAGTCAAAACCAATTATTTATATTCTAATTTTTTATATTCAATTAAAGTTTTATTTTTATGTTGTTAAAAGATAATAAATTATAACTAATATTAAGTCAAATTTAATTCGAAAATCATCATCTGAAGTTTGGAAATCACATGCATAACTTTAATTGATAATCAACAATGAAAAAATGTTTTGTTTTTTCATGGTACAACGGATTACAAAGACTCCTTGTGCTTTTGTTCGGAGTATTAAGACTATCACAGATTTTGACTCATTAAAATCTATGTATAAATAAGTACCTCAATTTTTTCTAATGAAATTGGACAACGAATCCATATTGCATTTTAAAAACCCTAACTATAATATTCAATTAAGAAAAATAATTTCCTTTGAGCTTTCTTGTTTTAGGAAATAATCTTTATAATTACTTTTGTTTTAGGACAATAGTTATAGATATCTTTTGCTATTGTAACACCAAAAGTTATTATTCTTACTTTTTATAAAAATCATTTATTTTGGATTTCATTTTCCCACAAAATTATTATTCTTAATTTTATTTAATTTAAAAAATTTTAGTAATCAATAATTTTTATCAAAAGGAAATTATCATTTTAAATTTTTTATTAATTATATCAATTAATACTTATAAATAATTAATTACTTTTGATACATACAAAAGATATATATATATATACATATATATAAAGCGACAATTAGTGAGAAAATAAAAGTTTATGATTGGTATTACTATTCATGAGTACAATTGTATTGTGTTATTTATGTAAATTTTTTAAATTTATAATATTACTTTTACAAAATGAGTGAAAATGATTGTACAATATTTTAAATTGTAAAATAGGTTGAGTTATGTTAGGAAAAAGATTAAACACATAATTGTGTACACATACAAATGGAAGCTAAGCAACAAGATAATTCTTGTTCTCTCCTATGAAAAATAATACTAGCTCTACAAATATACCAGACAACGATCAACATATAAGTAGAAATATGAATCAATATGCATCAGAAGTTTAAATGTGAAAAACCTCCAATGTTAGGACAAATTACAGGACCTACTCTAGTAAAATAATCTCTATTGTTCTAAAAAAATGGAGATACCAATGTTTAGTCCTCCTAAAAAATTTAGGGATAAACAAGCATTAAAAAACACCAATAATGGTAGTTAACAACACAATAAAGTCCTCTAAAGGATATCTTAGCTTGAGCAATAAGAGAATAAAACAACAAATTTCTTACCTTAAAGTTGCGTTTGCACAATAAAAACTAATATACTAAAATTTGAGCTCAAATGGAGACCATTTAGTCTTTCAAATCTCTTACTAAAGAGATCTAATTTTTCCTCTCTTTTTTTTTGTTTTTGTCACTACAACTTTCCCTTTTTTTGGTTTTCTTTCTTATTCCCTGACTCCTACTTTTGTCTCATTTTATTTTATTTTATTTTAACATGTGTATATGGTGGGCCTACTTGAGAAGTGACTCACCTAACAAATCTCCCCTTCATGACTCAAATGGGCTATACTCATCCACACTCGCTTCCTTCTTGCAATGGAAAACTTCTCTGTAGGTAAGGTCTTTGTCATCATATCATAGCCATTTTCATCTATATAGATTTTTTCTAATGGTAGTTGCTTCATCTGTAATGCTTCTCTGATCTAATGATATTGTACTTTAATGTGCTTTGACCTTAAGTGAAAGGTTGAATTCTTACTAAGATGAATGACACTCTGGGTATCACAATGCATCACAAATTTCTCTTGACTGAGGCCTAACTCTTGTAGGAATTTATGAATCCGTAAGAGCTCTTTCCTTACCTTATTAATAGCAATATATTCAGCCTCAATGGAAGATAACGCAACACACTTTTTCAATTTGGATAGAAATGACGTAGCTCCACCTAAAAAAGTCATTAAATACCCAAAACTATAAAGTCTAGAATCCACATCACCAATCATATCAACATCTGTGTAGCCATCGAACAAAGATTTACCAACAACAAAAAATAAACAAAATTTAGAAGTACCTTTGAGATATTGAGTATCCATTTTACGGTTTATCAATGTTCTTTACCAGTATTTGAGAGAAACTGACTAATAATACTACATGAGTAATATTTGACCTTGTACATACCATCGTGTACGTCAGACTACCCGAATGCAAAGTGAACTTTCTCCGTTTCTTCTTTTTCTTTCTCGTTTGCAGGAGATTGCTTCAAACTTAACTTAAATTGACCTACAAGTGCAGTGTTAACTGGATTGGAATTGCCCGTATTACACTTCTCCAATACCTTCTCAATATAATTTTGTTCGTACAACCCTAGTTTTCCATTTTTTTCACGAGTTATTCATATGCCAAAAATTTTCTTTGCATCACCAAATCCTTTATAGTAAAGGATTTGCTCAGCTTCCTTTTGAGATTTCCAATTTTCTTTATGTCAAGACCAATAATTAACATGTTTTCTGTATATAACAAGAAAATAATAAATTCACCATCAAATCTTAACAAATGCAAAATGATATAGAAGAAGTTTGTTATACCCATCATCAATCATGAAATAGTTATATATTCTGTACCATTGCATGGGAGCTTGCGTAAGACCAGACAAACTCTTTTAAGCTGTAAACGATATTTTCTTTACCTTTTACTATAAAGCCCTTAAACTGATCCATATAATTTTTTCCTCTGGATCACAATAAAGGAATATTGTCTCACATCAAATTACTAATCTCTAAATTTAAGATGGCTATTAGTGGAAGCACAACTTGCATTGAAGATATCTTGACTATAGGTAAAGAAATCTCTTCAAAATCAAACCCCCTTTTCTAATTAAAACCTTTCAAAACTAACCTTGCCTTGTACTATGGTTATGAGGTATTCTCCTTTGCTTTTGAATCGAACACCTATTTGTTCTTAAGTGTTCTCTCTTATGGAAACTTTACTAGCTTAAATATGTGGTCCTCATGCAAGGATTACATCTTTTCTTGCATAGCATTGAAATGCAATGCATCGTAACACTAGTAAAAATAAACTAGACCTATTACTATAGCAATGATGAGTCTAGGTCGATCCCATACAGAGTGTTTGGTTAGCTTTTTAGAAGAAATTAGTCGATGTTTAGATTTAGGGGTTTTGGTTTAATAAAAAAATAAAATGAAACTAAACTAACAAAAGCAAATTAAATAAAACATAAAAAAATGATGAAAGTGGTGAATTCATTAGGACCCAGTTCTTTGGTTCAATCAGGGCCTACATATTTAAGTGTTAACTTAGTCTTTTGGTATGTGCTTAGGTTAGAATCGTGCTAGTTTGTTAATTAATTGTGTTTAAGTATTTTTATAGGTTAGTCAAGTCTTTGAGCTTAATTATTATGTCTTTGAGGTACTTTGATGTGTTTGTTAGTGTTTCAGGGTCAACATCGAAGACTGGAGAAGTTTCGGAGACACTCGAGCGGAAACAACGGCCTATAATAGTGGCCTAACAGGCAACAATGGTGACAGAAGCATTGGAGTCAGCCCACGATAGTGGCCCATATGCCACGATTGTAACAGAAGCCCAAAACATGGCCCATGATCATGGCCTGATTGCCATGATCGTGACAAAAGGCTCAAATGTGGCCCACAATAGTGGCTTGTAGGACCACGAGGCCACGGTCATACCTTACATCGGGCAAGTGCGCAGACACTTAGAAAATTCAAGTTTTTAGGGAGTTTTTGACCTTTCAGACTCCCGAAAAACCTTTGGGTTGCCCAGAACACAAAAGTTGTATAAAGAATATGACAAAGAAGATGAATGAGTCTTTGCATTAGCCATTGAGAAACCCTAGAAAGAGTTGATCGAGAGATTGAGAAAGAGAAGAAGAGAGATGTGGAGAAGAAGTCGATGTGAAGTACTTCCCGAAATAGGAGGTTTCCCGACATTGCTACCTCCATCATCCATTTAGATCTTTTTTTGGTGTATTTTCAATTTTATTAATGTATAGAATTGGAATAACCGTTGATGATAGAATTGTGTGAATGCTGATGATGTCTAAACTCACCTTCGGGTTGTTTTTATTTTTGATTTAAGAAAATTTTGATCATTTTATGTTATTTGAATTCATTGTGATTGATTTCTGAGATTGCATAATTTGATAATACACTGAGAGGGTGAATCAAATGAAAAATAATTAAATTGTACTAATGAGAGTTAGGTGATTTAATAAGAACGAGGAATTAATAAAATCAGTAATTGTGTTAAGAGAGATCTCACATAGGTTGTCTGTAGTCTATTGGAAAACTTCAGATCTAATTAGTGTTTGGATAGATTATTAATTAAGTAATTGCAATTTCCATAATCTGATTAGGGTTTATAATTTAGGTTAATGGTTATAACTTGAGAGAGAGTAATCAACCCTAGGATCGTCTAGGATCAATGATCCAATATTTCATAATCGAATAGGCTAGTGTTAAAGATAGGTGAAAATTCCCCTTTCTCTCAATTAGTAGTTCTTTAGATCAATTCTTAAATATATGCATTGTAATTGTTAATTCATTAATATTTCATTATTGATTCTTGAATTGAATTACTTAATTGAATTGCATTCATGTTTTATTTTTGTTACATTTTGAATATTGCGCATTATTTTAGCTTTAGATTTTAGGATTAGATTAACCCTCCTTGTGGGATCGACACCTTCGGTACTGTACAAATGACCCGTGCACTTGTAGATTATTGAGGTTATTAGTTAGAACTTATACATATCGGAAAACCACAATCAAACATATTTCATTAAATTGTTGTCTTTATATCTCTATTTAAACTATTGATCGTAGATTAACATCAAGCTTTATTAATCTCGATTTTTCCTTAGGTCATAGTTAATTAAAAAGAGCTCGTCAATTAACCCTAACTATCAAATAACCTAGGAGACACTCTCTAGATTTAATTCGACAGTCGCCTTATGAATGAAAAAAATAGACCAATCTAAGCAACAATCACACAAGCTTGGATTATTTAACCTAGGTTATGTTATCCCTAATGATGACAAGCCAATATTGCTATAAATGGAATTCAACATAGCTATTATAGATTACATTGAATATTCTAGAAATAGGTTTGTAATAAAACGATCCAATGAACGCATTCAAACCATCAATTCACAATATCCAAATCCATACACATAGGATATTATAATCAATTTCTAAAGAGAGAAAGAAAACAACAAATACAAGGAAAGAGTGCTTAACTAGGTTATGACATATATATCCTTGTTGAACCAGTGTCGGGGAGCTAACCTTCAATGGTTCTCTCATGGGTGAGGAGTTTTCCCCTTTATCTCATCTCTCCTGAAGCTCCCTCTTTGTTTTTCTCCCAGCCAAAAACCCTCCAATCTTTCATAAAATCCATCGTCGTAACATGTCTCAGTTTATATTAAAGATGTAGGGTTAAATGGGTTGAGGTGTCTCTGTCACAGTGGTGCATAGGGCTGTGCCACATTCGTGACTTAACATTGCATGGGCGTGAGAGTGACTCACGACCATGTATGTATATTACACAGCCGTGAGTTAAAACCCACAGTTGTGTAATAATTTGGCATAGTCATGAGTTAATGCTTATGGCCATGCCAAATTAATATGGTTGTGAGTGATTCTTAATGCTTTTCCAATTATCTGTCTCCAACCGAAGTGCAGCTTTCCACCATCTACCATCCAGCCATTACTCACCACACTTCTATTAAAATAAAATTCTAGGTTATTGTTAAATGGGCAAGTGGTGACCATACAAATCCACTCACAACTGTGCATTTTATTTCTAGCTTTGGCCGTGACCAACATAGCTTGGTTCTTCTTCTTTATGTTTTCATTTTCTTGTCTTCTTATCTTTTAATCCTCTCCTTCTTGCTCCATAAAGACAAAGGATTTTGAATTTTCTGAAATCAACTCAAATTTAGTTCTTTTGACTCACTTTAGCTCTTTTGCTTATGAAATATACCTAAAACCACATATAAACTAAGGTAAGTATCTTAAGTAATTTAAAATTATTAATCACTAAGTGTAATAGAGTAAATGTATAATCAATGAACCATATATCAAGCATTTAACCACTTATCTTTGTGATCCTATGAGATAGCCTCATAACTTTCTAGCTTTCCTCCATCAGTCAACAATATATGTGGAGTGTATCTATATGAAGGATGATACTATCTAGTAGATCTTCTCAATTAAAGCTCAATTGGTGTTGCTAGTTCTGGCGAAACTAGTTTAACAGGTATATCAGTATTGGTATATAATGCAAGATTATTTTCTCTATTCTCGCCATCAGCAGTTATATCACCTTCATTATTAACAACCCTAATAGGAAGCACATGTTAAGTCAAGAAGACTTCACTTCTTCTATTGATTTTGATGAAAGTCAAATAATAATAATAATAGAAGTGTGAACAGTTTTGATGAATTTGTTAAGTGCACGGATAAATGTAAGTGCCACAAATCATCAAATCTAGACAATACTTAAGTAAAAGCTTATTAAGATGAAGCTTCTAAGATAGGTCAGAAGAAGTGATTAAGTATAAGACACCAGATGAAGCATACAAGACAATGTAATTGAAAAATATACGAGAACGTCAGTTAATTGGAGTTAGTTATAGGACTCAACTAATAACAGACTTTAGAAGATTCTAGAAAATGGATTTCTTAAGAAGACCGTTGGAGATTTAGATTATATATATCAGTTATAGTCATAAATATAGATAAACACATACAAAAAAGAGAGAGAGAGAACTCTGAATGTACAAAAAATACTTAGAGAAATTATATGCTCAAGTGCTTATGCTGTGAAAAATATTCTGAAAGAAAAGAAAGAAAGAGAGAGAGAAAAAACATCTGTAACATGAGTGTGAAAGCTCAAAACAATATCTTTTCGAGTGAAAGGAAGGCTAGAGCCAGAAAAGGATAAGAAAGTAGATAAAGAATACTTTGTGAAAGAGACCTGAAGAGGCTCCATAACTGTAGAAATAATACTTGTAAAGTTGAAGGAGATAGTAAAATCTCAGAAAAACTCTAAGGACTGGATGTAGCCTAAGGTTAAGGGTGAACCAGTATAAATCGCAGTGTCATATTCTCTAACCCTTATCTCTTTAATTTTCTTGTTGTTAGAAGAATAGATATTAATTTCCATTGTTGCATTACTCATCAAATTAAGTGTGTTGTTTTTGTAATCTTATGAATTTGTCAAGAAAATTAAGAAGATTTGAAAGATTAATATCTTAGACGATTTAACACAATTCAACCCCCCTTCTTGTGTAATTTACATATTATACATGATTTCTATATTAACAAGTGATTTACTTTAGTTGGTATCAAAGCAAGTTTCCAAGAAACACTGTTACAAAGTGAGGACGAAGATCCATAACTGAATCACATGTTTTTATAGCAGAAGGTACCTCAGTCACAAGACCCCCTGCATTCAATGGTGAAGACTATCATTATTGGAAGGACAGGATGCAGCTCTTCATAGAATCTACACATATTTATCTTTGGGATATCATTGAAAATGGTCCATATATCCTATTAGACAATGAAGGGAAAAGTATCTCTTTTTGTTGGGTCCCGATTTTAGGATTTTATTTTTATTTATTTTATTTTATTAAATTATATAGCATGAAAATAAGTTAGAATTTATGAATTAGGAATTTTTG
>JAOSBN010000008.1:32927933-32980112 GCA_027563595.1 Erythroxylum suave | reverse complement strand
CCATTGAAGACCATTTTTCAACCCTTAGAGTATCAATTTACCCAGAAATTTTCACAGACTCAAGGAGGAAGATGACTCTAAAAAAATAAAAAAAATAGAAACAGAACAAGAGAGATAGAGTTCGGCTTGGGTAAGCCTAACTGGTCTGCTTCCCAGCGAGCATCAGATTTTCATGTCTTTAGCTAGACATTGAAAAACTTCGTCAAAATATGGCGTCCTCCCGTATAGCATATGGTATGATATGACAACAGGATCTCTATGAACATTGCCCTCAAGATTGGCTAGTTTCAAAAGTATCTTGCACATAAAATCAATAACATTAAATTCAAAATAATTGGTTTGGGAAAATCTACAATGAAGCTCCTTGAGAAGATAGTATGAGGATGGCGTTGTCGATTTCAAGAAGGGATCATCATATGGTGAATTTAGAATTGCACTTTCATCAATCTCTTGTTTCACCATTGATTCACATTCTTCTTCTTAGTGTGGTTCCTCATTGGATAACTCTAGTTTGGATTCATCTTCATCTCCTTCAACTTCTTCAGCCTCAGCTTTAACTTCACTTTCTTCCTTGTCAATTTGCACTTCATATTCAGCTTCATCTTCACTTTCATCTATGTTGACTTGTACATAACTTTCAGATTAGTCTACCCTTCATCCCCATCAACTTGACACTTAAATCTGTCCATGACAGGAGGAACTTGATTTTGCATCCGAAAAGTCTCGTTCTCCTCTTGCATAAGGTGAATTAAACTTTTCAGCTCTTCTATTGTCATCCTTTCCTGTCTTTCACACTCAAACAAGTCTTGTGAAGGGATGTGATAAAGATTCATGCAAACATTATAATCAAAGTCAGCCATATCATTGAATAAACATATTAGTTCATCGGGACTCAAAGTCAATATTGCATTACCCGTGGAACTAACTCCATTAAGTACCCACTTTAAAGTTGGTTTATTCAATCTCCTAAGAAAGTGTAAGTTCAGTTCACTCTTTGAATAACCATGACAAGGAAATTCTATCACAAGTTGATTAAATCTATCCCAAACTGAATAAAAAGGTTCATTATGATGTTGATAAAAAAAACCAAAAATTTTCCAATCAAGTGTCAGAAAATTCATGATCAAAGCACTAAAGAAATAAAATGTTAGGCACTAGTCCCTGGCAATGGCGCCAAAATTTGATGGGTGTCGATACCACTAAAAATAAATTACCTATTCTAAAAGATTTGTAAATGTGATGAGCAGGGTCAATCCCACAGAGACTGGTCAAGCTTATTTCTAAAGTGCTAGAATAGAAAAGGAGGGGGCTGAATTGAGCAAAAATAAATAAAACAAAAAATGTAGCAGTAAACTAAAATCAAATCAATAGAAAACGAACACAGCCAAAGGTATGATTCTCAGTAAGAAATTCTTATGTTTGATCATTGATTCTAAGATAACTTTATAATTTCATATTACAGACAAGTTATAGTCAAAGGCAACATCCCTCCAACCAATCTTTCCGAATTAATGAATTATTAAGATACGATCTAATAATAACCTCTAACCAATAAACAACCCTAAGTACGATGAAGGATTTAATTTGTCAACTACAATGAACACTAGAAAGACCTTGCCCTAATCAACAAGTACTACGAGAATTCATTTAAACTAGATCATGCAATTACTTAATATAACCCAAAAGCTTCCACACAATCAAGTTATATCAATTGCTACTTGCATCAACTCGACTAAACAATTGCGGATTTAATCTCATTGACTAGCTATATGCATTCTATCAATTAATCAATTGGCCAGATCAAATAACTAATAAGAATACATTAAGGATGGTGTTTCCCAATAAGTTGCAGTAAAAGCAGGAATGCAATAGAAATTAAAAAGAAAAGGTAAAGAACATTAAGATCTCACAAACATGAAGAAAATCCAGTTTGAATTAACCCCTGGCTGAAAGGAAGAGTTTAGCCTCTAATGGTTATGGAGAAAACAAGTAAAATTATGGAAAAATAAGTTGAAATTCGTAATACTAATGTAGGAGGCAAAAAAATGTCCTCCTAAAACCCTAAAATTCACTTATATATTAATAAAAAGTGGAGCCAACACTAATATAACAAAAGGGCCCACTTAAATAATGTTTAACTCTTCCTCCTAAGTTGTTAAATTAGCTTCAAACGTCAAAATATGCTTAAAATGCTTCATTCTAATCACATCTAGCAATCCCTAACCAAAATATATAAAAATAAGTAAAAGCTCACATTTAAGCACAATAAATCACCAAATAAGCATAGAATTAGGAACTAAAAGATGCTAGATTTACACACTATCAGATAGCTTGGGGCATTGTGGAATTTGGTGCAAGTATATTTCTCAAGAGGATCAACTTCTTCCTTTAAATCTAGAGGCCCAAGTGGAGACTAGATGCTAAAAAGAGATATGTATACCATTTCGTACCATTCTTAACACTAGTTTCTGACTTTCCTTCTCATCTTGAATAGAAATTTCATGAGAGATGAAGCATTACTAGGGAGCTTAACTATCAAGAGATTTTGGTCTTTAACATAGTAACATGAACCATCTAACCTATAAAGCTTTCTTTCTTGCAAAAGCTTCCATATTCTTTTAGCTAGAAGGAGTGAGTTGAGGTGTCTTTTATAATGTGACTTCGTTTATATCCACTTACTTTATGATGTGACATTTTTCTTATTTGAAATAGTTATTTTTTTGTTTTTCTTATCTAGAATATTTTATGGGATGTCGTTCTTATCTATTTATGTTGGGAGTGAAAAGATTTGGATTTGTGATATGTACTATATGAGCTTAACAAAGGTAGGTGGGTATCATGGATCTCATCAAATTGTCTACAGAATGTAGAACCATACTCTTTATCTGAAATTCCTAAACTCTACACAAGATGCCCTTTATATAATAGCAAACATGTCTCAAAATGAGACAAAAGTCATCTAGATTCCATGACATTTTCCATCATAACAATTGAAAAAGTTAATGCTCTTAAAGTGGATTATAAATTAAAAGAAAGAATTTCATACCCTTCATCAACACTTTATTTATAATACAACTCCTTAAATATTAAGAAGTTTGAAAGATGGAATGGTGAAGTCTGCTTTCAACAAGCCTAGAGAAGAGAACCTATAACATCTAGAGCCTCTTTTGAGCCAATAATGATGATTGCTTTGGCATTTTCTTATGGAGAAGGTGTTAGCTGTCCTCCGATTCACTCCGTGCTCCCCGATGGACATGAGTCATATGTCAGCCATTTCAATGGATGTTTCATTTAGGATGTAGATCCATTTATATGCGATTCTGATTATAAGTGTCGGATGGATGAAGATTCTAATTCAGAAAACAAAGATTATATCCCATGATGGAAAGAAGAGCCTAGTAGAAAATCAAGATCTAAGTGCCAACTACAAAAGAAGATCTAACCTAAACATGATGAAGATGATGACTTGATATTGTGGATTGGCCTTAGGAATCCTAAACTTAGACTAAAGGATCTCTCTAAACTCTTGAGACTAGTTAGAAAAGAACTCTAGATCCAACTAAGATGTTTTGGGCCTAAGCATTTAAGAGGCATGCTCACACTAATCATTGATCTATTTCTATGATAGAAGACGTGTTAAATTGGCGGACACAAAATGCAATAGCATAAAACAATGCTTTACACAAAATTGATTCAAAGCTTGATGGTCTATATCAATAGATATAAAAGACTAAATTCAAAGGATGATGCTATATTTCTTCAAGTGCGACAATTATATCAATAACTATTTAATCATGTCTAACTCGATTTTGGCTTGAGAAGATACATTGAATAACATTATTGTGGAAAAGACTTCTCAAAGTAGGAAAGAAAATTTCAAAAAGTTTAAAAAGAGCTTAAAAGAATTTAGTCAGATATGAATAAAAAACTATCCAGAATAACATATGAAATATACCCTTAGACATTTCCAACTGTTAGGCCTACTCCTAACCCTCCTTCCTATCCTGATGCTACTAACTATGAAAAATTCTTCAAAATGTCTTATCTGTCATTTACAAAAATCCTTGCAAAACCATCTAAACCTTTTAAGCAAAACCTACTAGCAAAATACATTTCGTTAACTTCTAAATCAAAACAAAACCAACTTCTCCATTAAAAGAAAGACCTCCCCTGGAAAAAAAAAGATCTCATGTCCAACAAAAAGTCATAGCTACCCTTCAAGTTCTAGATAGCTCTAAAAGTCAAAATGGAAGCCAACCAGTTTCAAAACACTCTAAAAGTCAAGATGAAAGCCAAGAATCTAATTCTTTTATAGAAAGCTCTGAACAACTTGAAGATCTCGCTCAAATATCTCAAGTGATGATGTTTTTTTCTATAGTCTTCTCAACCACACGCATAAGTTAAACCAAAGGTTAACGATGTTGAGTCCATGACTGACCTAGTCAGAACATAAGTAGCCTCTTATGTACAAACCTATTTCAAGACCATGGTTCAGTTCACTTTGATGATTTTCCACAAAAAAATGGAGAAATCTACTGCATGAATTTATGGCTTGGATAGATCTTCAAATGACAAGGCCATATATTTCTATTAAAGAGACCTTCATAAAATTTCCCTCTAGAATGACGAGAACTTTAAGGGAATGGTTCTAAAGCCTCAGTGAATATAAAAACCCATACAAGATTTACAACTATCAAAAGCCAATTTTTTGTTAGGAATGATTCATAAAGAATTCATCTTTGACTTATAACTAATTGATCGACAAAGTAAAAATGAGTAATTTGAAATGAAATGTTACTCTATGAATAGGAAAGATTTTCAGAAGCATTTTCAAAGAATGTTTGAAAAATATTATATGCGCAGTGGCTTTAAGGATGTTAACCTCTGATATACATTCATTGCTTCCTTTCTTGATAAGTTGTGCTTCCTTTCTTGAAAAGTTGTAGTCAAAATTACAAAGAATAATCAATTCTCTTCATAAAGACTTATTTGAAATCTCTCTCGAGAAATCTACCAAATAGCTTTGGTAACATAGGAAAAATTATGTGAAAAACACAAAATTTTCAAAGCTATGCTAATAGGTGGGCCTTAACTCAAACAAGCGTGCAAGAAGCCTTGCTTAAAGATCAAATGCAAAGACATAGAGAAATATGCATGCAATGCAAAGAAGGAGAAACACTTTAGGAGAAAGTCATTATGAGTTCACCCTTTTAATAGAAGGAAGAAAAAAAATGATAAAACTCCTAAAGCGGTATGCTTCTGAAACTCGAAAGTCAGAAATATGTTACTTATATGGTTAACTAGTCATTATGCAAAAAGTTGCCCTAAAAGGACCGAAAAGGATATGACATTCCTGTAGTCTATTGAATCTATGGTGCCCATAAGGGATGATGAAGACATTGAGTCTATTTTTGAAGAACAATCCAATGAAGATGAAAAAACATTATTTACATTTCTTGATTGTGAATTTACTAATGATGAAGCTTCTTCTCTTAAAGACGAAGATGATGAACCAATGTACATAATGAAGCAGTCTTGTTTGAAGCTAAAGCTAAGGAAACTAGTAGTAATAAGGCCATGAGTCAAGCTCCAATTGCTTCCCTAAAAGTATGATCGACCAAACCCAACTATTTGGTTATAAGGATACAGGGTCATGTAGGAGTGTTATGAAACCATATATTTTCCATACAAAAGAATGACAACCTTATGAAGAATACTTTACTGCAGCTGATGGCAAATCCTTTAAGATAGACCTTATCATAAAGGGAATGATTGGGATAAAGTACTTCCAAAATTATATTGTTTGGACAAAAATATTAGGAAGCAATCTTCTTGTTCCTAACATATTAATTGGGATGAATTTTTAGTACCAAGTAGAAAAGCTACAAATCTTTTAAAAAGGAATTCATACAAACAAAATTTTTGTTACCACATTAAAGATCATAACATCTTTGAGCTATAAGACATTCCTACTGAATATGAGGATATCAAGGATCAACTCTTGCAATATTGCCAAAACAAACATGACCAATTTAATCATCCACCTCCATTATAGCATAATTTAGATTTTTATATCCAATTTTCACTAAAAAAGAATTAGGAAATTAATCCAACAAAAGCCACTTATCCATGAATAAACCTAGATGACTTAAATAAGTTACAAGAGCAATATGCTATACTTTTGAAAAAGGATTGATCGAGTTAACAAAATTAAATTAGGTATGTGAAGCTTTATAGGTTAAAATAGAGCAAAAAATAACAGAGGAAAAAAAAGTTAGTTATTGATTACAAGCCTGCAAATAATTTTCTTTAAGATGACAAGTTTCCTCTACCCAAGATAAATATGTAGGTGTTATTTCTAAAAAATGCAAAATATTCTCAAAGTTTGACTTAAAAGCTAGATTTTGACAACTAAGTACTGACCCAAAGGATCGACATAAAAAAACATTTTACATTCCTAACACTCAATATTAATTGACAGTTGTGCCAGTTGAGCTAAAAGTTACCCCATCATTGTTTCAAAGAGCTACGACAAGGATGTATGATGGTATCCTATCAAGCACTTTGGTTTACATTAATAATATCCTACTTTATTTTCAAACTCAACAAGAGCATTAAGCCCGACAAAAACAAATTTCAGATCTTACAAAAAAGTATAGATTATACCTATTTTTAAACAGATCCAACATTTTTTTGAGAATAATCAACCATATCAGGAATTTCATCTTTTATGTGTTAGACCATGCTAGTCAGTTGTCAAAGATGCTGAAGAAAAAGCCTCCACAATTGGGCCCCGAGTAGACAAAGGTAGTCAAGCAATTAAAGAATATTAATCAACATTCACCCTTATTGAAGATTCCTTAGAGTGGAAACAAAATCTTGCAGACTAGTACTAATGAAGATTTTTGAGGAGTTATATTAAATGGAGGAAATAGAATGAAAGGTGTTTTACTGTGGACATGCTAGTTAGCAATTTAAACCCTAAAAAAGCATTATTATGCAATCTACGAAGGGATTCTAGTAGTTAAAATAGATAAAGAAAAATTTAATTTCCACCTTAGCTTTTATCTTTTGACAGTAGAAACGTACATTACATCTATGGCAAAGATACTGGATCTAAATAAAAAACTCCTACTAGAGAGCCAATTATTTTGTTGGAAAGATTGGTTCTCTTGTTTTAAATTCACAAATAAACATATCAAAGGCCATCGAAACATCCTAGTTGATTTCCTCTCTTGGCCTCAAAAGCATATCAGCTTTATCACTCATTCCAAAAATTCCTCTCATCCTTTCAATGATTGACCTTCTTAGCACTGCAAAAACAAAGAAGTTCTTTCGTCCCATTGCAAGAACACCAACTACCATTGATGCGATAACTTCTCTTGCCAAACTAAGTCTCTTTTATTACCTCCAATGTTTTCTCAACCAAGCTAGCTGATTGACGGTTTACATATGAAAAATCTTAATATTTATAACCTCGATATTTCTTCAAGTGTACAGGTTGTTCATGTAGTACCCAAGATATCGTTCCCATGAGGAGGGTGATTTAATCCTAAAATCTAAGGCTTGACCAAATTTCAAAATAAATCAAAATAAACAACTAATGCATAAATTTAACCAATTAAACAAACAATATAAAAGATTGAATTCAGAAAATATAAACAGATAGCAATTTTTCACAACCAATTATGAATCAACCTAGAAGTTACCAATTGAGAGAAATGAGGTTTTAATATGAAATTAATGAAATTCTAATCAACTATGGAATCCCCAAATCCCCGAGTCTAGATGGTCTTAGGGTAAATTACTCTCTCTCAAGTTATAATATTTAACCCTAATTTATATTCCCTAATTTAAATTATGGAATTATAATCTCTCGAGTTCCAATTAGCTTCAAACCTAAATTGGTTTTGAAATTGTCCAATTACCTACTAGAAACCTATGCTCGATCTCTCATTACACAATTTCACCGAGTTGATTAAATTCTTATCTATCAAACTACCTAACTCTCGTTAACCTAATTTGATGATATTCACTCGGCTCACCCTCTCAGTTTATTACCGAATTATCAAGCACAGAAGTTGAATCACAAAATAATTCAATGAAAACACAATAAATCAAACTTTGTTAATCTCAAAGATAAAAATTCCGAAGGTGAGTTTATACCAAAAATCAACGTTCACAACACTTATTCTCAACGACTATCCCAATTCTATAAATCAATAAAATTGAGATAAAATCAGAAAATCTTGTCGGAATAGACTAGTGGAGGCAGCGACAATGGGAAACCACCTATTCCGGGAAGCAGTTTGCGTTAAGTTTCTTCTCCATGTCTCTCTTCCTTAATTCTCTCAATATGCTCTCTAGGGTTTCGGAATTGACTGATGCAAAAAGGCTGCTCTTTTGGTCTTTGATGTTCTATTTATATCTTTGAAGCCCTAGGGTTGATTTGGGGTCGAAATAGTTCGAAAAGTCCCTTAAAATTTGATGTTTTTAGCTATTTTCATGTCTACTTGATGCAAGCCACGATTTTGGCATGCCCTCTCTGTCACGATCGTGGCCCAAAGTGCAAGATCGTGACCTAGTTCAAAACTCTCTGTCACGATCGTGACCAAAGTGCGCAATTTTGGTCTGGGTCTTGTTGGCTTGCCTCTTTCTGTCACAATTGTGGCCTGTTGTGTCACGATCATGGGCCATGATTTTGGCTAAAAAATCTTTAAAACTTCTTCGTTCTATGTCGTTTACCCTAAAACACTAATAAACACATCCAGGTACCTAAAAAATATAACATTTAAGCTTAAAGACTCATACTAACCTATAAAAACACTTAAACACATAAACTAGCACAATTAAAACTTAAATACTCACTAAACACTCAATTTAACACTAAATACATAACAAATTAAACTCTAAAATATAATGCAAATAACAACTATCAACATCTTCGCACTTAAACATTTGGCCTCAAGCAAACAAAACAAAGAGCACATAACAAACACAACATACATTGCAATAATGAGACAATGGTTTCAACTTATATTTAATCGTGAACATAATCATTCACGTTATATCAAACTATTAGCATGCAAAATCTGTATCTAGGGGCTTTGAACTAAATATACAACTTAATCGAAATCCAAGAATTAATTTATTTACCCTTTCATTTGCACATACAGATTAATAATTCTTTGGTCTTTCATACTTGTAACTGTTCCTAAGTATATTTTCATAAACAATCAAGCTTATTACAAGTCTGGTAGGTTATTAAGAAAACATTTTTTTAAAAATTATTGAACATAGACTTATTTTTATGCGGAGGCAAACATTGGTAATGAATGTCTATCCGGTTACTAGACTAAATCATGTTTATTAAACAGTTTGGTTGAAACTCCATTATAGCTTTTTGATACGGAGGCACATATTTGTGATGCGTGTTGATCTAGTTACTCTACTATTATAATATTTTCAACTAGCTATTAGCTTTATTCATAACTTGAGGGCCTGCCGAATAGTGATTTAATTAACAACTTTCTTTTTTCAATTTTTACCAACCTTGTTATTTTTAGCTACTCATTTCCATGAAAATTACTAGTTAAGTTACTTGAGTTGAAAGACCTCAAATTATGAATGAATGTGACAATCTAGAGGGTGCTAAACTTATAGTCAATCCTAATTAAGCTGTATATTTTATCCAAAGAATCCCAATTCATTAATTTCGTGAGCTAATGATTATTCATAACCTAATAGACTATGTTCAAAATTAATTGAATTTCAATCCATCTAAGTCATTGACACATTCAAATAGTTCACAATATGCAACCGAATCATTATCAGACAATATGCAAAATTACATTCGAAAGCAAAACACGTAATTCCTCCCCACACTTGAACAACACATTGCCCTCAATGTGAGAAGGAAACACAAAAGCACATAAAGACAAGAAGAAATAGAAATTAAGGTAAATAGAAAATAAATAAACATAGAAGTAAAAATAAGAATAAAAATAAAAATAAAAGAACTGAAGGCTATTTTGAACAAGAAAAATTGGGTTAGACACAAATCTCATAGAGATGGAGGTGGTGATGGTGTTAGAGGCGGCAATTGAATGCCCTGAGCCTTGAAATACCAATGGATCTGTCAGATATCCCGGCTCTGACGTCGTTATGTTCACGCCATTTCCCTCATGGTTCTGGTGTTCTCTTCAATGGCATCTAGAACTTTCTTCCATCTTAGTTCTTCTGATTCTTCTTCCTCTGGTTCTTTACTGGTGGACTCTTTTTGTGCCTGCCTGTGGGTATTTGAGCTTGAGCTTGTTTGACTAGTCATAATCTTGACATGTTCCTTCTCGTTGATTTCCCTTAGTTCTATGATATAGGAATAAAGGATTTCAGCCCTTCATAAGTGGTGATGATGTAGGAAATCAAGGGATGGATCCACGTTATAACACTCAGCTATAACATACACTATGTACCCCATTCCTTAATTGTTGCTTTTCTTGTATGAAGTCACAACAATGACATTCAACACATATGTGGATGTATACACTAAAATGATGTGGTCCATGCACCACAACATAAATAGTTCCTTTGTGGAACACTTGTTGGTTTCTGTCTTATCAAAAACCAGCTAACACATGAATTTGTACAGCAGCAAGTGTTCATGGGACATAATTATGTTGTTATGAATATTCTTGGTGTGAAATCGCTCAATTCCAATGAGTTCATTCCAATATTGAGAAGGATGAAAATCCTCATGTTGGTTGGTAATGGCAGATTTAGGGAATCCATACATATTGCACATGATTTCTACATTTAGTTCATATGCTCTTCCTCTTCGACTAAATCACAATTCCTTGGGGTTCCTAGGAGCGTAAGTCAGTGAAGTAAAGAATTCCAATGTGAGCTCCTGATAAACAAGAAATTGAAACGATATAAATTGGGTCCATTGAATTCTCTCAGCTAGATTTTCTATTCTCTACGTAATTCTAATGTATAGAGAGTTTCGAAATCAAAGTATCTGGGAATTACAATTTGTCTAGAGTTTAGGGATCTGAAAGAAATACCTTCCTCATCTGTATAGATTGGGAAGGGCATACCAAAGTCTGCTGATCGGTTTCTTCTCCCACATCTCGAAACTTCCTGTCGTCCGTATGGCTCCTGTCAGGATTATTGTTTAATGCGCGACATGATTGGGTAGAATTTGGAAGTTGAAAATTTTTTAGAGAAATGTAAGAGTGCTTGGATGCTTGAAATCTAGAGAGATAAGGTGAAAATGGAAGTGGAAGTAAAAGTGAAGTTAGAATTGAATATATAGATGGTGTAAAAAAGGTAAAATGGTAAAAATTCTTTTAAAATTTACATCCTCCCTCGTGGCCTATGGCTTACCACACCTTCTTTATTTTCTTCTTTTTGTTCTTTTCCCTATCTTTTCACTTTCACTACTTAATTCTTTTGTGGCCCCTTTTACCTGTCTTTTCATGCTCGAACAATCATCCATATTATTTTGAATTCCTATTTCTTCTCAATTTTATTTGAAAACAAAAACAAAAACAAAAATAAACCTAACTATGGAATTCAAACGTTCTAACAAAAACAATCAAAGAAAGTAATATTTTTTCATGGGTTGCCTCCTATGCAATGCTTCTTTTAACATTAGTAGCTCGACGCTTTCTCCTTGGAAACTCAGCCATAATCAATTATGAGCGGCTTGCTTCCACCCTTTTCATTCAACCTCAGTTTATAGCTTATAGGTAAGTTCCCAATTGCAGAATAATCGAAAGGACATTATGACTAACATTATGAAACCCAATTAAGCTTAATAATGTCCTTTTTTCTAATGTACTGTTAACATAATAGGGAACAACAAAATTCCATGAATCTTCTATTGAATCCAACAGTTTGTCTTGTATGAAGGTGAATTACTCTCCTTCTTCCTTAAGCAACTTCGTCTCCTCTGCTTCTTCCGCTTCACGGACCGAGACTTTCATATCTTTGTTAAACTCGATGGTTGTCGTCATCTGTTTTTCATCCTCTTATTCTTCAGAAGATGCGAACATATCAGTTATCCTGAATGAGCTACTAACCTTCAAATTCTTTAATAAATCATTCATATTGAATGTCTCTTGATCATCATCAATTCAAAAGATAGGGCTCTTTTCATGATCATCTACCTAAGATTTTTCGATGTTCATATATATTATATCAAGAATTCATGAATAGAAGGGAGGGTGAACATTCTTTTCTTCGTACACTTTCATTGTATCTTGGTCTTCATTAAGTTGGAGTTCGACATGGTCTTTTACTGGTTCTTCTAGCTCTACTCTATTCCTAAGTGTGATAGACTAACATGACTATATTGAATTACTTTCATGCTGCATAGACAATTTTCCACACTTTGCTTACAAAATTTTTTGAAAAATTGGCCTATTCAAACCTCTAGATTGTGAATAAAAGATGCATGATCTTCTGTTACTTTTTCAATCTTCTTTTCCAATCTCTTTTGGTTCTCCTCCATATCCTTAAGTTTATCTATAATTTTGTCCAACTTGGAATCCCATGAATTGGATTCATCGTATTGAAATTCAACTAGGTCTTCAAGTCCTAAAAGTGCCTCCATTATTGGACCAATAGAATTTGGGGTGGTTTTGCAACCTTGAAGTGTACGGGTTCATATAAGGATGATAATTTCCCCAACCAAATTGGGGCTCATTGAATTCTACAAGAGTCCGTTGCTCCCTATAATATAAATCCTCTATGATCGTTCTTTTTATCTCTTCTTAGCATTCAACTCTTCAGATGTCTTATTCCCACTCTAAGATGTCTTAAATTGTCTCTACTTTATGCCCCAAAGTCCTTTTCTAATTTTTTTCTTTTTTCTAAAACAAAAGATAATGAAAAAGTCTCAGACTAAAGAATTAAACTAATTACTTCCCTAGCAACGACGCCAAAAACTTGATTGACGGTTTACTTATGACAAATCTTACTATTTATAACCTTGATATTTCTGCAAACGCATGGGTCATTTGTGTAGTACCTAAGGTATCGTTCCCACAAGGAGGCTGATTTAATCCTAAAATATAAGGCTTGACTAAATTTCACGATAAATCAAAATAATCAATTAATGCAAAAATTTAACCAATCAAACAATCAATATCAAAATTGAATTAAGAAAATATAAACAAATAGCAATTTTGCACAACCAATTGTGAATCAAACTAGAAGTTACCAATTAAGAGAAAGGGGGTTTAATATGAAATTAATGAAATTCTAATCAACTATGGAATCACCAAATTACTGGGTTTAGACGATCCTAGGGTTACGATTTATAATCTTTAACTCTAATTTATAATCTCTAATTTAAATTATGGAATTGTAATCTCTCAAGTTCCAATTAACCTAAAAATTAAATTAGTTTTGAAATTGTTCAATTACCTACTGGAATCCTATGCTCGATCTCTCGTTACACGATTTCATCGGGCTGATTCAATTCTTATCTATCAAACTACCTGACTCTCGTTAGCCTAATTTGATGATTTTCACTCAGCTCACCCTTTCAGTTCATTACTGAATTATTAAGCACATAACTTGAATCACAAAATAACTCTATGAAAGCACAATAAATCAAACTTCATTAATCTTAAAGAAAAAATCCCAAAGGTGAGTTTAGACCAAAAATCAACATTCACAACACTTATTCTCAACGACTATCCTAATTCTATACTTTAATAAAATTGAGATAAAATAGGAAAATATTGTTGGAATGGACTAGTGGAGGCAGTGATGGCAGGAAACCTCCTATTCCGGGAAGTACTTCGTGTTAACTTCTTCTTCGTGTCTCTCTTCCTTCGTCTCCTTCCTCAAATCTCTCGATATGCTCTCTAGGGTTTTGGAATTGACTAATGCAAAAGGTTGCTCTTTTGTTCTTTGATGTTCTATTTATATCTTTGAAGCTTTAGGGTTGATTCAGGGCCAAAATGGTCCGAAAAGTCCCTTTAAATTTGATGTTTTTACCTATTTTTGTGTCTGCTTAACAGAGGCCACGATCGTGGTCCTGACTGCCACAACTGTGGCCAGCACCTAACCCTCTCTATCATGATTGTGGGCCAAAGTGCACGATCATGGCCTGTTTTAGAGCTCTCTGTCAAAGTGCACGGACGTGGCCTGGGTCTAGCTAGCTTGCCTTGTTGTGCCATGATCATGGGCCATGGTTTTAGCCCGGAACTCTTTGAAACTTCTCCGTTTTTTGTCGTTTACCCTAAAACATTAACAAACACATCAAGATACCTAAAAAATATAACATTTAAGCTCAAAGACTCATATTAACTGATAAAAATACTTAAACACATAAACTAACACAATTAAAACCTAAATACACACTAAACACTCAATTTAACACTAAATACAATTAAACCCTAAAACATAATGAAAATCACAACTATCACTGCCTTTCGTTACTATCCATCCTTGTTTAACATTTGGACACCATAACTTACTATGTTTTTCATTAATGACTCGCTCTCGGAAAATGCTTTGTGGTACTTATAGGCACTCTCTACCTTCTATTCCTATGCTATATCTCTTCCTCCCTTATGGATTTTTCAACATTTATATGATAGAAAAAATGAAGCTTCCCTCTTAAAGACCTTCCTTAAGTGGTACCAACAACTGATGAGCTGGAGGACTTAACTCTTACAAATTATTGAGGATCTTAAATTATGAGAGACTCCATTAGAGAAGTAAACCACTTAATGTTTCTTTATCCTTTATTGAACTTATAACATTTCCTATGAAGATCCATCTACTTTGACAATCAGGTATATTTCTGGCATACCTCAAACCTATGGCCAAGATATAAGGAAAATATTCTTAAAGGCCTTAGGCACTTTCTTAAAACCTAAATCAATTTTCTGAATATGCACTGCCAACTGTCTCTACATTTATTGGAATTTACCTAGGAGAAGTCATTCCTGAAAAGCCCTAAATGCCAGACTTTGACATCCTAGATAGCCCTACAGACTTGGACCTAGACACTGCAGGACCATCCCAGACCTAAACCTTCTCTTTTCACGATGCCCAAAACCTTAATGATGATATTCCTACTATTGATGAAGAGGAGATCAATAAATTTTTGAAAAATTTAAACACAGTTGAAGCAAGCCCTAATAAGAGATAGGGAAGAATTAATGATGACAGTAATAGCACAAGTGGAGGAGTTTCCCGTCAAATCTGTAATCGTGGCAAGAACTTATCCAATGTGGATGATGATTAGGATTCCTCTAATTATTATTGTGAGTCCTTTTTTTAAAAGTTATTTGTCTTCATGTTGAGGCGTATTTTATGATGTTACTTTATTTTTATTCGTTTACTGTGTGATATGACATCATTCTTACAAGAATAGTTATTGTGACATTGTTCTTACCTAGGATAGTTAATGTGTCATTGTTCTTCTCCATTTAGTATGTAAAGTGAATTTGTTTTTATCCAAATATGATTGTCTTGATGTAATCTCCTTTGCCTATATAAACAAAGGCCTCTTCCATTGTATTCAAGTTGAGAAAATTTCATATTTAAGTAAGATTAAGCAATAAAAGTTATGTGTTTTTATATGGCTTCTCTTTAACGCTTTTATTGTGACATTGTTAATCATGAGTGAATATTGAGAGACCTAGATAATCATGAGTGAAGTTTTGACCTCATCAAACCTATTTCACTCCTCTTTAGATAATCATGAGTGAAGTTTTGACCTCATCAAACCTATTTCACTCCTCTTTAGCTCTTTCTTTAGGACAACTTCCTTCTAATATTAAGAAAACTCTCTCATAAAATAGAAAATTTTACAGAAATTACCCACTTACTGGAAAACATCAAGTTCTATGATACCCAACTACCTTTACCCACTTATGAGAAGAAATTAAAATATAGCCTAAAATCCACTATTGCATAATAATACGTAACTCTAGAGTTTCCCTCTGAACTAACCTCTTTATGGTTGGATCAAGTTACACACTTATCCATGTAGGCACTATTCATATGGTCCTAATGTTAAATGGAAGAAAAGAGATTCTAGCCACAACTCGAATTTCTATTTTAGATTCAATATCATATCTTAGCATAATGCTTTAATCAGTACCCTCTTAACTAGTCTCAACAATGACAGTGTCATCATGACTATTGCTCTAGATTTTAACATAAAACCTAATGGTTTGACTCTACCTATAAGACTGAAAGTAGAAATTTAGATTTTTGTAGTTCAGTAAGTTACTACTACTATTATAGCCACAATCCATTATTAGATCATATATAGATTACAAAACCAAGCTCTAGATCTAAATTTCCCAAACTCTACATGAGATTCCTTTTATATGGTAGTGGATAGATCTCAAAATGAGACCAAGATCATCTAGATTCCACAATAGTTACCATTGCAATAATTGGTAGAGTTGATGCCTATTGAGTGGATCACAAATTCCAAGAAATAATTTCATACCCCTCATTAGCGCTTCATTTATACTACCACTCCTCCAATCTTAAGAAGTTTTAAAGATGGAACGTAAAGTCTATCTTTAGCAAGCCTAGAGAAGAAAACCTATAATTATCTAGAACCTCTTCTGGGCCAATAATGATGATTACTCTAGCATTTTCGCATGAGAAAGGCATTAGTGGTCCTCTAATTCACTCTATCTGCCTCGATGGACAAGAAGTGTATATTAGCCATATGAAAGGATATTTCATCGGAGATGTAGATCCTCCTATGAGCCATTTAGACTGTGAATGTTAGATTGATGAAGATTCTAATAGTGGTGACGAAGATTTTGTCCAACAATGGAAAGAAGAGCCTAGCAGAAAATCAAGATCTAAGTGCCAATGACAAAGGAAGATCAAACATAAGCATGATGAAGATGATGAATTGAGACGTTGGATTGGCCTTAGGAATCCCACTCCTAGATCAAATGATATCTTAGAACTATTGAGATTAGTTAGAAAGAAACAATGGATCCAACCAAGATGCTCTGTGTCAATAATTTTCCAATTCTTAAGGAGATCCCAAACCATCACCTTGTATGATGATGAGATCATATGAGAAAGATTTTTTTTCCTTTGAAAACCCTAAATAATAAGATGACTAAAATATCTGTGAGGACATGCTCAAGATCAACAGGTATCAATCCAAATGATAATCATGTACCTGTTTCTCCTATAGACGAAACAATATATTTGCAGACACAAATTGCTATAGAAAAAAGCAATGTCCTTCGCATAATTGATTCATAGCTTGATGATCTATCTTAACATAAATAAGGACTAAATTCAAAGGTTAATGCCATATCTCTTCTAGTGTGACAATTACATCAATGACTACTCAATCAAACTACCCAAATTGATTTTGACTTGAGAATATACATTGATCAACAATATTGGGGACCATACTTCTTTAAGAAGGAAAGAGAACAAAACGTTCAAGAAGAATTCCAAAGAACTAAGTCAGACATGGCTAAAGAGAGCTGTATATGAACCATACCCCTTCACATTTCTACTCTTACAACCTATATAAAACACTCTATATATCATGATATTACTGACTATGAAAAAGTCTTCAAAATGTCTTATTAATTGTTAATATAACCCTTGCAAAACCATCCAAACCTTCCAAGCCAAACCCACCAACAAAAAACATTTTGTCAACTTTTAAACCATTACAAATTAAAACACCACTAACATCTCTACCAAAAGGTTTTTTGTATACAAAAAAAAACCATGCCTAACAAAGAATTCATAATTACCCTCTAATTAGTTCGAGGTAGCTCTAAAAGTCAAAATGAAAACCAACTAGTTCTAGGTAGCTTTGAAAGTTAAAATGGAAGCTAACCAGTTCTAGATTGCTCTGAAAGTCAATATTAAAGCCAAGAATTTGATTCTTTCATAGAAAGCTTTGAAATCCCTAAATAGATCTAACTCATAAATAGATGTATGCAAGTTCTACAACTGTCAAAAGCTAGCTCCTTTTAGGAATTATTCGTAAAGAATTAATCGAAGACTTTTAACTTGTTAATTAACAAAACTTATATGAGTATTTTGAAATCAAATGTTACTCAATGAACAAGAAAGATTTGCATAATAATTTTCAAAAAATGTCTAAAAAATAATATATGCTTAATGACTTCAATGATATCAATATAATACACATTCATTTCTTCCCTTCCTAACCTGTTGTAGCTAAAGTTACAATGAATGATCAATTCTCTTCACTGAGAATATATCTAAGAGAAATCTACCAACTAACTTTGGTAACATTGTTTACACTCCCTAATTGTGAATCTACTAATGATGAAGACTTTTCTCTTGATGAAAAAGATGATGAATCAATGTATATGATAAAGCAGTATTATTTGAAACTTGAACCAAGGAAACACGACCATATATCAACCTTAATTTGCTTCTAGAGAAGTATACCAATCCTATCTATTGGTTATATGGATATAGGCTCTTATAAGAGCGTTATGAAACTACATATGCTTCCTATAGAGGAATGGAAACCTTATGATGAATACTTTACTGCAAGTGGAAAATCCTTCAAGATAGAAAGAACTTTTCGGAGTTCTTTTTCCTTTTTAGAGAAGTTTGTTCCCCAATAATACTAATCAATATATCTTCTCAAGTCAGAATCCAGTTAGGCAACTTGATTGAATAATTATTGATTTAATTATCACGCTTGAAGAGATATAACATCAAGTCCTTAGTCTATTAGGACAGATCATCAAGCTTTGAATCAATTTTAAGAAGGAAATTGTTTTGTGCTATAACATTTTGTTTCTGCTAATTTAATAATTTTCTACTAGAGAAACAGGTGTATGAATACCATGTTGATTGATACCTATTGATCTTAAGCATGGCCTTATAGATACCCTAATGGTTTTAGTAGTTTTAACTGTCAAAGGCAAAAAATCATCCTCATATGATCTCATCATCATACAAGGTAATGCTTTTGGAATCTCCTTAAGGATTGGAGAAATTATTTGCACAGATCATCTTGGTTAGATCCAGTGTTCCTTTCCAACTACTCTCAATA
Organism: Erythroxylum suave; assembly: GCA_027563595.1. Classification (NCBI taxonomy): domain Eukaryota; kingdom Viridiplantae; phylum Streptophyta; class Magnoliopsida; order Malpighiales; family Erythroxylaceae; genus Erythroxylum; species Erythroxylum suave. The sequence continues at coordinate 32,961,046 of JAOSBN010000008.1, read as the reverse complement.
GTTCAAAGAGATCCATTATTCTAGGCTTAGGATTCCTAAGACAAACAAGTCATCATCTTTATCGTGCTTGATTTGGAGATTATTTTTCAATTGACACTTAAATCTTGAGTTTTTGTTAGGCTTTTCTTTTCATCGTGGGATATAATCTTCATCGTTACTATCAAAATCCAGGGGCTATTCTTATTTTACTCAGGGGGTTTGAATGAGGCCTTCTTTTTTGATTTCTTTTTTAAATCATCCAGCCACACATTCACAATCTGAATCGTACATAGATGAATCTACATCCCAGATGGCATGCCACGTCATGTCAACAAGATGGATAGAGTGGATTAAAGAACCAATAATGCCTTCTTAATGAGAAATAATGGATTAATCATCATTATTGCTCTAGAAGAGGCTCTAGATGATTCTAGGTTCTCTTCTCCAATATTGTTGAAAACAGACTTTACTGTTCCATCTTTTAAACTTCCACCGTTTCATTTTTCAAACTTCTCAAGATTGAAGGAGTGGTAGTATAAATGGAGCACTGATAAGAGGTATGAAATTGTTTCTTATAACTTATGATCCACTCTATAGGCATTAATTCTACCAATTGTTGTGATAGCAAATATCATAGAATTTGGATGATTGTGGTCTCATTTTGAGACTTATTTGCTACCATATAAAGGGCATATCATGTAGAGTTTGGAAAATAGATCTAGAGCATGGTTCTGTAAATTGTATATGATCTGATAATGGAGAGTGGCCATTAATGCAATAGATCTTGCTTAGCTCCAATAATCTAAAATTGGACTTTCAATCTTATGGGTAGATTCGGATCGTCAAGTTTGATGTTGTATTCTAGAGAAATAGACATGATGACAAGTCCATTGTTGAGCACAGTTAAGAGGATAACGATCAAACCATTATGGTAAGATGGGAACGCCAAATCTAAAAGAGAAATTTGAGCTATAGATGGATTCACCATTTTCTTCTATATAATATTAAAACCATGCGAATAATGTCTATATGGAGATGTGTAAGCCTAATCTATCCATGAAAAGATTAATTCAAAGTTACATATTGCTCAGCAGAAGTGGATTTGAGACCACAATGGTCTAATCTAGATCCTTAGATCAATTGTTTATGTTCAGGTCTATACGTGGAAATGAGGGAGCAAATACTTTTTGTAGAAGATTTGGATATGTTATATAGACTATATCATAGATGCAGATCTTCTAAAAGAATATAAACCATAGGGGCTTAATAAAGGTAGTTCGGTATCATGGATCTTAATATCTTTTGGTAAGTGGGTAATTTCTATAAGATTTCTATTTTATGAGAGAGAGTTTTCTGAATATTTGAAGGAAATTATCTTAAACAAAGAAATGAAGAGAAATGAATTAGGTTTCATAAGGTTAGAACTTCACTTATGATTATTTGTATCTCTCCCTACTCACTAAGTGGCCTTTGTTGGATTAATTTGCTCATTCTTTATAAATGGAAATTGGTTTTTTGAAATTTTGAATTATACCGTGATGGATATGGAAGACTGAATTGGTTATAACTTCTTTGGTAATATTGTAAGGGTTTATCCTTAATATCCTTATATCTAATAGGAACATCTTGTAGCTAAAAGATGTTATGATCTTCAGTGTATTTATGAAAATCTTGTTTGTAACGAATTCCTTTTGAAAAGATTTGTATCTTTTCTATTTGGCAACGCCAAGACCAGGAAGATTGCTTTCTAATAGTTGTCTTCCAAACAATACAACTTAGGAAGAGCCTAATCCTAGCCCTTCTTTTTGTGATAAATTCTATCTTGAAGGATTTGCCATTAGCTGTGGTAAAGTATTCTTTATAAGTTTGTCATTCTTTTATGGGGAGAATATGTGGTTTCATAACACTCCAAAATGAGCCTATATCCATATAACTAATAGCTGGGATTGGTCAGTGATACGTTTTAGAAGCAACCGGAGCTTGATTATAGCATTATTACTATTGTCTTCCTTGGCTCTAGCTTTAAACAAGACTACTTCGTCAAGTACATTCAGCATCATCTTCTTGAACAAAGAAAATTCTTCATCATTATATTCACAATCAAGAAATGCAAATAATATTGCTTTATCTTTACTATAGTATTCTTCAAAAAGGGACTTAGTGTCTTGATCTTTCTTATAGGCATCATAGCTTTAATAGATAGCAAGATTTTCATATTCTTTTTGGTCTTTTTAGGGAACTTTTTTTGTATAATGACCTCGATGTCCACATAGGTAACATCTGTTTAACTTTCTAGTTTTAGAAGCATGTCTTTTAAAGAATCTTATTCTTTTTTTCTTCTTTCTGTTGAAAAGGAGAACTTGTAACAACTTTCTTTTAAAGTATTTCCATTTCTTTACGTTTTATGCACTTTTCTTCGTGTCTTTGCATTTGAGCTTTAAGTGGGGCTTCTTACATGCTTGTTTGAGTTAAGGTCCATATTTTAATGGAGCTTTGAAAACTTATGTTGTTCACAAAATTTATCTAGTGTTACCAAAGCTAGTTGGTATATTTTTTCCAAGAGAGATATCAATCATGTCTCTAAGAAAAGAATTGATTTTTCTTCGTAATTATGGTTACAACTTGTCAAGAAGGGAAACCATGAATGTGTATCAGAGATTGACATTATTGAAGCCACTAAGCATATAATATTTTTAAACATTCTTTAAAAATGCTTTTGTAATTCTTTCCTATTCATTGAGCAACATTTCATTTCAAAGTACTCATGTTTACTTTGTCAATCATTGAGCTAGAAGTATCTATTCAATTATTTATGAATCACTCCTAGTAAGGAACTGAATTTTAACAGTTATAATACTTGTATATGTCTATATTCACTAAGGCTTGAGAATCTTTCTCTTAGAGACAAATTTTTTCAAATGTCTTTAAAGAAAATATTTGACCTTTTCATTTGAAGATCTATCCAAGCATTAAATTTATGTAGATGATCTCTCCATTTTGTTGATGGGACAACATAAAAAGTGAACAATGGTCCTGAAGTAGGTATATTTAAAGGAGTTACTTGAGGTTTAATTGGTTCAGTTATTGACTCTGCATCTTCAACTTCTAATTAACTTTTACGTGTGGTTAAGAAGAGTGTGGAATAACCATCATCATTTGAGATATCTAAGTGAAATGTAAAAGCTGTTTAAAGCTTTTTATAAAAGAATCGTATTCTTGGCTTTCATCTTGACATTTAGAGCTAATTGGAATTGGTTGGTTTCCATTTTGACTTTCAGAGCTATTTGGAACTAGTTAATTTTCATTTTGACATTCACAGCTATCTGAAAGTGATTAGAGGGTAAAAATGAATTCTCTATTGGGCACAGGTTCTTTTGTAATGTAATAAAGGTCTTTCTTTTCATGACAATGTTGGTGCTACTTTGATTTGTCAAGGTTTAGAAGTTGACAAAATGTATTTTGCTAGTGGGTTTGTGATATATGCTTAACTGATTATCTAATAATTCCATAATACTTAGCGATTATTAACATTAAATTGCTTAAAATACTCACTTTGACTCATATGTGATTTTAGGTACAATTTGGGAGCAAAAAAGTTAAAGTGATTCCAAAGCTCTATATTTTGACTATTTTTTGAAGATTAATTTTTGCTGGTCTTCATGGAGCAAGAAGAAGAAAATTAATAGACAAGAAAGATGGAAACATAAAGAAGAAGAACATGGGTTGCATGGATTTTGCATGGCCATGCAAGGTATTAATTTAATTAATGGATAATGAATAAGGCACCAAGGTTAGAAGAAAACGGTAGCTGCTGGGATAAATCACCAAAAAGTCAGCAACAACGAGCATGAAATAGCAACGCAAAGAGAAGCGCTAAGAAGATAAAAACTCAGACGTCTCACATCTATGTATCACGCAGACATTGTGCATGAACGCAGACAATCGCACTAAATGCAAACAACACCTGCGTTTAACGCAGAAGTTTGCATTAGACGTAGGCAATGTCTGCGTTCAAATAAGAAGGTCATATAAACAAACATGAACAGTAGCTTGGACCAATATTAATTTGTCACATCATCAAATAGTACTGAGAAATTAGAACAAAAGAGAGTTGAGAGAGAGAGCTTGGAGGCGGTAGAAGAGAGCTGCTAGGGGTTTCAGTTGGGGATAATTTTCATATGCTGAAGCATTTTCTTGAGAGACCCTTAAAGGGCTAGACATCCCGATGATAGTTTGGAGGTGACATCAACGCCACGACTTGGAATAAGTGTATTTCTTTGTTTTTGTTGTTTCTTTCTCTCACTAGGAATTGATTATGTTATCTTGTGTTTATTAAATTGGGCATTGTGAAAAGATGATTTTAATGCATTCATTGAATCGTTTAATTGTAACCCATTGCTAGAATTTTGATATAATCTGTAATTGTTATGATCAAATTCATGTGTAGCTACTAATGATTCGTAATCATTATGGATAACATGACCTAAGTTAAATGACACATCGTATGTGGTTATTACCTTGATTAATCGGTTTTCTTAATTCATAATCTTACATCCTAATTAAATCTAGAGATCATATCCTAGGTTATTCATGGTTAAGTTTAATTAACAATCGTATCTTGATTAAAATAAACCTAAGGAAAAACTAAGGTTAATTATTAACTCACGATTAATAGTTGCTAGGTGAGATTTAAGAATAACAAATTCATGACATATGTTTAATTAGAGTGATGGCTGAGATTGAACTAAAGAACTGGGTCCCCACTGAATTCCTCACTTTTAGCATTTTTCGCACGTTTTTTGTAATTTATTTTTATTAGTGTAGTTATATTTTATTTTCTTATTTCAATGTCCAAAACCTCCATTTTTCCTAAACACTAATTAATTTCATTTCAATACACACACTCTCTGTCAGATCAACCTAGATTCACTAACGTTATACGACAAGCTGTCAATTTTGGCGTAATTGCCATAGAATGCGATGTTTTAGTTTTTATTTGTGATTTTAATTATTTTTTGTATATATTTGTTTGTAATTGATTTCTTTTTAGTTATTTTGTGATCCTTTCATTTTTCTATTTCATGTTTGTGAAAAAATTAAAAAACTTTATGGACAGAAGTAATTTATTTTATAACTGAAAAAATTAAAAAAACTTTATGGATAGAAGTAATTGATTTTATAACTCATACTCTTAATCCTATAAAAATTTTTGGATTGATCAACCTAACTTTTATTATGGATGGGATGATCATCAGAATTACTTCTACGATATTTGTCTGATACACAACAATTCCCGTATGTACCAGAAGTTTCTTGTCAAAACTTAGGTACATCTCTGGAAGAATTGATGAATGTTACGATAGCTAACAATCTCCAATTTCAGCAGAGCCTACAAAAGCAATTGCAACAACTCCAGCAGGAAATGAGTCATATAACGTCTGGAAACTAAAACATGTAAGCCAAATGGGTGAGATGACAGTGAAGATTGACTACATAGAATCACAAATGGAACAGAAGCAACCGTATCAACCCGAGGTATACCCAATGGACGTTAGGGCTAAAATCTCACATAGTGATAAGGAGCTTGAGAATTTTGAGAGCATTACTTAAGGAGTTGCTTGTGTAAAAGAAGTAAAGGAGAAGCTCAAAATAGAAAAAGAAATATCTTTTAGCTCGAAGGTAAGTCATGAGTTCCATTTTATTATTGAGAATGACTCTTCACCTTTATATAGCAGATTGGAGGAACTAAATATGGAAGAAAAGGGCAAAGAGACATTTAAGATCCTTCCAAAGTGTATGAGCTCAGTCTAGATTGAGAATTTGAGGATAGGGAAGAAACTAAATGGGAATGATGATCAACTAAGATTCTATCCGGAACAACCTCGTGTGGAAGTGGCACTAGCTTTAGTACCGAAACACTTTGGAAATGTGAGGAAAGGATGGAGTCGAGCCAGGGACCTAAAAACAAGGCGCTTCTTAGGAGGTAACCCAGGGGAAGTAAATTTCTTTTCTTTACATGTTCTCATTTCTTTTTATATGCATGTGTGTTCTTTGTTGGTTGTTTTTAAGTTTTCAATCAAAATGAGAGAAAGAATAAAAAAAATAAACAAAAATTTTATCATTTTCTGTTGCTTCTAAGACTACATAGTCATAAAGTTGACTAGAGAATTTGATAGTAACTTTAGCATGTATTTTACTCTTGTAATTGGTCAATGAGCATTATCTTTAACGGGTCGTTTGGAAACCTTCAAATTGAATTCATTAACGAATTGGATTCAATTACATTAATAAGATTGAATTGAATTCAATGTACACTATTTGGAACAAACCCAGTAATAATGGAATTGAATTGAATTACACTGTTTGGAACATAATCAAAATGAATTCAATTATTTTATATGACATTTTTACCCTTGATTAAAAGATAATCTTATTAAATAATCAACATTCACACCTATGTAGAGGAAGTTATAAACATCAATTTCGTTATAAGTGATATCATAAAAAAATTACACAGTGGGAGATGTCAATTCCTAGAGAAGGTGTTGTTCTTCTTAGTGGGAGGGGCTCCAGACTGCTTCAGTTGAAGAGAAGTGAGGGCCACATCAGTTGAAGTTGAAGAGAAGTGAGATATGGGAAGGCTGAAGAGTGGCTGCATAAGTTGGAGATAAGATTATTATATGGGTATTATAGGAAGAGTAAAGTTTCAATGTTTAAAAAGAAGTGTTCAAATGAGTTGTAATTCAATTCTCAAGGTTTTTCGACATAATTGAATTTATAAAGGAGGGTAGGATTCAATTACGTTTATTAATCCAACTCATTCATTTTTTGGTTGCAAACATAGGAATTGAATTCAATTCCTATCATTCCACATAGGGTGTTAAAGAGTAGGGACTAATGTTAGAAAAAGCTGGTGAGATTTTAAGCCTTACGAACACATTCATATCAATCTCATTGTCTTTTGATAATGTGTGATCTTCATGATATGTACATCCTGATTTTTCCTCAAATTTCTATTCGAGACCATATTTTATCACATGCATTAACATGGATATGATTAGACGTTCTTTACTTTTCTAAACTACATTAGTCAAATAATCTACCCATTACATGATTTTCCCTTGTTAAACTTCCTTTGAGCCTTATTAGCCCATCTTTTTGCATCAACCATATTACATGCTTTATACTTAACGAAATGTCTTACCCAAACCATAAAGCTAGTGGAACATTTGTGATTGTTGAGTTTGCGGATGTACAAAATTCTAATTGTGAGGCTGTACATATGTTTGGGTTGGTTAATGTTGGGATGTTTTGTTATGTCTTATCATTGAAATTCCCATGTCAATTTAGTTTCTTTTAATGTTAAGAAAAAGGAAAAGATAGAAACGAGAGAAGAGAAAAGCACAAGAAAAGAAAAAAATGACAAGAAAGAAAGAAAGAAAAAAAAGAAAAAGAAAAAGAAAAAGAATGAATTTTTTTGTTTAAATAAATTTATCAAGGAGGAAGTGCATATGAGTTTGCAAAGTTATTCATAATTAAAGCATCTTCCTAGAGTTGTAATGAATGTGTTATTTGAGTATGCTAAATATGAGGTAGATGTTGGCTTGGGAGGTTAACTCTTTTGTTGTTTCAACGTATTGTCATCAATTGTATTAGTGATTCTTTCTGATTGGTATATGCTTTATATGGTTTATGTGTGAGAGATGAATTGGGTTGTAAAATATAAACGTTACATTCGTCATAGCTGACAGTACCCTGTTTTTGATGAGTGTTGCTTTGTTTCATTAGCTTAATGACTTTCATGTTACTTGACCCAAATACATCTCACCTTACTTTGCCCACATTACAACCTTGAAAAGTCCTCTGATCCATAATTTTACATATGACCTTTAATGCTGAAGAAATGAAATGATATGCAAAGTTATGGATTGTCATGATCACGAATGATGTTGAGTGTACCTATGGATATATTTTAGCTAAACATATTTTTCGAGTCTACCATTAAATTGCTCATTTTTTGAAGATGATGAATGTTGATTGATCATGAGGAAAAGCTTGGAATGTTGGCTTCCTGCTATGATGTTTGAAAGTCATTCATCTTTCCTTATGATTATATATTATTGAGAAATATAGGAAATGAATAAATGTTGTTTTTAGGTCTTTGAGCTTAATTTTAATGTTTTGCCCTAGGACGACCAAAAGCTAAGTGTGGGGGAAATTGATATATGCTTAACTGATTGTTTAATTGTTCCATAACACTTAGTGATTATTGACATTAAATTGCTTAACATACTCACTTTGACTCATATTTGATTTTAGGCACAATTTAGAAGCAAAGAAGTTAAAGTGGGTTGAAAGCTCTGTATTTTAGCCATTTTCTGAAGATTAATTTTTACTTGTCTTTAAGGAGCAAGAAGAAAAAAATTAAAAGATAAGAAAGATGGAAACATAAAGAAGAAGAACGTGGGTTGCATAAATTTTACATGGCTATGCAAGGTATTAATTTAATTAATGAATAATGCATAAGGCACCAAGCTGAAAAGAAAATGGTAGGTGCTGGGATAAATCACCAAAATGACAACAACAATAAGCATGAAACTGCAATGCAAAGAGAAGAGCTAAGAAGACCAAAACACAGACGTCCCACATCTATGTTTCACACAGTTAATGTCTGCGTTTCACATAGACATTATGAATGAACGCAGATGTGGGTAGAGTTTCTGCGTTTAACATAGAGAACTGCGCTAAACGCAGACAATGTCTACATTTAACGCAAATGTTTGCGTTAAAACCAGGCAATGTCTGCATTCAAATAAGAGGTCGTAGGTTATAAACAAACGTGAAGAGTAGCTTGGTCTAAAATTAATTTGTCACATCACCAAACAGTACTGAGAAAATAGAATAGAAGAGAGTCGCGAGAGAGAGCTTGGAGGCTGTAGAAAAGAGTTGCTACTAGTTTTGGTTAGGGATAATTTTCATGGGATGAAGCATTTTCTAGACAGATCCATGAAGGACTAAACATCCTGACACCAGTTAGGAGGTACATCGATGCCAACGACCCGAGATAAGTGTATATCATTGTTTTTATTGTTTCTTTCTCTCATTAGAAATTGATTATGTTATCTTGCATTTATTGAATTAAGTATTGTGAAAAGATGATTTTAATGCGTTCAAGTTTAATTGCAAACCCATTGCCAAATTTCGATATAGTCCGTAATTGTTATGTTGAAATTCTTATGTAACGACTAGTGATTCATAATCATTAGGTATAACATGACTTAGGTTAAATGATGCATTGTATGTGATTGTTGCCTTGATTAATCAGTTTTCCTAATTCATAATGCTACTGCCTAATTAAATCTAGAGATTATATTCTATATTATTCAATGGTTAGGTTTAATTAACTATCATATCTTGATTAAACAAAACCTAAGGAAAATTTGAGGTTAATTATTAACCCACAATTAATAGTTGCTAGGAGAGGTTTAAGAACAACAGATCCATGAAATATGTTAAATTATGGTGTAGGATAGATTAAACCAACGAATCGGATCCCTATTGAATTCCCCACTTTTATCATTTTTTCATGTTTTCTGTAATTTGTTTTTATTAGTTTAGATTTATTTTATTTTCTTATTTCAAAATCCAAAACCCTCTTTTCCCTAAACACCGATCAATTTTATTTCAACAACTTTTTGCACACTATCTGTGAGATGACCTAGACTCACTAGTGCTATAGTAGTAGTCTGGTTATTTTATTTTGACTAACGTTAGACGTGCTATTAGTTTGACATGAAAGGTTTGGATAGTTTTCTAAGGGTTTGTTTGAACAAAAAATAAGGCCTTTTGAAGACCTTTTTGTAGTTAGTAACATTAGGATATGATCGAGTGTTGTAAGTAGGATGTACGATTGGAAATGTCTAGGGGTATGGTTCATATACATCTTTAGATTGATCTTTAGCCATGTCTGGCTCAAATTTTTTGAGGTGTTCTCCAACATTTTGGAGTTATCTTTTCTTTTTAGAGAAGTTTGGTCCCTAATAATATTGCTCAAGGTATCTTCTCAAGTTAGAATCATGTTGGGCAACTTGATTGAGTAGTCATTGATGTAATTGTCACACTTAAAGACATATAACCTCAACGTTTAAATTTAGTTTTATGTTTATTGGGATAGACCATCAAGTTTTGAATCAATTTTGCGAAGGACATTGCTTTATGCTACAATACTTTTTGTTTGCCATTTTAGTACTTCTTCTGCTAGAGAAACAAGTATATGATTACCGTGTGGATTGATACCTGTTGATCTTGAGTATGGCCACATAAATACCATAGTTTTCTTATTAGTTAAAACTTCCGAGGGTGAAAAATCTTCCTTGTATGATCCCATCATCATGTGAGGTAATGGATTGGCCACCTCTTTAGGGATTGTAGAAGTCATTGGCACAAAGCATCTTGGTTGGATCTGGCGTTCCTTTCCAACTGCTCTCAATATTTTAGAGAGATTCTTTTGGTCTAGGTTTATGATTCCTAAGACCAATTCCAGGCCTCAAGTTATCATCTTCATCATGTTTGGGTTGGATCTTCTTTTGTAGTTGATACTTAAATCTTGATTTTCTACTAAGCTCTTCTTTTATCATGGGATATATTATTCACCATCACTATTAGAATCTTCATACATCTAGCATTTATAGTCTGAATCACACATCATCCGATCTACATCTTAAATGAAATGTCCATTAATATGGTTGACATACAACTTATGTCCATTAAGGTGGACATAGTGGATTAGCGGGCCACTAATGCCTTCTTCATAAGAAAATGCTAGAGTAATAATCATTATTGGCTCAAAAAAAGCCCCGGATGATTCTGGGTTTTTGTAGGGTTATTGAAAATTGAATTTAGTGTTCCATCTTTCGAAATTCTCAAGATTAGAGGTGTGATAGTATAAATAGAGTGTCGATGAGGGGTATGAGATCATTTCTCATAATTTTTGGTCCACTTCATGAGCATTAACTCTGCCATTTGTTGTGACAACAACTGTTATGGAATTTGTATGATTTTGGTCTCATTTTAAAACCTATTTGCTACCATATAAAGTGCTTATCATATAGAGTTTAGGAAATTTAGATCTAGAACATGGTTCTATAATCTGTAGATGATTTGATGATGAAGAGTGGCTATGATAGTTGTAAGATCTTGCTTAGCTCTAATAATCTTAATTTAGACTTTCAATCTTATGGGTGGAGTTGGATCATCAAGTTTGATGTTGAAGTTTGGAGTAATAGTCAAGATGACACTTCAATTGTTGAGAATGGTTAAGAGGGTACTGATCAAAGCTTTATATTAAAATGTGTACGCCATATTTAAAAGAGAATTTGAGTTGTAGTTGGAATCCCTTTTCTTCCATATAATTTTAAGACCATGTAAATAATGCCTATATGGAGATGTGTGTGACCTTGATCTATACATGAAGAGATTAGTTCAAATGGAAACTCCAGAGTTACGTATTGTTTAGCATAACTGGATTTAAAGCCACATTGCCTAATCTAGATCCTTGAATCAATTCTTTAGTTTAGGTTCTATGTGTACAAATGAGGGAGCACATAATAATAGAAGATATAGATATGTGATATAGACTACATAGGTTTAATAAAGGTAGCTGGATATCATTGATCTTCGTGTCTTCTTATAAGTGGGTAATTTCTACAATGTTTTCTATTATAAGAGAGATGTTTCTTAATATTAGAAGGAAGTTCTACTAAGAAGAGCTGAAGAGAAATTAATTGGGTTTGATGAGTTTAGTACTTCTTTCATGATTAAATGTGTCTCTCCTTACTCATTTTCATCAATAACAACTTTACTGCTATTAATAGAAAGGTTTATGGCTCTAAAACCACTCGAGAACCTTGACTAAAGGTTAAGGGGATAATACAACACCATTAGCAATTTGATAGTTCACACCACTATAATAATTCAAAGATAGACAAAGGTGACTATAGCCAAGACCTAGGTATGTTAGTCAAGACACTTCTCTAAATAAGTTTCAACATTAAAGGATTGCTTCTTAGGGACCTAGGCTAACCAATCCTACCCGTATAACTTAAAACAAGCTCATAGGTACAATATATTTTGAAGTGTATGATCCTTATAAAAAGGCAAATGCAAAGCATACTTGCATCTCTATATGAGAGAAGTAAACTTATTAAAGACTTAAGCTTTTAGAGAGTTTTAGACAGAAGCCATATGAAAACACATATTTTTTACTACTTAAACTTAAATTAGTCCAAAAATTTTTGAACTTAGATAGAATGGAAGAGGTCCTTTTCTTATATAAGGTCCAATATAAGCAATCTACTATGGCATTTAGAATTTACCTGGGTAAGATCTAATAGATATAGAGACAGCTAGTAGTGCACATTTAGGAAAAAGGCTTAGGTCCTTAAGAAAGTGCTTAAGGCCTTTAAAGACATTTTCCTTGTATCTTCTCCATTAGATTGTGATATGCCTAAAATATTCCTGATTTTCAAAGTAGGTGAATCCATCATGGGATGTATTATAGAGTTAGTGAAGGATAAAGAAGTTTTGAGTGGTTTGCTTCTTTAATAAAGTCTCTCATAATATGAGATCTGTAATAATTTGGTAGAGTTGAGTCCTCTAGCTCATTTGTGGTTATTACCACTTCAGGAAAGTTTATAAGAGGGAACCTTCTTTTTCTCTATCATATAAATGTTGGTAGCTTTGTAAATAGGGAAGAGAGATATAATAGACAAGGAGGGCAAAAAGTGCCTATCAGTACCAAAATGTATTTTCTGAGAGTAGACGATTAATGAAAAGCTCTGTAAGGAATGGTGTCTGAATGTTAAATAAGGATAGGAAACAACGTAAGTTTTCTTAGTTGAGACAATGGTGGAGGTAATAGAAGAGATTTAGTTGGTTAAGAAAAACTATCTTATAAACGGTATTGAGTGTTCTTCCAATGGGAGGAAAGAACTTTTTCTTTAGCAATGCTAGGTAGGTTAGCCATTAAAAGGATGAGAGGAATAATTTTGGAAGAAGTGATAAGGTTGATATGTATTTGATAACCAATCTTTCCAGCGAAGCAATTTACTCTCTGGAAGGAGTATTTTGTTTGGGTTTGGTATCTTTAGGAAGTAATATTATCCATTTCTATGATAAAGAGATAGGGGCTGAGGTGAAAATTAAACTTTTCTATCCCTCTTTTTACTACTGAAATCTCTTTTTAGATTGCATGATAATGCTTTTTTGAGAGTTTAAATTGTCAACTAGCATGTCCAAAACAAAACCACTTTCTTTTTGATTCTTTTATTAATATCGGTTTAAAAAATCTTCACTAGTATCAATCTGCAAGATTCATTTTCCTTTATTAGGAATCTTCAGTAGAATTGGTTGATGACTAATCTTCTTTAATTGCTCGACTATTTTTGTCTACTCAGGGCCATATAATGGTGGCTTTTTCTTTAGTAGCTATAATAGTTGACTGATATAATTTGATACATGAGGGATGAAATCCATGATCAATTCCCAACAAAATGTCGGATCTATTTAACATTAATGTTTATGCTTGGGCAGTTTAGTAGTTCACCAGCTATATTTGGGCCACACTAGTAGAAACAATCATGAAACCTCATGCCTAAGAATTCCATATGGGCATATCCAATTTGGCTTTTGTATGTAGAGAGAATAATCCCATTTTTTGTATGATCCAAAATTTGTTTTAGTAAGGCTTGATGCTCTTATTTAGTTTGAGAATAAAGTAGGATATCATCAATACAAATTGAAGCACTTGATATGGAAACCATCATTGATCCTTGTCATAGCTCTTTGAAAAAATGATAGGGAGAATTTTAGCCCAAATGCCATGACTTCCCACTAATATTAAGCGTTAGAAATGCAGAATGTTGTCCTATGTTGATCCTTTGGGTCTATATCCAGTTGTTAAAATCTAGCTTTTAAATCAAACTTTTTGATGATTTTTTCCTTTATTAGAAATAACCCTTGTGTATTTATGTTGGGCAGAAAAACTTGTTATCTCGAAGAAAATTATTTAGAGACTTGTAATCAATAACTAACCTCCTTTTTCCTCTACTCTTTTTTCCATATAAAAAGCTTTATATGCCCAATATGATTTTGTCAGCTAGATCAGTCCTTGTTTTAAAAGTAAACCATATTCTTTTTGTGCCATAGTTAAGTCATTTAGATTCATCCCTGAATGAGTGGCATTTTTTTGAATAATTTCCTTATTCTTTTAAAATGGAAATAGGATATAAAATTCTGAATTTTGCGATAATGGATGTGGATTATTGAATTACTTTCCAGCCATTGCAAGAGTTAATCTACGATATTTTCATATCCAGTAGGAATATCTTGTACCTCAAAGATGTTGCAGTCCTTAATGTGCTTATGAAAAATCTTGTTTGAAATGATTTTCTTTTGGAAAGATTTGTAACTTTTTTTGCTTGACAATGGACATCCATTCCAATAAATAAGTTAGGATCAGGAAGATTGGTTCCTAATAGTTTTGTCCAAATGATACGACCTGGGAAGAAATTTATCCCAATAATTCTTTTTGTGATAAGGTCTGTCTTGAAGGAATTACCATCGGCTACGGAAAAATATTCTTCATAAGGTTGTCATTTTTCTTAGGGTGAATATGTGGTTTCATAACATTCCTATATGAGCATGAATCCATATAACTAACATCTAGGATTGGTCGGTATCCTTTTTAGAAGCAACTAGTGCTTGATGCATGGTGTAGTTATTACTTGCTTCCTTGGCTCTACTTTAAAGAAGACTACTTCATCATGTACATTGTTTCATCATCTTCATCTTCAAGAGAAGGAACTTCATCATCAGTAGATTCACAATCAGGAAAAACTTGACATAGCTTTGGAAAACTTATATTGTTCATACAATTTGTCCAACTTTACCAAATCTAATTAGTAGATTTCTCTGTTAGAGATTTTAGATATGTATATGTGGAGAGAATTGATTGTTCTTTGTAATTACAACTATAATTCATCAAGAAGGGAAGTAATGAATATATATCAAAGATTGACATCATTAAAGCCATTGAGCATATGATATTTTTCATATATTCTTGAAAATGATTTTGCAAATCTTTCCTATTCGTAGAGCAACATTTTATTTCAAAGCATTCATACTTGATTATCAATCAATGAGCTGGAAGTAGTTGATGAATTCTTTATGAATCATTCCTACCAAGGAAATGGCTTTTGAAGGTTGTAAAACTTGCATGTGTTTGTATTCACTAAGGCTTTGGAACCATTCTCTTAAAGTTATCGTGATTCAAGAGACAAATTCATCAAGATTCTTATTGATGGCAAAACCTATGTACTATGTACTTGTTTTATGCTCAAAAACTGCAAGTGAATGGGTCGTGTAACTATTTGTCCCTAATTGAATTAATGGGATTGAATGATCTCTCAACCTACCCAATGACTCTACTGATTCAATTAGTTGTTAAGCTATCCTATGGGTGATCAATTGACTAGTCTAGATCTCTCTTCTAACTATTCAATTAACGTGATGATTGTCAGTCTATAGGTTGCCAACTCTCGTTGTACAATCCTACACGAATCTCATCTCACTCACTCTCTCGATTTATTTCAAGATGACAATTAAGAACAACAATCAATAAAGACAATTGCATTCAATTCAATAAAATATGAGTTCTAACAAAATAGTTCCAAAGAAATCCCTACAATGAAATTAGCCTAACATGGTCTCTGTAACATCATCAACATTCAAATAAACCATTTTTACAAAGAATAGAAGACATTAGAATGACAGAAAATGGAATGGAAAGTCTCCTTCTCTTCTTTGCCAAAGTCTGAAATTTTGGTGTTAATGTGCTATTTTGACCAATCTTGATGATGATCATTGTCTTTAATCCTTCTTTAATGCTCCAAACATGTTTTCTTCACTCAAGAATGGTGTTTCTACGCATAGGTGATGTCTCCCTTGAAGATTGAGGCTTAATTGTTCTTAAATAGCCCAAAAATCCTAGGTTTAATAAAGCCTCACAGATTGCCTTTGGATAACAATTCCCACGTCCATGGGAATTTTCCTGATTTCCATGATCATAGGAATTGGTCACAGACACTCTTCATTTCCTTTGTAATTCTCACATCCAATGGGAATTTACATGATTCCTACTGGCGTGTGAATTAGGCACATAACCACTCTTCTTGTCTTCTCTTCTTTGATTTTTTGTTTAACCTCCAAGTTGCTCCCTCTTCTTTCCTACACAAAAATAGTCAATTCTTACCCTCAATTAGCATCAAACACACAAGAAAAACTGGAAATCAACCTTAATAAAAAAATACAAAATGAATTTTAAAGTAGAACAATAAACAACAATTATACTAGAGAACACATACGAAATTCCTATAAAAACATGACCTATTGCATACTGATCAACATCCCCATACTTGAATCTTTGCTTGTCCTCAAGAAAAATAAATACAACCAATCAATTCTACCACTTCACTTTCAAAAAGATCAAAGCACACGATCCTTTAAATTCAAGCCAATTCAAATATCAAGTTAAGGCATATATCATTACTACTTTTCAATTGGTGCACATAAGCAAACTCACAATTGGCACAATCACTTAAAGGTAAGTAAATATGCAAAATGAATTTTCCTCATAGTTTTCACTCATTTCACTTAAGTGTTTAAGGGTTAGTGTTTCGCTCAAAATTCCTATAGGAAACTATACTACCATAGGCTTGCTAATACACCAATTCTCCTCTACAAGGATTGCATGCATATATAGATCAAAAGGACTTGTTTAGGATTGTAATGTTATAAAGGTTAAGGTGGATCAAAAGAGAGGAAAGAAAGTTAAGCACAATCATAAGTAAAGTACAAAACGTATACAATGGGATAACACAACATGATTCCAAGATATCCACATACAACTGCTGTAGTACTCTGCACTCATTTATGCTACTCAATTGTCCTTCCTTTTTCTTTTCTTTTCTCTTTTATTCCTTCATTTTTTCTTTCTTTTTCTTTATACATGGAAGAACTATGAATCTAAACTAGCATTGTATACAATGTAGTCTACAGATAGAGATATACTCAACTTATCTCGGTAGAAATTTCCCACAATCCTAACTAATGTTTTACTTAATACTCAACTAAGCTTGTGAAAAGGGTAGGATAATGGAGTTTAAGGTTTTAAAATTTTGGGTGTTTTTACAAACAAAAGGTTAAAGATCAATGAGGGTAGTAAGAGATAATTAACGTGTAGGTCATTTAAGCCAAAGGTTATCACAAAAAGGGCCTAGATCATCTCTATTAAGCATGCATCTAGTACACTCAAACCGATTCAAAGCAAGTTCTGAAGGTAGTAACCTATGGAAGTAACACTCATCAAAGAAATGAAATGACTATCGATAGAGTCATATGGCTTAATCCTCACTTTAGCTCAAATAAGAACTCATTATGCATCTCTATACTACCTCATTGTTCAAATTTTGATTTGTGACTAAGCTTATGTAACCATCTAGTTTTTATTACTCTATATGGTTTACCTTCTACTGAAGTAATCTAATCCGAGTTCAAGGATGTATTCAATCTAATTCCAACTAACATTGCAGAATCTCTTGGCAATATTTATCAGGGTAACTCAAGTGAGGTTCCATTGCTAACATAAAGCACATTTAATATGCCTAAACATGCATCCTATTCAACATAATTTAAGAAAAGTGCAAGTAATAAGTTTGATGTCATCTCCCCACATTTATAGTTTAGATTGTCCTGAATGTAACAATTCCAAAATCACATAAGAAAAAATGCCATTAACCTAATTAAAGGATTATAACAAGCTCAACAAAAGAAATTGGAACAAAAAAATGATATCAAACTAAACAAAAGAACTTGAATTCAATCCAAACAAAAGATAATAACAAAATTGAAGAGTTAAGAAGGTGAGAAAAGTTTATTCGGATGGTGGAAGCGACGGTAACGGTGTAGGAGCTTCAAAATTGTTCCTCCAACAGAAGTTGAGGAACCTCTTCTTCAAACTATGCTGCTCCTTATATACCATCCGCATTTGTGTATTAAGCTCATTTAATTAAGATGTCATCTATTGTTGGTTAGAGGCTATTTGTTCAAGGGTTTGTAGGAGTTGGTCAATCTCCACTGGTGCGCTTAGTTCTGCTACTATTGCTTCGTCCTCTGGATCCTGAGTTGGTCGAGATGTGGAAGGTCAGGACGCGACTGTATTGATGCTTCTCCTGTTTCTCACTGTAGCATGCGTCTAAGGATTACAGAATTCCATATAATGAACCTCCATAATCTCGAGATGCCTAGAAATGATATGTCAAACATGTCGTTTGGCATTGCACATACCTCTTCCAAATTATGGTTACAAAAATGAGCTAAAGCAATAACAATACGCCCCATTCTAAAGTATAAACTCTTTTTATTGACAACACTAACGATGGATCTAAAAATTCTAAATGTTGATTCTAACCTTCCAATCTATGGACTATAACCGAACACTTGCTACTTTTAGTTTTATTGAATAAAGTTAAACATATGAATTTATGCAACAACAAATGTTCAGCACTACATATTAAAGCATTTGGTGCATTTCTTGAATCAAAACTATCTTCCCCTGTTAAAATTTTCCAATAGGCATCCGCATCAAAATTAGTATGATCTGGTGTTTTGGAAATCGAAAGGATGACGCATGACATTACACATCATCGAATAACCGAAACCAAAAGACATCCAGTTTTAGGTATAACGGATAGTAGTGAAAAATTCAAGTGTCATCAAAGGGTGAATATGCATGTCACATCGAATGAACTTATTCCACCTTATGTTGTCAGCTAATTGCTCAATATTTGTCCTCACTCCTATGTTCTCTAAAAATTCAAAATCGAAACACCTAGGAGTGATTATTACCCTATTCTTAAAATCATGAAAACGTGTACCTTCGTCTTTCGAGTAAATCGAAAAGGGAGATCAATAAGTTACAACCAAATCGCTTTTGCGTTCACTGGAAACTTGATGGAGCACTTCGTCACTCGGTTTTCGAGCCATCATCTTCTTCAGTGCCATTGTTATAGAAAAACATGCTAGAATAAGAGAGAGAAAGTGAAATTCGAGCTTTGGGGAGAGAGAACAAAAACTTACCTAGATCCTTGTTGTTTTGAAAGATTAATGCATTGACAAAAAAAAGAATGTAAGAATAATGAAACAATTGAAGAAGATACCAAGAATCTAAAGGGAGATTGAAGAGTGTTAGAGAGTTGGAGGAGAGATATTCATGGGTAAGAGAGAGAGAGTGTGAAAATTTTGAAAGTGGATAAGAGAAGAAATGGGAGGGAAACTTAAGTTTCCCTCCGATGTGGGATTCCTACTCGCGTAGGAATCCCCACAATTCCTACGAGTGTGGGATTCCTCTCTAGAAACTTTTTGAAGAGGATTCCCACATCTGTAGGAATCACTTGAATTCCCATGATAATGGGATTCCTCTCTAGAAAGCTTCTTGAGAGGATTCCCACGTCTGTGGGAATCACCACAATTCCTACGGATGTGGGATTTTTCTCAAAAACTTTCTGGAGAAATTTCCCATGTTCGTGGGAATCACTTCAATTCCCACAAACGTGGGAATTGGTGATCCTCACAATTGCAAAGCTTCTTCCAAGCTTATATGTACTCTCTATACTCCCAAAACCTATAAACATATCAAGATAATATCATCCACAACAGACTTGAGAAAAAAATTTGAAATCCAAACAAAATCACATAAACATTGATCACTTCAAACGTGATCATAACTAAAGAACTTAATCAAGAACTAGACGAAAATGACTTGAAGGACATTAAACATGCTAAGTTAAGGTCAGTAGCCTGACCATTCTTGATTAATTCACATAAAAATGGATGATAAGAGAGAGATAACTTCCCTTTCTTCCGGATATGTCCCTCCATAATATGGTTTACAGCGGTGCCCATTGACTTTGAATGTTTCTCCTTTATCATTCTCTAGCTTCATAGCTCTATGAGGGAACATTTGAAGAATCTTAAAAGGCCCACTACATCTGGACTTGAGTTTTTCGGGAAATAGTCAAAATCTTAAGTTAAAAAAAAGTACTAAATCCCCACTCTTGAATTCCTTCTTCTTGATAATTCTTAGATCTTTCTTTATGTAGCTTGGCATTTTCATAAGCTTCATACCTTAACTCATCCGACTTGTGAAGGTGTAATAATCGCTTTTCTCTTGCCTGTTTCTAATCCATATTCAATTTCTTTATTACCTAATACGCTCTATGCTCCAACTTAAACGGTAAATGACATGCCTTGCCATATACAAGCTGGTATGGTGTTATGCCTATCTTAAAAGCTATTCTATAAGCCCACAGTTCATCGTCTAGTTTTGATGACCAGTCTTTTCTTGAAATGTTCACTGTCTTCTCCAAAATCTTTTTGGCCACTTTATGATGTATGTTATATCTTCTCATCAGGTTCTCAAATGGTTTTTTGTTAAAATGACTATCCCCATCATTTATGATTGCTCTAGGCACCCCAAATCTAGTAAAAATCTTCTTGATGAACTTCTAAACCACCTTGCTATTGTTGATTGAAGTGACGACTGCTTTGACCCATCTAGAAACATCCAACTAAGATATAGGTGTTACCTTCAGAAGGTGGGAATGGTCTCATGAAATCCAGACCCTATACATTTCATCTTTCTTTGATATGTTGCCAATTCTTTGACATCTGTTGCACTTGAGCATGAAATCGTGAGCATCCTTAAATAGAGTTGGTCAATAGAATCCACACTCTAAGATTCATGCATAGTTTTGTTAGCTCCATAATGCTCTGCATATAGTGAGTTATGACATTTAATTAAGATCTCAGGTATTTCATCTTTGGGAACACACCTGCGAATTAAACTGTCAGCACAGATCTTATAAAATACAGAGTCATCCCAAATATAACTAGTGCATTGAAATAGGTAACGCTTCCTTTGATGAGATATGACAGATCGAATGGAAGGATACCACCTGAAAGATAGTTGCAATATCTGTAAACCAGGGAAGGAAAGGGTTATCTATCATCATCAATATCTCTTCAGGAAAACTTTCCTTAATTTCCTCTTCCTCTTTATGATGTTCGAATGCAAGTCTCGATAAGTGATTTGCTACTACATTCTTTGCTCCTTTCTTGTCTTTAATTTCTATGTTGAACTCTTGAAGTAGGAGTACCTATCGAATAAGTCTAGCCTTGGCATCCTTCTTGGAAAAAAGGTAACATAATGCTACTTGGTCTGTAAACACAATAACTTTTGAGCCTAACAAATAAGAAAGAAAATTTTCACAAGCAAATACCACCGGAAGTAATTCTTTTTCAGTAGTTGTATAAATCAATTGCGCTCCTGTTAATGTCTTGCTTGCATATTAGATAGCATGTAACCTATTCTCCTTCCATTGACCTAGTACACACCCAACAGCATGGTCACTTGCGTCACACATAATCTTAAATGGAAGAGTCCAATCAGCTGATGTCAGAATTAGGGCTGTTATGAGTGCCTTGTTCAACCTGTTAAAGGAATTTAAATAGTCATCATCGAAAACATAAGGCACATCTTTTACCAATAGATGAGTCAGAGGTTTTGCAATAAGGGAAAAATCTAATGAACCATCTGTAGAACACCACATGATCCAAAAAAGCTCGAACACCCTTAATGATGGAGGGAGGCGGTAACTTTTCAATTACTTCTATTTTAGCACAATCCACTTCAATCCCTTTTTATGAGATATTATGGCCTAAAATGATCACCTTTTAGACCATGAAATGAAACTTTTCCCAATTTAAAATTAAATGCGACTTGTCGCATTTTTGAAGCACTTTGACTAAGTTTAACAAAAAGTGATCAAAAGATTCTCCAAAGACAGAAAAATCATCCATAAATAGCACCATAAAATTTTCATTCATGTCTACGAAAATGGCCATTATGCATCTTTGGAATGTAGCAGGTGCATTACATAACCCCAAAGGCATCCTTCTATATGCAGAAGTTCCATATGGACAAGTGAAAGTGATCTTTTCTTGATCTTCCGGGTATATAAATATTTGATTGTACCCTGAATATCCATCTAAAAAGCAATAAAAAGAAAAAGCAGCTAATCTCTCAATCATTTGGTCTACAAAAGGCAAAGGGAAATGATCCTTCTTGGTGGCCAAATTTAGCTTCCTATACTGAATGTACACTCGCCAACCTATGACTGCTCTAGTAGAAATCTTTTCCCTTTTCTCATTTTCTATTATTGTCATACCACCCTTTATTGGTACACATTGTACCAGACACACCCACTCACTATCTGAAATGGGGTAAATTATTCTTGCATCCAGAAGTTTCACCACTTCCTTCTTTACAACCTCATGCATATTTAGATTTAACCTCTTTTATCTTTCTCTTACTGTTCTACATCCTTCTTCTAGGTTAATCCTATGCATCACCACATTTGGGCTAATCTCTCGAATATCATAAATTTTCCAACCTATAGCTTTCATCCTTTTCCTAATAGTCTCTACCACTTTCTCTTCTTTCTCACAATTTAATTCATTGGAGATAATGATAGGTAAAGTCTGGTTCTTTCCTAAAAGGGTATATATCAAATGACAAGGTAAAGGTTTAAGCTCTAAAGTGGGACGATTAACAGTAGAAGATGGTGCAAGTGTACTAGCTCTTTCTAACCTCTCTAACTCCATATCCTCACATAAATCCTCTTCCTTTATACTTCTATCTTCATGTATTTCATTCACCTCATTGACTCCTTCTTTAATCTCCTTTATACACTCATCTACAACATCAATTTTCATACACACATTTCCACCCATTGGTTTCTATAAAAGACTTTGTCATATTAAACTCAACCTGCTCATCACCAATTCTCAACATAAGTTTACGTTCATGTACATCAGCTAATGCCCTATCAATATTCATAAAGGGCCTACCCAAAATCAATGGACAATTCTTATTGGCTTCAAAGTCTAACATAACAAAATCAATAGGAATTATAAATTTATCCACTTTTACCAATATGTCTACCACAACTCCAAATGGTCTTTTAATTGATTGATCTACAAGTTGAATCAGCATGAACTTGGCTTGACCTCTCCTAATCCTAGTTTCCTGAAAATAGACAAAGGCATCAAATTAATACTTACACCTAAATCACATAATCATTTGGAAAATTCAAAGTCGCCAACAATAAATGGAATAGTGAAACTCCCTGGGTTTTGCAATTTTGAAGGCATTTGACTCGAAATAATAGAATTGCAGTTCCGTCAATGTAACTATCTGATTGTCTTCCCAAGTGCATTTGTACGTGAGTATATCCTTCAAAAACTTTACATATTTGGGCATACACTCCAAAACTTCCACCTGTGACAAATTAATCTGTAGCTTCTTCAATTTCTCTAGAAACTTGGAAAACTAAGTGTCCACCTAATGTTACTTCACTCTTTGTGGATACGGTGTTTAGGCTTGTATGGTGGTGGTGGTACATACGGCCTGCCCTCATCCTTTTCTTCTTCTATCTTTATCCTTTTCTCTCTTTCGTGGCTGTCCTTGTTCACACTTGGTTCTTCCATTTGCTTGCCAGTTCGAAGTGTAATAGCTTTGAGCTGCTCCTTCAGATTATCCTCAGTTTTTCTTGATGATCTGCTTGCACTTCTAGAGCATAAAGCATCAGTAAGTTCATTTACCTGAACCTCTAAGTTATGGTTTAACGAGGCATGATGCCTTACAATCAGGTCAAAATTTCCCTCCATTCTCTGTTGAATTTCCTCTCGGCTTACATGCACTCTTTTCTGACTCTTTGATTGCACTGCCAATTTGAAGCTAAAAATTTGCTTGAATTTGTCCAACTTATTTTCCAATGCTCTAACTCAATTTTGCTGGAATCCTGACAGTTCTTGTGGTATTGTTTGGCCACCTGCATTGTTGTTAGTCCATGAAAAATTTGGGTGGTTTTTCCACCCCTAATTATTGGTGTTAGAATAAGAGTTATTACCTTTTTGTGGCTACCCTAGGTAACTTACTTGTTCGGTTCCACCAGCTCCCATTAGGAAACACTCCGTTGAGCTGTGATTGTTCTCCCCACACAACTTATATTACGTTTGCATCACCTTCACTGATGAGGTAGATGCTTCTTGCATATTGTTCAGCTGCCTCGTAAGTGTTGTGAATTGAGCCTGCAAGGCAGTAACTGAATCAATAGGTATCATACTTTTCTATTCATTCTACTCTTGTCTACTCCTCTCTCTCGACCACATGCAGCTATTGCTTGCTAACTCTTCCAACAAATCATGTACTGGTTCCACCGTCTTCTTCATTAGTGAACCTTCGACTACTGCATCAGTTTTCCCTCTTATGCTCGGATTAACTCCATTATAGAATGTTTGAAGCAAAAACTGCTTCGAGAGGTTGTGATGTGGACAACTTTTTTGAAATTCCTTAAATCTCTCCCAAGCTTTATAGAGAGATTCTTCGTTGCTTGCTGGAAAATTGTTATCTTCTTGATAATCCTCATCATCTTTGTTAATAGGAAGTGCTTGGCGAGGAATGCTTGGGTGAGCTACTCCCAAGTCGTGATCTGGCCTAAATTCAAGGAATTATACCACACTTTAGCCCAATCCTTCAACGTGAATGAAAACAATCTCAGTTTTACAACATCATCAGACATTCTGTTGAATCTGAACATGACGTAGATCTCTAAGAAGATTACAATGTGGGCATTTGGATCCTCATTAGATAGCTCATAGAGCTGCACACTATTTTGCAGAATATTGAGTAGCACCGACTTTATCTTAAAATTATTCGCCTGAACTACCGACCTCGCCACTCATTGAGGACGAAATCCTGGTCTCATAAAATCCATCAACATTCTCTATGGTCCTTCTTACTCTCCTTCTTCATCCATATCTTAATTTGAAAAATTTAGATGCTTCGCCCTTCTTATTTCTCTTTCATGCTTCTTAATGTCGGGAAATTCATCTTCTATCACTTCTTTCGTCCTTCATGTGCTCCTTGTGTTTATGCACCTGCAATCACAGAAGGAAAAGTATCAAAAACTCTTAAATCAAAGTAATCTAAATCAATCACAATGTTAAACAATCAATCCCTAGCAATGACACCAAAAACTTGTTGATGGTAAAACCTATCTACTTGTTTTATGCTCAAAAACCGTAAGTGAACGGATGATGACTTTTAGTTAAAAAAAAGTGGATATCGATCCCACAGGGATTGATGCCTAGACATCGCTTAATTTAGAAACAAATTTGTTTAAGAAACAAAATTGTTAAATGTGAATAGTCTGGAAAAATTAAATTAAAATTAAAAGACCAATGTAAACAATGGACAATACTGCAATTGCAGAAAATATGAATTCAAGAATCTAAATGCTAGAGATTACTTTTTCCCTATTTTATCTCCCTCATATTTTATCAATTGAATTATGTCTCATCCCTAGATTTTTTAATGTACTAATCACCCTTTCTTAAGATGTAACTATTTGTACCTAATTGGATTAACAGGAATCGATTGAACGATCTCTTAACCGATTCAATGACTCTACCGATTCAACTAGTTATTAAACTATCCTATGGGTGATCAATTGATGTTGAGATCTATCTTCTAACTATTCAATTAACATAACTCACTCTCTTGATTCGTTGCAAGATGACAATTAAGAACAACAATCAATAAAGATAATTGCATTCAATTCAATAAAATAGGAATTCTAACAAAATAGTTCCAAAACAATCCCTACAATGAAATTAGCCTAACATGGTCTCCATAACATCATAAACATTCAAATAAACCATTTTTACAAAGAATAGAAGAGATTAGAATGACAGAAAATGGAATGGAAAGTCTCCTTCTCTTCTTTGCCAAAATCTAGAATTTTGGTATTTATGTGTTATTTTGCCAAATCTTGATGATGATCTTTTTCTTCAATCCTTCCTTAATGCTCCAAACATATTTTGTTCACTCAAGGATGGTGTTTCCACAGGTAGGTGTCGTCTCCCTTGAAAATGGAGGCTTAATTGTGTTTAAATAGCCCAAAAACCCTAGGTTTAATGAAGCCTTGCAGATTGCCTTCACAATTCCCAAGTCCGTAGGAATTTGCCTAATTCCCATGACCGTGGGAATTGGTTACATACACTCTTCATTTCTTCTGTAATTCCCACATATAGTGGGAATTTGCATGATTCCCACGAGCGTGGGAATTGGGCACAGAACCACTCTTCTTGTCTTCTCTTCTTTAATCTTTTGTTCAACCTCTAAATTGCTCCCTTTTCTTTCCTACACAAAAAAGTCAATTCTTACCCTCAATTAACATCAAACACACAAGAACAACAATGGAAATCAAACTTAATGAAAACATACAAAATGACTCCTAAAGTAGAACAATAAACAACAATTATATTAGAAAACACTTCCCAAATTACTATAAAAACATAACCTAATGCACCTATGCACACCTATCAATTCTTCAAAAGAAAGCTTGATCATTTGAAGATCTATCGAGGTACTAAATTCATGTAGTCCATCTATCCATTTTATTGTTGGGACATCATCGAAAGAGAAAGATGGTCCTAAAGTAGGTTCATAGATAGGAGTTACTTTAAGTCTGACTGATTTAGTCATGGACTCAGCATCGTCAACCTTAGTTTCAACTTTTGTGTATAGTTGAGAAGAGTGTGGGACAACTAATTGACTTAGATTAGGTCAATATTAAAATTCATCACAAGTAGATGATGTAGTTGTAGCTAGCACAGGCAAGTATTGGTCAATCCCATAAATCACAGAAGTACTAGTAATTATGTTTTTTCAATTATGTAACCTACGAATTGGATTTTAGTTTTGAATTGCAAGTAAACTAAAAAAATTAATTAGGAATTAAAACAATTTGGAATGCAAGAAAAAGGAAATTACTTAGAAAAATCAATACAAAATAATAGTATCTAGGTGATGAATCACCCTAAGAATCATTGAATATTAGTCTTTTATCATGCAATTATATTCTCAATTATTGGACATGGAAATTCCTATCTTATATTAGTATCTTTCTCAGTACTATTAAAAACTATTCCATCAGTTGATTAACAAAACTCTTTCTCATTAAACTAGGATTGCATTAATGATTCATGAATTTTGCTATTAAGATTGACCCTAATCTAGAGGATTTATATTCTCTTATCTCTAACTTTGCATGCAACTCCTTTCAGTTATAGTAGATCTACTTATACAAAAGGATTTCTCAATCTTAATCATATGAAATCAAATCATGCACTAATATTCCAGATATATTAGAAGAAGAGTAAAATAGATAATTTAATCACAATAAATCAATCAATACAATTGCACAAACTATTAAAACATATTGTTAGCATAAACTAGGGTTCATAACACCTAATCACTAAACACGTTTAATTACATATAAAAATGAAATCAATAACAAACATGCGAAAGAGAAACTAAAAAAAGAAATTATAATTCTAAATCTACCTTTTTCTTCTAATGAGTCTTCTTGCAAGTTTAGGTCAAATGTAGCTTTCTATCGAATATCTTGATGTTATCTTCTTATTTTCCTCATCCCTTGATCAAAATCATCACCTCTGAATGTTGCTTATTACTTAAAAGCTCTTTAAATTTTGGTTCTTCTTTTTTTTTTCTATGCTCATAAATCCTTTTATAGTGAAAACTAGGGTTTCTACCATACATGGTCACTTATAAGGGCTTGTAGGAGGCCATGTATATTCCAAAATACCTGAATTTGTGATTTCATATAGGCATAAAGACTTATATAGGGAACATACATGGCCATATATCTCAGTATACAAGGACATGTAACTCCACATGACCAGAAATCAAATTCTTCATGTTCCACACATTTATATAAACTTACATAGTCATTGTACATGGTTTTATAGGTCCTTAGTTGTTTGAATTCTTTGTTCTATGACACAATTTCATCTAAGTTCTTCTCTTTTTAGTCCATGAAGGAAATTATGACCTAAAAATGCACTAAGAGAAAATTAAGTACTAAGTATACAACAAAACTATGAAATATCAAGATAAATTTATTAAATATAGGTATATAATTATAGTCAAATATCAATTTATCAATCATGTCCACACATAAGCTTTTGACTGTCCTTAAGCAAATCATAATATGACTTATTAATCATATAACATCTCTCCTTTATTAATTTCAATCTGTCCATCCACACTCTAAGTCATCATATCATATTAATCAAATTAATATATAATTAGATCAAGTTATCTTAAAACTAGCTTCATAAGTTAAGATCAATAATAATCAAGTCAGTAATCTTTTTGACGCCAAAAGCATAAATCTTTATACCCTCACTAAGGTTTCACTTAATGCACTTAAGTGTTTAGGATGAAAAGAACAAACTCTTAAAATTAATGTATAGTAGAATTCTTAACCATAGGTTTATAATATTATCACATCTCTACCACTTATAAGTAAAACATAAACAAAAATCAAATTTTATATACAAGGGTTTAAATGGGGCTTAGGTAAGCTATGATTAGGCTAATATAAAGGTTACTAAAATTGAAAGAGATTCACAATAGACAACATTATAAGAAACTTGTTTTTTCACAAAATAGGTCCTTGGCAGCATAAATCCATTGGTACCATCATTTAAAAACCTTTTTCCTAAAAATGGTGCCAAAAACTTGATTGACTCATATTGGATCAATATTAAAATTTACCTCAAGTGAAACGACACAATTGTAGCTAGCATAAGCAAATATAGGTCAATCTCACAAAGAAGTACTAGGAATTACCATATTTATATTATCTGATTTATGAATTTGATTTTAGTTTTCAATTAAAAAGAAAATAAATAAAAAATTAAGAATTGAAAGAGTTTTAAATAGAAGACAGAGGAAAGTAGTTAAAAAAAATCAATATAAAATAATAGTTTCTGAGTGATGAGTGATGAGTCCCCCTAAGAATCATTAAATATTAACCCTTTATCTTGCAATTATATTATTGATTATTTGACATGGAAGTTCCTATCTTATGTTAATATCTTTCTCAAGACTATTAAAAAATGATCCATCAATTGATTAATTGAAATCTTTCATGTTAAATAGTTGCATTATTGATTCGTTAGTTTTGTTATAAAGTTTGACCTCAATTTAAAGGATTTATATAGGTCTCTAGGTTTTCATGTAACTCCTTTCAATTATGGTAAATTGATTGGTTTGTTTAATACCAATATTAACTTTATTGCAAGTAAATAGCATAGTTGTAGCTATCATCGGCAGGTACAATTTGATCCCCTGAAGATAATGATTACAAGTAATTACTTTCTCCTATTATAGATCCTAAAAATTGTATTTTGGTTTTTAATTAAGAAAATAAAACTTAAGATTTAAAATAAAATAGGCAACAATATTGAACATAGAAATGAAAGGAATCACTCAAAAAACAATCAATATCAGAAATTAGTTTCTAGGTAATGAATCCCCCTAAAAACTTTAAATAATTAACCTTTTATTGTGAAATTATTTTATTGATTATTGGCTATAAAAAGTCCTATTGTATGCTAATAACTCATTTGAGACTACTAACAACTAATCTTAGAATTATCAACTGATATTTTTTAGGTCAAAGGAACTATGATTGCTTTACCAATTTGTGAATTCTAATATTAAGTTTGACCCTAATCCAGAATATTTATGTCGACCTATCTCTAGGTTTGCAATCAACTCCTTTTAATTATAGTAGATTTATTCATACATAAGATTTCTCAATCAATATTTTATGAAATCATAGTATGCATTAATATTCCAGATCTATTAGAACATATATTAAACACATAAATGGATCATAATGGTTCAATCAAAATAATTACATTATATAAAAAAATCAAAACATGTTATAACACAAACTAGGGTTCATGTCACCTATACACTAATGATGTTTAGTGACACATGATAGAAAATGAAATCAAACGTAAACTAAAAGAACAATGAATTAAAAAAAAAAGAGTTCATAACTTTAAATCCCCCTTTCCCTTTTGTCGAATGATCTTGCAAGTTTGAGGTTGATGTTGTAATCTATTTGATATTTTGATGATTTATTCATGTTTTTCACTTCCTTGGACCAATATCGACTCTTGTAGATGTTCTCCATGTCTAAAATTATCTCTAAAAAGTCTGCTCTCCCTGTTTGTCTCTGTTTACATCCTTATATAGTAAAATTTAAGGTTTCTAGGACATACAAAGTATGATACACAGTCATTTATCAAATTGTGTATCTCTAGAAACATTTAAAATCATGAATTTACACGTTTTGAGAGACTTACAAAGCCACATACATGGATGAGTATCTTTTAAATACTTCAAATCTTTGTTTTATGCCGCAATTTCACCTTAATTTCTCTCTTTTTGATCCATAAAGACAATTGTAACCCTTAAATGCACTTAGAACAAGTTAAGTACCAAATATAAAATAAAAGTATAAAATATCAAGCAAAATATCAAATATGGGTGTATAAATATAGTCAAATATACATCTATCAAACATCAACACATTTAAGATTTTTCTTATCCTCAAGCAAACTATAATCACAATTATTAATTTTACAACATTAATACTTCATTAATCTAAATATGTCCATTCATAGTACAAATCATCATGTCATACTAAATCAAATTAATATATAATTAAAGTCAAGTTATCCTAAACTTAGCTTCCTAAGTAATGTTAACAGTAATTATATCAATAATCACGTTGAAATAAAAAACATAAGCCTTTACATCATCACCAAGATTTCACTCACTACACTCAAGTATTTGGGATGATAAGTATCAAAATTCTTAAATCAATGCATAGTGTAACTCTTACATAAGCGCACTATATTATCAAATCTCCACCAGTTATGTATAAAACTGAAAAAAAAAAATCAAAAGCTCTTTATAGGATTGTAAATGGGCTTAGTTTATGTAAGATTGAGATAATAAAAAGTATTGAATTGAAGGAAATTTACTCAGGAGACATTACACGAAACTTGTTCATAATACGCATAGGTCCATTCATTATAAAACCAATGGTATGATATATATTTTCTTCTCTTCTTTTCCTATGCTCTTTTTTTTAATCACAATAGTTTCAAGCTTTCATCATGTTACTATTATTAAAGAGATATTAGACCTTTAAAATTTTCAATTTTCAAACAACCAAATAATGTAAATAACCTTCAGGGTTCAAAACAATAAAAAAAGCTTTTAAAAAAACAGGATAACAACTATTAATTGGGGTTATAGACAATGAAAAAGACTAAGGCTCAAAATTGGTTATTTCTAAGGGATAAAATAGGGTAAGGTATTAATCAAAGAAATAGGCTTAAGAAAATTGTTGAATCTAAGTGCCTTCATCACTTCAATGCTTCTAATTTAACAAATGTGATCTTAGTGTGTATAATGAAACATGTTCTAGAATCATTCCACTATGCATGATAACATATATGAAAAATAAAAAGAGCTTAAAACTTTTGAAAATTTGCTCTTATGCTTAAAAGCTCATGAAACAGATTGGTATATATGTGTGTAAATGATATGCATTTTTCATTAAATTTGATTATTTCAATGAATACTAAAAATTATGTCTTATAAAAGCAAATTTATTCTAAATATCATCCTTTTGCATACTAATTCAAATTAATATTCCATAATAGAATATATTATCGATGGACAGATTTCGAGCAATTCAAAATATTAGTTAATAAAATTTAATAATCAAGATTATGATAAGCTTAAGAAATCATTATAAATCTTTAACCCCTACCCCACTCGTAAAGTTGTACATTGTCCTCAATGTACACACAATATAAGTGTTTATGAATAAGTGAGAAAGTTCAGTTTTTGTTACTTCCTTAAATAAGACGATTTTCTAATTATGATCCATCCAATGTTAGAATAACTTCCTTGCAAGATACAAAATAAAAAGGGATAAAAAGAATACGAAAATAATAAGACAATAAATAAAAATTAAAATAGAATAAACATAAAATTTAAATAAAACCTATCATAATTTATGGGTTGCCTTCCATATAACACTTGTTTAACATAGTTAGGTCAACATACCCTGCATGTTGCCCTCATCTTGGATCTATGATTAGTGGCTTGTTTCCACTCAGTTCTCCACATAAGGGTTTTGTAGCCTGTAAGTAAACTATCTATTGCAAGATAATCATAAGGACATTATATAATAAGTTAGTGAAACCAGTTAACTATAGTAATGCCTTTTCTAATGACAAACTGTTAATAAAATAAGGGATAAAAAAAACTCCTTGAATTGTCGGCTAATGTAAGCCGTTTGTCTTGAAAGAAGTGGGAACCCTCTACATTTAAGGTAGCTACTAATTCCTTATCAGTAGTTTCCTTATTTGGTTCCCCTACCAGTTCTGTTAGCCCCCAAATGTATTTTTTTTATTTAGCATGATTTAAATAATTATGTGGTTTGGATAAGTGAATTCTGGGAGTTAAATTTTTTCTATTAATTATTATTATTATTTTTAGCAGAATTTATTTCTGGGGTTAGATGAGTTAAAGGTAGAAAAAAATTCATAAAGGAGTATTTTGGGTGGATTACTTAAGGTTAGAAGCACTAATGCATTAAAGGAAGTGTAAGGTGGACTTTTCTCTCCCATTAAGGGTAGAATGGGAAGAGGAAAATGTTGTCTTGTAAATTAGAAGACCAAAAACGTGAATGGAGGAAAGAAGGAGAGAAAATAAAAAAAAGAGAGAGAAAGAAGAAGAGAGGTTTCGGTGAAGTTGAGAAAGAATAGAGTTTTGGACGAGGTTACATCTTTTCTTAGTCTTAAAAAGAGAGTTTGAGGTTATTCAAGAAGGGAAAAAGAAAGAGGAAGGGAAGAGCTTTCTTTAGAGCCAAAGATCTCATTAGTTGGTGAAGATTTAGGGTAAGTTGTTTCTAAAATCTTTTGGATTTTTGAAAGGGGTTTTGGTTCATAAAGCTTAAGAAATGTATGGGTTTAAGAATTCTAGGATCAAT
>JAOSBN010000008.1:32899475-32913346 GCA_027563595.1 Erythroxylum suave | reverse complement strand
GATACATCTTCTAAGCCCTGAAGATCGAAGACTATATAGTATTCCACGAGATGAAAAGACAGAACCATATCCACTAAAGATAACAAAAGATCCTTACACAATCCATCCAGTGACAAACAGAACGACAATCAAGATTATACCAAATGTATAACCTAGACGTCTAGCACTAGAAGGCAGCAAGTCAGCAAAGAAAAAGGAAAGAAAAAGAAGTTTCTTGAAAAACAAGAAGATGATCTCATAGAAGAAGAAATTCAAATGGTAGTGAAGAACATAGACGATGTATGTCATGCAGCTCAACCTATAGGTATCTATGTATCACATCACATATCAAGGGAATCAGGAAGTAATTTTAGAGCATCTACCAAAAACGAAAGCTTCAAGGTAGTTGGCATAATATTATAAAGAAGGTACAAAAGTATCACAATTGAAGGTATCCATTTTAACTTAGAAACCCTTATACATTTGGTCATTCATTTCAAACCCTTAGGTTTCATTCCTTTAGTTAAAACTATTTTCCACCTTCTAGGGAAACCAATTTACAAATTACCCAGACCTGATGATCTTGATATCCCTGACGGAAAATAACCTTTCAAATTACCCATAATCAAAATTATAAAATTAGACGATTCACCTAGAAAACCATTTGTCATTGATTATATTCATCCACTTAGTGAAAAGATACAAGATCCTATCGTTAATTCGGAGCTCTTAAAGAATTTCATCGAATGGTCTGAAGCTATTCACAAGCAGAAGAAAGTTCAGGAAGCCTTAGCTAAACATATTGAGAAACTTTGTACTAAGGTTGATGAACTAGGTGACGTAGTAGGTGATCTTCAGGAGGAAATAGCACTTCTATGTGTTTTTATGGAAGAAGACCTCAAGACGATCTGCACTGATATTTAACAAAAGTATTCTGAAATTTTAAAGTATCTAAAATGAATCATCTTTTTTATTAATAACAAATAGGGGGAGAATAGGAGAACAGTAAAAAGTAGAATTAGAATTAGAAATTTTTGTTTATCATTGTATATCTTGTTTTATTCATCTAAATATTATTTTTATCTTCTAATATTATGATTATTTGTTATCATCAAAAAGGGAGAGATTGTTAAGTCAAGAAATTTTTATAAAAGTCAAATAATAATAACAATAGAAGTCTGTGAACTATTTTGATGAATTTGTCAAGTGCACAAATAAATGTAAGTGGCACAAATCATCAAATATAGATGATACTTAAGTAAAAGTTGAATAAGATGAAGCTTCTAAGATGGGTCAAACGAAGTGATTAAGTCTAAGACACTAGTTGAAGCATACAAGACGATGTAAATGAAGAGTGTACGAGAACGTCAGTTAGTTGGAGTTAGTTACAGGACTTAACTAATAACAGACTTTAGAAGATTATACAAAACAGATTTCTCTAGAAGATCGTTGGAGATTTAGATTACAAATATTAGTTGTAGTCATACATATAAACAAATACATACAAAAAAAAGGGAGAGAAATCTAATTGTACAAAAAATAATTATAGAAATTATGTGCTCAAGTGCTTATGTTGTGAAAAACATTCTGAAAGAAAAGAAAGAAAGAAAGAGAGAAAAAACATCCGTAATATAAGTGTAAAAGTTCAAAACAATATCTTTTCAAGTGAAAAGAAAGCTAGAGCCTAAAGAGGCTAAGAAAGCAGATAAAGAATACTTTGTGAAAGAGACCTTAAGAGGCTCTGCAAGTGTAGAAATAATACTTGTAACATTGAAGGAGACAGTGAAATCTCATAAAAACTCTGACGACTAGATGTAGCCCAAGGTTAAGGGTGAACCAATATAAATCACAGTTTCATATTCTCTAACCTTTATCTCTTTAATTTTCTTTTTGTTAGAAGAATAGATATTAATTTTCATTATTGCATTACTCAACAAATTAAGTGAGTTGTTTTTGTAATCGTCTGAATTTGTCAAGAAAATCAAAAAGATTTTAAAGATTAATATCTTAGATGATTTAACACATTTTAACCCCCCTTCTTGTGTATTTTACATATTATACATGATTTCTATATTAACAATTGATTTACTTCAGCACTGGCTCAACAACAGTATCATTTCTAGTTAATGGCATTAGCTTAAGTTCTTTTTGGTATCTTAATTTGTTTAGTCTTTAAAGAAAATAATATCTCATATTTAACAACCTATTTATTAACCATATCCTAAATCCTGTAACCAAACTCCTTATTACCACAACCTAAGAATATACCCTACTTATATTTCGCATCAGGCTTAAATCATTGATCTCTTAGGATATGAATGAATTCCCTTTAGCTAAACACTAAATGAGGTATCTTTTCCTATCCAAACTCTTTTAGGAAAATCACCATTAAAAGTGGTTGGAGGAGAGACGTTGATTGAGTCCACTGTAATTATTATTGCTTCAACACAAAAAGCTTTAGGCAATTTTGGATGAAAGAATATACAACTAATTTTTTAGTAATTATTTTGTTCATTGTCTTTGTAACCCCATTATATTTTGTAGTCATAGGCACTGTCTTCTCAAACTTAATGTTGTGTTTTTTGCAATACAGCTCAAATAGGCGCTTGTATTCACCAACATTATTTGCTCTGACATATTTCAACTTTTTATCTATTTGTCTTTTAACACTTACATGAAAGTGTTTGAAGACATAAAATACCTTATTTTCAGACTTTAAAGCAAACACCCAAACTTTTCTAGAATGTTCATCAATATTTGTTACAAAATATAAAGATCCTGTAATAGTTCTAGAATTCATGGTGCAACCACAGGTATAAACTAAACCAAAAACATATGACCTCCTCTGTGGAGGAGATCTATCAAAAGAAACTTTGTGATGCTTACCATCCAAACAATGAGTACAAGGTTTTAATGAATTACCTTTAATAGGAAGAAGCTTTTGCTTTGTAAGAGTGTCAAGTCCCTTCTCACTTAGGTGCCTAACATGCGTATGCCACAATTTTGTGCTACGATCTCCAAATGCATTCACCTCTATTACTATTAACTTAGATGATATCCTATAAATAGTTTATATATTCAATCCCTTTAAAACCATAAGGGACCCTTTTGTGGTTCTCCATTTACCACCACCAAATATAGTCTCATGTCCATCCATATTAAGATCTTTCCTTGAGATTATATTAAGGAAAAAATTTAGGCTATGTCTAACATTCATCAAGTACAACATGCGTCAAATATTGGTTTCTAACCAAACATGTAAGGCACCAAATTATACCTTAGTTGGAATGTTACATGTTCATGAAAGTACATGTATGGTAGGTGTTAACAAATTATGACATGATTGAGAATTGCATATAGCTTGAATTTTGGTTTAATGGATCATAGTTAGTAAATTGGAATTAATTAACATCATTAGAGAATTGACGTATTAAAATGTATATTTGAACTGGAAAAATTGTTAACTGGCAAGATAAGCTGGTACATGAAAATTAGAATGACCAAGTTTATGAGTTACTGACGTTTAGCATAGCTAATGTATTGACATTTGGCACCATTGGTTGAGTGACAAGTGTACCAATCTTGGAGTGACATGTGGACTAACCATTTATAGACACATGGTAGCATTCACTAAGTATAAGTTGGTACATGAAAATTAGAATAACTAAGCCTATGAGTTATTGACATTTGGCATAGCTAATGCATTGGCATTTGGCGCCATTGGTTGAGTGACAAGTGGACCAATCTTGGAGTGACATGTGCACTAACCATTTAATACATATTGCAGTATTCCCAAGCTTAGGACACCTAGTAACTTAGATGTCAAACTTGCTAGAAATTTCTATAACCTTCATTAAAACATCTCCATTGAAACCATCCCTCTCCTTTAGCTCTGAAATTTTGCTGCAAATTTGTGCATTATTACTCCAAATTCTTAGCTAAATATTGCATTAAGAAAGTAGATTATGATATCTTTTATGTTGTCTTTTTGGTGCTAAGATTTGCAACTTGAATTTGGACTTGTGTTGGTTGCTTGGAAGGGCTAGAATCGCTGGTTCTTTGGAGTTGAATTTGAAGTTAAAAGAGGTAAGGG
This sequence comes from Erythroxylum suave, assembly GCA_027563595.1. Taxonomy (NCBI): domain Eukaryota; kingdom Viridiplantae; phylum Streptophyta; class Magnoliopsida; order Malpighiales; family Erythroxylaceae; genus Erythroxylum; species Erythroxylum suave. The sequence continues at coordinate 32,909,274 of JAOSBN010000008.1, read as the reverse complement.
AATTTTAAACTTGATAGCTTGTATTAATATAAGTTGTATGATAATTGAATTAGTATGGAATATGTATTAAGATGATAGGAATTGAATGCTAGAAAAATGATATTTGTGTGATAATTTCTAATTTGGTTTTGATGTATGGAAGAGATTGATTTGTAAGTTAGTTAATGAATGATATTTGAATTAGTTCTGGTCATGAAATTTATGTGGAATTAAGGCATGAATAAGGTAGAATCAAATTGGAATTGATGAACTAAAGGGGTGTTGAAGATATATGACAATTATAGTGGTTCCACTAAATAAACATCGATATATTAGTCATAACTTGATCTGTATATATCCAAATAGGATGATTTTAATTGTAGATTAACTACATACATATTTCTAAAATTTTCATAAAGAAATGGGATTTTATTTTTATCTTTAAGGGTTTTGAAATTTGGCTTGTATTTGAATACTGGTTACTATCCCTATTTCAGAACAGTCTATAGTATTTTGAGTATAACTCTAGAAATACTAAACCAAATTGCATTACTTTTATTTCGTTAGAACCTTAAGACGTAGAGGACATTTTTTTTTACTTATTTCCTAGAAACCTCATTTTCTATGTCAAAATGACCATACAAAACTAAACCAAAACTTGTCCTAAGAAAATCTGGAAAAAGGTTAGGAAGGTGAAAATTTCGGTTTTGTGCAATTGTTGACATATATAAGGTTAGGGCTTTTAACAATGGTTTAATTGAAATTAATTGATATTAAAAATGAACCTAGATGATGTTAGATTAATGGAGTAAAAGGTAATTGAGTTAGGTTTATTGATGGAGATAATTACTTAAATAATGTGAGGTTAATTAATAATATGTCTAAGTTAATTAATCATAGATAATATTTTTGGGATAACAATAAATATTATGTGTGTTGTGTGCTCTACCCACTATAAGCTTTAAATTAGAGGCAATAATTTGTAACAGTTTTGTTAATTAAAAATAGATTGACCATGAAACAATGGCATTTTATAGAAGGGGTAAGAACATCCCTAGACAGCAAGAAACGACAATGTTCTAAGGTAAAGAAGACCATGAATTGGACATCATTTTATAAAAGTGGTATCTAAGAACATCCCCCAACTGACAATTGCTTCTTCATATCTAACCTAATTAGGGTTGGGCATTTTCTGAAAATTTGTTTAATCTCTCTCACTTCGCTGTACCTTTTCTTCTCTCACTGGCTCCTCGTTCTTTGTCTTTGGTTGCTCTCCTGGGATGGCTCAGACAATTGTTAATTTCTCTCGCTTCTCTGGGCGTTTTCTTCTTTGTTTCTCCAAAACATGCTACTTGGGTGCAGTCAGGTGGGCTTCCATCTGAGTTCCATTTTTCTAAGGGATTCAGAGACATGGCCAAAGAAAGGTGAAGGCCATGTTTGGCAATTAGTTGATTGCATTTAGCTGTTAGCAAATTCTATCAGTTGTTAGCTGATAGCTGATTCTATCAGCTGATTTGACCAGCATATTACATTAGCTATTTGTTAGAGATGTTTGGTAAAATTAGCTATTTATATGTAAAATGACTTATAAGGACATGGCTTTAAAAAAATTATAAGTATATGAATATTATATATTTTAGTGTTTTGATGAATATTCTTATAAGAATTAGATTTTAGATATTTAATTCTAAAAAATTAAGTTTATAAATCTAATAAAAACTTAAAACATAAAAATAAATATAATAATAATAATAATAATAATATTATTATTATTATTATTATTATTAACAATAATAATAACAATAATAATAATAACAATAATATAATTTAAAAAAATTTTATTCAAATATTTGAACCAATCACATTATTTATTTATATGTTAAAAAATGATCCCAAAGCATCATTTATTTTTAAATTAAATTATCCTTATTTATCACATTCCCATTTGCCTAGTTTTTTTTTAAATTTAGATGGAAGAGTTACTTAATTTGAAACTTTTTAATTTATATTTTTTATCAATTCAAGAGTCACTTGATTTTATTTTTTTAATTATTTAATTTCCAATTTAAAGGTTGCTTACTTTTTATGGATTTGTTAGTTAGAAATGTATAATAAAGATTGTCAATCACCTCATATAAAATTGCACTTGATCATACAAGATTAAACATATAAAGGCAAATAACTTGTTAATTTAAGAGATCTAATTTTTAAAAATTTTGAGATAAATGCAATCTAAAATTAGATATATGATAATTTTACATACATATGAATAAGACTTTACAATACCTTGACTATTGAGTCTTTCCAATGATTAAAACTCGAACATGTCCCAAAAACCAAACCAAACTCGATAAAAACAAAACATAAGACCCAAAGAAGAACAAAAAAGCCACCATTATAAATCTAACACAAAACTCACCAATGTAACACCTTTTTTCATCGAGCACCACACGAACTCATCAAGCACCTTTTTTCATCTCATCTTCTAATTCCAATGATGTAAACATAAAGAATTTTCTATTTCGAAGCTTAAAAGATTTAAAAAAAACCCTATGTTTTATGAAATGTTGGAATATGCATAACATATTACAAAACATATAAAATAATTAGTCGAATGCTCTATTGTAGGAGATGAGCTATAGGAACTCAATGTGCAACAACAAAGAACAAAGTATATCATAAGAATGTTATAACCTATGCAAAAGTCGAGTTTGACATAAAAGAGGGGAGGATAGCAACCATTTAGCGACAAATGTCAAGACTAAAGATTCAGATAAGTGTGTACTCGAAGAATAATTTCATGAAATTACAAATGCTAAACAAAAAGATAAGATTACAAATAAATCATCAGTTTAACAATATTTATTATATTTATCTTGAATATGTTCAAAAGGAGAGATAATTCATGGATCTGAATTGAAGTAAACCAATGGAAACACCAATCTTGTGGCAATAATTTTATGACATAAAGAAAATCAAATATAGTTTAAGATATAAGAAGAACAAGTCCCTACATAGTAACTAATTGCGCTACACTTGCATGCTATTTGACTAATCTACAAAAAGCATCTACAGTTAAGTTCAACGTCATTTCTTTCTCTTACACAGAGAATGGAAGAGCTGTTAGCACTCACACGCCACAATATTCAGATAAGTAAATGATTTCCATTAGCATACATGAGGCAAAAGAAGAAAGCATAGTAGAAGTACAATTAAAAGATAATATATAAAAAGCGAAGTACATTTTCGGAGCTAGATGAGCAAAATTCTTCCCAAAATCTTTTGAACTCCAATTCCAGTTCATTATTGTCTCTACTTTGATAAGGAAAAAGAAGAGTTGGGAAACTGACAGTTGGAAAAATAATTTCATACAAGTGCAAAAGAGCATTCTATAAGATGTCATGATTTATCCAAAATACTGTAATTTCGTATAATTGAGTATCTCCTCAAATCTAGCAACAAACACTCCATGATTTAAAAATATCACTAAAAGCATTAGCATATAGGTATTGCATTCATAAGATATAGATTACTACATGAGACTCAAAAACAAAGTGCAGGATGGTTTAATTCACCTTACCTGAAAGGTCACACAAATTAAACTACCATCCAACTATGTTGGGTAGTGAGAACTTGGCAAATTCATTCTAGATGGAAGTAAGATAATAAGTAAAATTCTCCACTCCTATAAGTTAAGGATAAGCAAATGAAAAAGATACAAATTCTTAAAGAACATAATCAGAAAGTAGAAGACAAAACGGATTATAGATGTTATGAAAACACTAGGACTTGAAGCTACAACATTATCCAATGCAAAGAAAATGAACACAACAACCCCAAGAAAATGGGAAATTACTACAGCGACACAAATTGCTAGCTTCCCAAAAAATCTAGGAGCTACAATATATCAACTAAGCAAAGAATTGAAAATTACATGGAAATCAAGCACTAAATAAATATTCAAAATAGGATAGGGCAAAGCAAATTTTGAAAAGAAAAAGCTCCATAATGGAGTGCTTTTAGAAATCATCCCTACACGCACAACTATTGCTTTTGTATGTAACTAATTCACTTTACCTACCAAGTATTGTAATTAAAAGCTTTTCCATTCATACTTCTGGTTAGTTAGAACTTCTGGATTGTAAGCTTCACTTTTCACTTCAAGAGGAGGGGAAGAAAAACCTTTTAACACTCTTGTAAGTTGATGCTGCAATTTCTAAAAGTGGCTATCACCCTAATCATTGTTCAGCTAGAACACTACAGAGGGTCGTGGTGATTGAGGAGTAGTTGCACCAACATGGACTGTAGGAATAGCTTTTATAACATCTTCTGTAGTCTGCATGAAAAATTGAGCACTCCAACTACGGATACTAGTCTCCTTAGTATAGGCCATCCTTGGAAAACTCCTCTACAACTGAGTCATGTAATAAATAAGCTAAGGATTTCACACGCTAAATTCTTCATCTTTTGTGAAATCTAACATCATAGTTGAGAAAATAAAGTAAACGCACAAAAATTGAAAGATTTTGCCACTATAAAACAAGAAGAAAACTAGAAAGGAATGGTTAAAGAGTAAAGAGTAAATGAGGGGGAAATTTGACATAAAATTAAAAAAGCTATCAGCTGATAACGAAACGCTGCTATGAAGGAGCTGATGAAAAATTAGCTGGTTAGGTTGAATTAGCCAACTTAACCAGCTATTTACTAAACAAGTTTAATGGCTTATTTAAATGGTCAATCAACTGAAATGAGTCAACCAAACAAAAAAAAGTTGATAAGCTCTTTACCAAATGAGGCTGAAATCTTTACATCTTTTTAACATCTGGGTTGCTTTTTGATGATATAGATTTCACTGCATTTATTCACTCATGGTATGAACAATTTACTGCTTTGATGTTTTATATACTCATGTTAATGTAACTTAATGTGGGTTTACGTTTGGAGGTATTAATTTTTTCTCTGGCTTTCATAGTGATAAATACTTCACAAATTTTATGTTAAACTAGGATTAATAATATGGATTTAGCACAAAAACTATTGAGATTCATGGTTGTTTGGTTCCATCAAGGTTACTAAGTTCTAAAGTATGTTCCTTTAAGTTTACACTCTGGTTGGTGAAGTGTAGTGCTTTGCTTATCTACAATTCTAAGTTTGTATTTGAGGTTAATACACTGGAATGGTTGGAAAACCTATTAAACATCTTCAGTCTCAAACAATAACATGGAAGATGTAGCAGAGACCAACATCAAATCTGCAGCTTCCTCTATCTTCATTGTGGCATAAGACAATACTCTTCAATTTTTTACAGTATCCATTTTGCAATTTCATATCTGCAGTGTTAACAAATTACGTCAGTATCAACTCATTTTCTCCATTTTCTATATTTCATGTCAACTATTCTGATTTGGCATAGTTCATATCTGCACACACTACATTCATTGCCTTTAGCCATCATAAAACATAGAGTAATCAAATAATATGACAACTGAAATTGTTTTCAAATTGCAGTTGCAACATTGGTGGTTTTCGTCATCTCATTGTGGTTTTTTGGTTTGTTATAGTTGCAGTTTTGTCTTGTCTACAAGTATAGTACTAGCTACCAAAATAAAAAAAGAGATACAATGCAAACAAAAACATACTTTGTTCTATCATAGTAATATGTTTCATTACGGACTCCATTTACAAAGAAGAAGATAGCAGGATAACCCTAAATTTTATACTTATAGGCCAACATGGTTTCAGTAACAACATCAACCTTGGCAATCACTACTTCACCATTGAGGATTGCAGTTGTTGCTTCATATTTTTGTGCCAAAAGCTTGCTCCATTGAAACCATGGGGCATAGAAGTTCAACAGCACATACTTGTTGTTAGTAATGAACTCACTAAAATTCTCCTAACTCAACACTATTGCTTTGCCTTTTTCATTGAAAATTGATTGCTCTCCAGTTAGCAGAAGCTTAAACCACATTGACCATCTTCATTCTCATATGCAGTTGGCTTAAGTCTTCTGCTTTCAGAAACTCCTTAACAAGTAACTGCTGAACATAAAACAATTCAAGGGAAATTCTCTATTTACACCATCTTTTTTACTTTAAAATTATGTTAACGTACTCTATAAACTGATAAGAGAAGTGAAAATAGAATTCGTTACCTTAATATTTCTTAAGGTCAATTTCTTAGGATATATTTACCTGTTCATAATATTATTAGTTACATATTTAGCTACAACCTGCTAATTGTAGATATTACATTAATAAGATCATAGACATGAAATGAACAATATAATATAGTTATACTTGTTCATGTAGTTCATGTAGTTGATTGAGTCATTTGAAATTTGCTTTATACGTGTGATTGAGCCTTCGAAACTGACTTTATACTTGTGATGAAGGTGAGTATATTTCAATTCATATGCTTCTATCCTTCTTGAGAGATCTTGAATGATTTCATTTCCTTAATTCTTATGCTCATGCTTTTTGAATTTGTTTACAAAAGGAATTGAATTATTGTGTCATATGTTAGGAAGTTGGAATGCATGCAGTACGAAGGAACAAATACATTATTCAAAGGGCTTTGAGAAAGATTACAAAGCCAATGTGAAGAAGCCTGACACTAATTTTGAATTGTATAAATGATGAAGAGTTGTTAAAGCACGTGTAATTTTCCTAGCACATGTAATTTTCCTTGCAATTATTGAGGATTTTAGAATTCGTTTTTATATTTTGTAACACTAAAAGCACATCTAATTTTCTTTTTTATTTTGAATATGTTAAATGTTGAATTTTACAAGTCCTTATGGACTATATATTGTGTATAAATGTAGTTTTTTGGTCATTGACATTTAGTAGTATGTAAACAACTAAAATGTACTTTAATATCTATATATTGCTTTCAATGTACACATGGATGTTGCCTAGATAATAACAAGAGTTTGCTTTTATGTTAAATGTTATTGGCAATGAAAGAATAAATTGTTTTTTTATTGTTACAAATTTTTATCTAAAAAAGTTCACTTTGTTGTCTTATCTATTTAACATTATTGCTTAAAAAGGCTTATGTTGCAATATCTATTTAACATTGTTGCTATAGTTTGAAACTAATGTGTTGCCTTAGTTAAAACTTAAAGTAATATTTTTTATTTTGTTGCCTAATCAAAAACTTTTGTTGCCTTATACTTATTGTAGCATCACTTTTTGTAACGATATAAATTATGATGCCTTAATGAAAAGACACGTATAATTATACTTATAGTTACGCTTTTTTTTGCTGCCTAAAACACTTTTTCGTTGTTATGTGTCTTTCCAGAACTTTGACTTCCCTCTCGACTTCCTATGTCTTTCATTTTTCTAGGAGTTTTTAGTTTACTTATCCCCCTTGATTTAGTAACCAGAGCCTTTGAATATAACAAGGATCCTAACGGTTTTCTTCTAATCTCTTCATTCAGGATGCTACTTTTGGCAAGGTCCAGGAACACTGTACCATCAAAAATAGAATTATACAATAAAGTCTTAAATGTTTCCCGTGACTTTGGAAGTGATCCCAGAAGGAATAGCCCCTGAATATCTTCTTCAAACTTTACTCCCACACCAATGAGCTGATTTATAAGTCCCTGCAAAATTATTCATGCGATCAAACACTAGAGACCCATCTTGATATTTCAAGGACAGCAATTACTTGATAAAGTACATCCTATTATTATTGATTTTCATAACTTATAATTGTTCAAGCCAGTTCTACAATATTTTAGCATGAGTTTCTCTAGCTATATGGTTCTAAACATCGTCATCGACCCAATATCTAATTTATCTATACACCTACCAATGCAATAGGTTGTATTCATCATCTATAACATGTATAGGCTTTTCTATAATAATCACAGTGTAACACCCCACTCCACGAGGCGCATAACTGAACATCCTGAGGACATTCAGGAAAACACCCTCTGAAAGCGGTGTGGATATATCCAGTACATTCAAGTAAGAGATATTAATATGTATATGAATGAATCTGTATATGAAACGAGAGTAGATCCACTACAAATGTATATGAAACAGGAGTATATACATTGCATTTACAAGTTATCATGATATTGCAATCATTTGAACATACATATTAAATTAATATGCAATGCACATATGACTCACTTTCATTTATTACTTTGTTATGACCGAGTGTCTATAACTGTCCCGTATCTATTGCAGACACCGGCTCATTGATAACTGTCCCATATTCATTGGGGATGCCGGGCTCATTTTACATAGTGAACCTTTGGCTATTAATCACTTTCTGAGCTTTAAGCTGTTTTCACATTCTGAGCTTTAAGCTCTTTTCACATTCTAAGCTTTATGCTATTGTTCACATTTTGAGGTTTAAGCTCTTTTTCGATGGCTACTCCATTCACAACTGCCTTTATGTTTCATGCATTCATGTAATGGAATGTTTCACATTCTTGTATGATCAATTAGTTACTTCCACATGTCATATTCAAATTCATAATACATTTATTTTGGACCGTGGTCCAGCATTCAACATAATTGTTAAGAAACACTTTTTTAATCATATGCATATTTGTATATTTCTTCGGAATTTCATAATCAAATTAGACATCACATAGTTCAACAAATTCACATACAAGGAGCACTTCAATATCTTCAGTGTCTAGAATCAACACAATCAAAGTCACATTCATAAGATAATTCAAAACATAATATGAACAGAGAAATTAATAAGTAAGACCATCTAGGTCAACCCACACTACGCTCCAGATTAGCATTTGCTTCCAAGATCTGGAAACGTCTGGATGCGGACATTTATCCTGTGCATCAATATTATACAATACACACGTTGCACACACATTAATAATTGCACAATCTTAAGTATTCATTTATGTACAAATGTGTATATGGACTATGTACAATGCATGCTCAATGACAATCCTAGGTATATTATCAAATTTCACATTTTATCCGCATTTTCATTTTATAACTCAATTACTTGACATTCCATTTTTAGCATTATTTGATCTCACAGTATCCAACTCTCATTCACTTCTATTTAATACCCATTAATCATTTCCTTTGAATCACAACTACAATCACATAAACCTCTACATTTCCATTATACACATGTCTTTGATGCTTTAATACCAACAATTCATTCACTAATGTTATTCTAACATTATATAATAATACAATATCCAAACTCCAAAATTCCAAACCTTCAGGTATATTTTTCTTATTCATTATGACAAAGAAAATGAAATAATTTGGCAACACTTTCTTCTAGAAAAATGTTTCCCATTGTTTTAAATTTTTAATGACATAAAGATCATTCAATTTAGTTCAATATTTCAAAAGTTATACCTAAAATATTTTATACTGTTCATTAACTAAATCAATATCTTGTACTAAACCTCAATTCCAAAATATGGAATTCTAAAAACAAAATTAAATTTATATTTCTTCAAACAATTTGTAGTCCTATGTCTCTAATTTACTAAAAATTAAAAGCCATCCCAATTGGATAACTACAGATCAAGATATCATTAAAATACTGAAGCATGTTTAAGTTGTGTAGGAAACTTGACCGCGGCGAACTTTTCCTGAAGGAAAATTCCTCCTGAAATCTTACAAGTTGGCCAAGGCGAACCAAGGAGTTGGTTGTGGTGAACGTTTCCCGAGAGGAAATCCTATAACTTGTCCGTAGGGAACTAGGGAGTTGGTTGCGGCAAACTTTCATAAAAAGCAGTAAATAGGACTCATCTTCCAATTTTCCAGATTTTATAACTTCCAACATTTTACATCTAACCTACCTTATA
>JAOSBN010000008.1:32871344-32899375 GCA_027563595.1 Erythroxylum suave | reverse complement strand
TATCTCACTTCTTCCTTCACCTATTCCACGTTTTTCTTCTTCTCTAGCACAAAACAACACCTTTCCTTTCCCATTTTACCCTTAATGAATGAGAAAAGTCCCCATTTCCCTTCCTTTAATGCCTTAGTGCTTCTAACCTTAACTAAACTACCCAAAATACCCCTTTATGATTTTTTCCCACCTTTAATTCAACTATAACCCATGAAATAAATTCTACTAACATAGGCATAAATAAAATAGAATAAAAAATTTAACTCCCAAAAAATTCACTTATCCAAGCCTCATAATTATCTAAATCATGCTTAACTAAAATATAAAAAAAACATTCGGGGGCCAACAATAATACATCCACCAATACAAATGTGTCGGATCCTTACCTTTCATATCAAACCATATACTATTTCTCATTTCTAAATATCCACAACTCTTAACAAATGCTCATGCGTGTGATTCATATACATGCAACTCAGACTAAGGATCAGTTGCTACTGCATGTTAAGACATGTCTAAAATGCATATAACTTGACTCACATTTTGAAAAACATCCATATAAGATACTAAATCTGGGCTCTGATACCAAATTGTAGCACCCCACTCCCATAGGGCAAATTCTCGAATATACGGTCAGTATTTGAGAACATACTCTATGAGAGTGGTTGGCTAGAATGGTTAGTCGATCGTACTCAATGCAAATTTTTAGAAAATCCAATAATCAAAAGCCCATTTTATTTATAAACATTTTTATATTTCATTGTTACAAAGAATATACATCTCATCAAAATTTCAGCAGTCAGTTGGGCCTGTTATAGATAAAAGAACAATTTTAGTCATAATATCATTACAGAGTCATTCACAAACACATTGAACAGTACTTGTGAATACACAATTTACTATAAAAATAATGAAGTACAAATGCTAACGCCAACTGATCCCGACCTCTATCTCTTACTTGAACGCAGTGCCTATACTCCCACTTGCCTAACGAGGAAACTTCTCTGAGCCTGAACAATATTGCAAATTTTAGGTGAATTTTGCGAACTCAGTGAGTGACCATCCTCGATTGCTCACTCAATCACATACACTTACAGTTCATATAATCACATATCACTTTGTTCACAATATTCACATTCTCATTCATTTACAAGTTAACATGATATTGCAATCATTTGAACATACATATTAAATTAATATGCAATGCACATGTGACTCACTTTCATTTATTACTTTGTTGTGACCGAGTTCCTATAACTATCCCATATCCATTGTGGATACCAGGCTCATTGATAAATGTCCCATATTCGTTGGGGATACCAGGCTCATTTGATATAGTGAGCCTTTGACTCTTAATCACTTTCTAAGCTTTAAGCTCTTTTCACATTCTGAGCTTTATACTCTTTTCACATTCTAAGCTTTAAGCTCTTTTTTGATGGCTACTCTGGTCACAACTGCCTTTATCTTTCATGCATTCATGTAATGGAATGCTTCACATTCTTGTCTGATCAATCAATTACTTTCACATGTCATATTCACATTCAGAATACATTTATCATCAGACCGTGGTCTAGCATTCAACATCATTGTTGAGAAACACATTTTCAATCATATGCATATTCGCATGTTTCTTTGGAATTTAATAATCAAGTTAGATGTCACATATTTCACCAAATTCATATACAAGGAGCACTACAATATTACATTCATGCCTCAAATCATCGGACCTTCATTGTCCAAATTCATCACAATCAAAGTCACATTCATAAGATAATACAAAACATAATATGAACAGAGCAATAAATAAGTAAGACCATCTAGGTCGACTCATAGTATGATCCAGATTAGCATTTGCTTCAAAGATTTGGAAATGTCTGGATGCGGACATTTATCCTTCACATTAATATTATACAATACACACGTTGCACACACATTAATACTTGCACAATCTTAAGTATTCATTTATGCACGAATGTGTATATAGACTATGTACAATGCATGCTCAATGACAATCGCAGGTATATTATCAAATTTCATATTTTATCCACATTCTTATTTTATAACTCAATTACTCGACATTCCATTTTTAGCATTATTTTCTCTCACAGTATCCAACTCTCATTCACTTCTATTTAATACCCATTAATCATTTCCTTTGAATCACAACTACAATCACATAAACCTCTACATTTCCATTATACACATGTCTTTGGTTCTTTAATACCAACAATTCATCCACTAATGTTATTCTAACATTATATAATCATACAATATCCAAACTCTCATTCTTTCTTAGAAATTCTCCAAAATTCCAAACCTTCGGGTATATTTCTCTTGTTCAGTATGACAAAGAAAATGAACTAATTTGGCAATACTTTCTTCTAAAAACATGTTCCCTATTGTCTTATGTTTCTAATGACACCAAGTTCATTCAACTTAGTTTAGTATTTCAAAAGTTATACCTAAATATTTTAGACTATTCATAAACTAAATCACTATCCCATACTAAACATCAATTCCAAAAGATGGAATTCTAGAGATAGAATTAAAATTATATTTCTTCAAAAACTTTGTATCCCTATGTCTCTAATTTATTCCAAATTAAAAATCATCCCAATTGGATAACTATAGATCAAGATATCATCAAAATACCGAAGTATGTTTAAGTTATGTAAGAAAGTTGGCCGCGGCGAAGCCAAGAGTTGGCCGTGACAAACTTTTCCCGAGAGGAAAATTCCTCCTGAAATCTTGCAAGTTGGCTGCAATGAACCAAGGAATTGGCTGCGGAGAACTTTTCCTAAGAGGAAATCTTGTAAGTTGGCCACGGAGTTGGCCGCGGTGAACTTTCACATAAAGCAGTAAACAGGACTCATCTTCCAATTTTCTAGATTTTATAACTTTCAACATTTAACATCTAACCTACCTTATACCTAGATCACCTTCTCTACTTTATTTCATCTTCATTCTCTACTCCATTTCAACTCAATATCATTCACAAACAACTCATGATCCATATTCGATCATTAACCAAAAACAGAACATATACTTTTACTCATTCATCATCAATTTTTTGCACTCATCCAACACCATTTTAATGATCATTCTACCTCAAAATCATCACTATAACAATTTATGGGTCATTAATCATCATACACATATGCAAAAGTAAGACATTTACATATAAACATTTCATCACTCATGACACATATATTAAATATGTCATAATCAAGTCATCAGTCTTAATATACTCATCATTCTATCTTCATTTAACCATACCCATTATATTTAAAGCATCACTTACTTGATTTAGCTTCAAATTCTTCAAGAAAACCAAGAGCCGTAACTTCTTCTACAACTCACGCACATCATCATAGAGATTGGGAGGTTGGGTCTTAAGTGACAAATGAAGAAGAGAGCAAGTTGGAAGCAACTAAAGATAAATGGAAGCAAAGTGTAACATTGATGATGGTTAGGTGAATAAAATCGTGGGAGTGAAGAAAGATAGAAAAGAAGACAAGAAGAAGAAGAAGGTCACGAAAATAAGAAGGAAATGGAGAAGACAAATCAAGTGAAAGACAACAATTAAATGGTCTTTCAAATAATTAAGACCATTGTGGGTTCTAAGATAAGGGCACAACTTGGCAACATGTCCATTTCCTATTGATTCAGAATTGGTTCTTTTATTAAACTAGTCCATTCAACTCCAATTTCTACTCCAATTGTCTCTAAATTTCAATGACATAAGTCATTAAATCCCAAAGTCATTTTTAAAAAATTCCACTGTCATTTGACATTTATTTCAATTGCCATTCATTGATTGTTCTGCCACTTAGCATTTTTCCTAGTCCAAAAATCACTCAAATTTTCAAAAATTTCCTAAAATTCAGCAAAAGTTCTAAATCACTAAATACACCTTCCAAATTAATTTTCAACATATAAAAACCACAATTCTCAATATAATCACATTTACAATCAATTATACCCATAATTCATCAATGAATACATGTACAAATATTTTCATATATACAAAAAATTCAATATTCACGTGTGTGTATAACATTATGCATGAGTATGAAATTCATTTTCTAACCTCTCATAGCTATTTTCTCAATTACACAAATCTAGAGTTCTAACCCTTATTATGGAAACAGGATGTTACACTGACCTTTGAGTCATTTCTTGTCGTCCAAAACGCAAGAACTATACTTCTCCTGTAACATCTTAGAAGAAAAGTCTCCTCTCTCGTACCTAAAAGTTAATGTTGCAATTTTAATGAGTTTTGCGAACTTAGTGAGTAAACTATCATCGATGTGCTCACTCATATTAAACACATAATAAGTCACAATTTAATTTTTCAATGAAATCACATCACCAATACCAAATATCACAACACATTTCATTTCAAAACAATTCAAACATTCCTATAATACATATAAATTTGTACATGTAATGCACATGATACTCCAATTTCATTGTTACTTTGTTATGACTGAGTAACTTTTTAAATGTTCCGTATCTATACTGGATACCAGGTTCATTATAATACTGAGCATGTGGCTCTTTATACACATTTTTTGAGCTTTAAGCTTTTTTTCGCTGACCACTCCAATCACAACTCCATTTTCTGATCATGCATATCATGTAATGAAATGCATCAAATCATATATTACACTTTCAATAACTTTCAATCATTTAAACAGTCATATTTTTCATGTTCATCAGACATAAGTCTAGCATTCATCAATTTTGTTGAGAACGCATATAGTTTTTCCAATTGACATTCAATTAGAAACACTTCAATACATTTCTAATTATTGAACTCCTCAAACCATCAATGTCTGGAATTATCACATTCACATAAATATTAGTTCAATAATTAAAATTTAAGCAATAAAATCAATGTTAGTGAGAAACGTCTAGGTTACTCATAGTAAACTCCAGATAGCTATTACCTCGACGTCCCAACAATGTCTGGATGCTGACGTTCTATTAGCACTTCTAAATCATGCATTACACAAACATTTATACACATTACTAATTTGCTTAATCATATTATTACTCAATCATACACATATGTATATATGTTATGTTTAATGCATGCTCAATGACTTTCCCAGGTATGTATCCTTAATCATAAATCTTGATCATTCAAACCATTATAAGTTGTATAAGTCTAATTTGTACTTAGGTTTACACCTCAAGAACACTTGATTATTATAATTCACCAATCATACATTCATCATTCCTTTTTTAAAATTGTACGAGCACATAATATCCAAATTCTTATTCAATCTTACTTAATACACCAACGTAGAATGACTTATCCTTATTTAGTTCATTAATTACACAAAATTGAAATTAACCCTTTAGGGCTTGGCCCACAATCATGGTGGACCTTCCTATGATCGTGACAGAAGCTTGTGCAACAGGCCACAACTGTGGGAACTATGCCATGATCTTGCACTATCATTTTTCCCAAAATCTCCACAAATTTCATTTACTAAGAAACATCACTAGCACTTCAAAATTTCCTGAATTTATGTTCTTTTATGCAACTTCATTTCATGCTAATCTAACTACCATATTAGTTACATTAAATTGTCAAAACTCTACTCAATTGATTCATTGTCGTACTATATTCAGGATATCTTATACATAATTCATCATTTTTATTCATTTCCTCTTTATTCTCATCTCATTCTCATCTTAAAATCATTCATAAAACGATTCATAAATTATGGTTTATCATCTATATAAAAATAAAACAGAACATCATCATTCATTATCATACATAAATCCTAGTTTTTCTCATTTCAAGAACACTATACCCGCCTTTTCTTTAGCTTCAAAACTTAATCTAATTCATCTTTATAACAACCAATGATCCATGCTTTTATACATCCAAAAATAGAACATATTTATATCCATTCATTCATAAAAAAATTTTGCACTCATTATATACCATTTTCATTAAATCAATCCATCTCAAACTATCATCATATACACAAAAATAGGACATGAATATGCCCATTTCTTCATCAACTTATCAACATATATTTAACTCCATTAACCATTTCAATCTATCTCTAACTATCATAAAAAACATTTCTATTAAAGCAAACCATAAAGCTTGATATATCATTTACTTGTTTAAATCCAAGTTTCTTCAAATCACGTAAACCTAGCTTCTCCAAAGCTTACATGATCATCAACTCCTCAAGGTGGAAAGATTAGGTTTTCTAGCTACAAGATGAAGGAGATAACAATGGTCTTGTATTGGCAAATGTAGGAGTTTGACAAAATTCAACTTGATGAGGGTGAGAGTGAGATGGTCCTAAGTGAAGAAAATGAAAATGAAGAAGATAAGCTTGTAGAAACAAAATGAAAGAAAATAAAAAGTTGGTTTTCAAATGAGAGAGTCGTGAGTGATGAGTGGTGAGTGGCAATACACTTATCACTTGCCACCTATCATCTTTTTTGTGGTCCCCAATTCGCTTTTAATGACTAGTCCAATTGTCACCCAATTTTTAAACTAATTGTCACCTAATTTTCTGTGCCACTAGTCAAAAAAATTCCTAAAGCCATGTATCACTCATTTCTACTATCATGAATCAATTTGTCTTACTACTTGGCATTTTTGTTAGTCTAAAAATACCTATAATTTCATAAATCTTCCAATTTTAACAAATATTTGAATTAAAAATTGTAATTCACCAAACCAAATTTCATAACATAATAATTCAAAATTCACATCTTAATCATTTAAAAATCATTCATACCTCAGAATGTGTCAATTAAGTGCATATACAGTATTTACAATGTGTACAAAAATTAAAATTCGTATGTATGCTCATGGTATGTATGTGAATGCAATGCACCTTATAATTTCTCAATGTTGTTTCTCACATATCTCAATAGCCTAGGGCTTTAACTCTTAGTATGGAAAATGGGATATTACATATAGGTTCAAGAAATTTCTTTACTTAAATCAAATCTTCCATCTTCCCTTTTCAAATAGCATAATTAAAGCAATTTAATCCGATCATTTTACTCAGGGTTAGTTTCCATTTTTTGACTTCAGCATTGATACTTGATAGGTGTGCCTTAGTACATGTTTTTATAGGTAATTGACATGTGCTTTCTAGCTTAATTGTTGTTTATTGTTCTAGTTTGAGACTCATTTTGGATGTTTTTATTAAGTTTGATTTCCATTGTTGTTCTTATGTGTTTAATGCTAATTAAGGGTAAGAATTAAATATTTTCCATAGGAAAGAAGAGGGAGCAACTTGGAGATTGAACAAAAGATCAAAGAACAGAATAAAAGAAGAGTGAATCCATGACCAATTCCTATGCTCATGGGAATCATGAAAATTCCCATGGACGTGGGAATTGTAATCCGAGGCAATCTACGAGGCTTCATTAAACCTAGGGTTTTTAGACTATTTAAATATCATTAAGCCTCCATCTTCAAGGGAGAAAACACCTACCTGTAGTGAAGAACACATGTTTGGAGCGTTAAGGAAGAATGGAAGACAAGGATCATCATCAAGATTGGGAAAAATAGCCTACACAAATTTCTGTCTCTTTTATTCCCTCTAGTCTTTGTAAAGATGATTTATTTGAATGTTGATGATGTTATGGAGACCATTTTAGGCTAATTTCATATTATGAATTGCTTTTGAACTATTTTATTATAATTCCTATGTTATTGATTTGAATGCAATTGTCTTTGTTGATTGTTGTTCTTAATTGTCGTCTTGTAACAAATCAAGAGAGTAAGTGAGATGAAATTCATGTAGGATTGTACAACAAGAATTGGTGATCTATAAACTGGCAATCATCACTTAAATTAAATAGTTAGAAGAGAGATCTCGACTAGTCAATTGATCACCCATAGGATAGCTTAATAACTAGTTGAATCGGTAGAGTCATTGGGTAGGTTCAGAGATCGTTCAATCAATTCTCATTAATTCAATTAGAGACAAATAGTCACACCTTGAGAGAGGGTGATTTGTACATTTGGAAATCTAGGGTGAGACATAATTCAATCAATGAAATGGGAGGGAGACAAAATAGGAAAAAGTAATCTCTAGCAATTAGATTCTTGAATTCAGATTTTCTATTTTTGGTATTGTCCATTTTTTACATTAGTCTTTTAATTTTAATTTAATTTCCCAGATTATTCACATTTAACAATATTGTTTCTTAAACAAAGTTATGTTTAAATTAAGTGGTGTCTAGGCATCAATCCCTGTGGGATTGATATCCGCTCTTTTTAACTATAAGTCACAACTCGTTCGCTTGCAATTTTTTAGAGTAAAACAAGTAGCTAGGTTTTACCATCAATAAGTTTTTGGCAACGTTGCTAGGGTTTGATTGTTAAGCATCGTGTTTAATTTAGAATACTTTGATTTAAGAGTTTTTAATACTTTTCCTTGTGTAATTGCATGTGCATGAACATAAGGAGCACACGAAGGATGACAGAAGCTATTGAAGACGAATTTCTTGACATTACGAGGCATGAAAGGGAAATAAGAAGGGAGAAGCGTCTAAATTTTTTGAATAAAGACATGGCTGAAGAAGAAGAGCAAGGAGGATCATAGAAAACGTTGATGGCTTTCAAAGGCTAGGATTTAGTCCTCAAGGAGTGGCAAGACCAATGGCCCAAGCAAATAACTTTGAGATAAAGATGACGCTACTCAATATCCTCCAAAATAGTGTATAGTTCTACAAGCTATCCAATGAGGATCCAAATGCCCACATTGTAAACTTCTTGGAGATTTGAGATACATTTAGATTCAATAGAATGTCCGATGATGCGGTGAAGCTAAGACTATTTTCATTCATGTTGAAGGATCGGGCTAAAGCATGGTACAATTGTTTGAATCCAAACCAGCTTATAACTAGGGAACTACTCTCCCAAGCATTCCTCACCAAATATTTTTCAATCACAAAGACAACAAGGATTATTAAGGAGATAACAAATTTCCAGCAGAGCGACGGAGAATCTCTATATTAAGCTTGGGAAAGATTTAAAGAACTTCAAAGGAGCTGTCCATATCATAACTTCCCGAATGAATTTCTGCTTTGAGCATTCTTTAATGGAGTGAATCCGAGCACAATAGGCACAATAGATGCAACAGTTGGAGGATCACTGATGAGGAAGATCGTGGAAGCTGCTCATGATCCGTTGGAAGAGTTAGCAAGTAATAACTGCATATGGTTGAGCGAGAGTAGCAGACAAAGACAAAAGGAACAAAAAGTTATGATACCTATTGACTTAGTTACTGCCTTACAGGCTCAGATCACAGCTTTGACAAAGCAACTAAATAACACGCAAGGAGCATCTACCTTAGTAGTTAAAGCGATACAAGCATAATGTGAGTTATGTGGGGAGAACAATCACAACTCAGTAGAATGTTTTCTATTAGGAGTTGGCGGGACCGAACAGATAAGCTACTTAGGCTAGCCACAAAGAGGTAATAATCCATATTCGAATAAATATAATTCTAGTTGGAAAAACCACCTGAACTTTTCTTACACTAATAATAATGCTGGTGGCCAGCAAAGACCACAAGAACCACCAGTATTCCAGAAAGATCGAATTGGAACATTGGAGAGCAAAATAGATAAGATGATGGAGGTCTTAAGGTCCAAACTGGCATTGTAAGAAGAAAATCATAAGAGGATGCATGCAACTCAGGAGGAAAATCATAAGAGGATGGAAGCAAAATTTGACCAAATTTTGAAGAATCATGCATCATCCATCCATAATTTGGAAGTTCAGGTAGGCCAACTAGCTAACGCTTTATCTTCACGAAATGCAGGTAGCCTATGAAGCAACACTGAGGTGAATCCGAAGGAGAGAATCATGGCCATTACTCAAATAGAGAAAGAAGAAAGCAAACATGGGAAGCAAGATGGAAACAAGTAGGAATAAGAAACAGTGCTGGAAATCTTTTCAAGTGGATCAGTGAGCGAGCCGATTAAGGAACTTCAAATTGGACCTCCACATCAAATTTTTGCTCAACAAAATTTGTTTTCAAGTGGAGTAGCCAATAATTCTAAAGAAGGGGAGTTAAGCAAGATGATAGACATAACAAATCAACTCCAGACAAAGCTCACGTTAAAGGGGTCATTAAAGGAAGACATTATTAAACACATATCAGAAGGAAGTACACATGTAGCACAGAAGAAAGAAGAACCAAGAGATTTTTTCATTCAGTGTAGTATAAATGGAGCTAAGATAGATCGAGCATTTGTGAATCTGGGAGCAGGCATCAACATGATGCTGTACTCATTCAGTCAGAAGTTAGGTCTAGAAGAGCCAGAGCCTATTAAGACATTAGTAAAGATGGCTAACATAATGGTGCATTTACCAAAGGGGGTTATAAAGAATGTACAACTACACATTGATAAATTTACTTTCCCTGTGGATTTTTACATACTGGATATTAGTGAAAATAAGGAAACTCCTATGGTTTTGGGGCAACCATTTCTGGCTATGACTTGTGCGATTATTGATGTTGATGAGGGTGAGTTAATACTGAGAGTAGGAAAGGAGTAGTCAACATTCAAGGTATCGAAGAAAAATTATCGTCCTACACCAACCCTAATGGTTATCAAGGAACCTGAACTCCTAAGAGGATAGAAAAATATTAAGGACCCCAAGAATGCGTTCAGGAAGAAACGAACGCGTAGGAAGAGGAGAAGGAAGGAAAATAATAATAAAGGTGGAATCCAAAATGGGGTAGCTCATCTACAAAGTTTGAGATCAAATTTTGCACAAGGACCATATCGGTCATTTGAACCACCATAAACATAAAGAGAAGTTGAGCTATCGATAGTAAACAAAGCGCTGCGTGGAAGGAAACCCATGGATGTTATTCCCTCTTGAACATTTTTGCCCAGTTTTTGTTTGATTTCTTTAGCTTGATAAATTTTTGAATTGGATTCGATTGATGTTTGTGTTGATTTTTCTTGGATTTCAATTTTTTTCTTTACAAATTTCTTATTGATGACATGATCTTGATGTATTTGTAGGTTTTAGGATTATGGAGAGTACATATAAGCTTGGAAGAAGGTTTGAAATTGTGAGGATCACCAATTAATGATTCCCACAAATTTGGGAAATCTCTCTAGAAAGTTTTTGGATAGAAATCCCAAGACCGTGGGAATTGTAGTGATTTCCACGAACGTGGGAATCCTCTCTAGAAACTTTTTGGAGAGGAATCCCACACTCACGGGAATTGTGGGGATTCCCACAAGCACGGAAGGGAAACTTAAGTTTCCCTACCTCTTTTTGACGTGGGAATCCTCTCTAGAAACTTTCTTGAGAGGAATCACATGCTCGTGGGAATTATGGAGATTCCTACGAGCACAGAAGGGAAACCTGCCTCGAGCATGGAAGGGAAACCTACCTCTTTTTTCTCTCACCCACTTTCAAAAATTCACTCCCTCTCTCTCTAACCCATGAGTTTCTCTATTCCCTCTCTCTAAAACCCTTCATTTGTCATCTAGATTCTTGGTATTTTCTTCATCCCTTTCCATTAATCTTGCATTCCTTCACTCTTTTCATGCATTAATCATTCAACAACACAAGGATCTAGGTGGGATTTTGTTTTCTCTCTCTAAATTACAAATTTCACTCTCTCTTTCATTTTTGTAGTTTTTCTTCTCACAGTGGCTCCACCAAGGACAAGTATGGTCAAGCAATTGGTCGACGAGCTCCGCCTTCAAGTTTTCGGCAAAGGGAAAACTAACTTAATACCAACCTATCGAGCCTTATTTTTAATTTACTCGGAATAAGAAGGTGTGTGTTTCCGTGACTTTAGGAGTAAAGAAATAGTCACTCCTAGGTATTTGGATTTTGAAGTGTTAGAAAATATAAGAGTGAGATGCCAATTTAAACAATTAGCTGCAAATATAGGGTGGAATAGATTTATTCGGTGTGACCTACCTATTTCTGCCACCATATCTCTATTGCTTTTCACAACAGTTAGGTATAATTCTAAAATGGATTTATTTTGGTTTAGGTTAGGAGGAAATGTTTTTAAACTTGATTACTCTGTCATACGTGAAGTGTTTAATTTGTTGAATACAAAAATCTTAGATAGTCAGGTGAATTTTGATGTTGATACTTATTGGAACACTGTCACGGGTGAAGAACATTTTAATTCATGTAATGCACTGAATTCTCTAATCCAGAGTGCTGAGCATTTGTTATTACATAAATTTATGTGCCTGACTGTGTTTAATAAAACATAATCAATAAATGCTCAGCTAAGGAACTTTTCTTTTTATGGTGCATAGATAGAAAGTTTAAAATTAACACACCTTACAGAATTTTTTGATCACTAGCGAGTGTGATTAATTAAAAAAATATGACTTTTAGGATGACTCATATTGCTTCTGCTTTGGCTGTATTTTATAATGTTCATACAGAGAATGTGCATATTACTCCCCATGACATGTTTAACATAGTCTATTGGAGATGCTTTGAGATTGTAGAGGTCTAATCTATGGAACTTTGCAATCCTCAAACGCGTACAGCAGTGAGGAGTAAGAGGGGTGCCAGTATAGTTCTAGACCGAGAGGATGCCAATGTAGTCGTAGACCAACCCTCCACATCCAACGCAGCTCCAAAACCAGGGGAGGAAGCAGTATTGGAGGAATCGAGGGAGCTAGTAGCGGTTAACCGATATTAACAGATTCTCGACCAAATGGCTACCAATCAATAACGAATGACATCCCAACTCGTTGAACTCAGCACTCAAATGCGGCAGGTTCACAAGGAGCAACGCAGTTTAAAGAGAAGGTTCCTCAACTTCTGTTGAAGGAACAATTTTGAAGCTCCTACACCATCACTGTAGCCACCATCATTAGAATAAGCTTTTCTTACTCTTTAACCTAAAAATTATGTTGTTTCGTTTATGTGATTGCATTTCATTTCATGTCTATTTGGGTTCTTATCATTTGTGTGTGCTATGTCCTTTTTTTAGTTCTAATTCCTTTTAATTTTGGTTTGAATTCATTTTCTTTTGTTTGGTTTGATATCATTTGTTTGTTTCAATTTCTTTTGTTTGTGTTTTTTCATTTTTATTTGGGTTAATGCCATATTCACTCACTTGGGGGTTAGCTACTCACATTAAGGACAATGTGATCTTTAAGTGTGGGTAGGTGCATCAAATTTCTTACTTGCAATTTTTTTAAAATTGTGTTGAATAGGATGCATGTTTAGGCATATTATATGTGCTTTGTGTTAGCAATGGTGTTTTACATTAGCAATGGAACTACATTTAAGTCACTATGATAAATATTGCCATGAAAATTTTTCATGCTAGTTGGAATTAGATTGAATGCATGCTTGAACTTGGATTAGGCTACTTGAGTAGAAAGTGAACCATATTAAGTGGTGAAAAGTAGTTGGTTACATAAGCATAGTCACAAATTGACATTTGAACAATGAGATAGTCTAGAGATGCATAATGAGTTTTCATTTGAGCCGAAGTGAGAATTGAGCCATATGACTCCATCTATAGTCATTTCATTTCTTTGTTGAGTGTTTCTTCTTTAGGTTACTACCTTCAAAACTTGCTTTGAATTAGTTTGAGTCTACTGGATGCATGCTTAATAGAGATTATTAAGGACCTTTTTATGTTAACTCTCAGCTTAAATGACTTACCCTTTGATTATCCCTTGCTACCCCAGTTGTGCCTTAACCTTTTGTTTCTTGAAAACACCCAAATTGTTAAAACCTTAAAACCTATTATCCTACCCTTTCAAAAGCTTAGTAAAGTATTAGTTAGGATCATGAGAAATTTTTACCAAGATAAGTTAACTATATTTCTGCTGGTGGATTACAATGTACATAGCTACTTTTGTATTCACAGTTCTTTGATGTATGAAGAAAAAAAGAAAGAAAGAATTTTTTAAAAATGAAAATAAAATAAAGAAAAAAAAGGAAGAACAATTGAGTACTTCAATAAGTGCAGAGTATTAGCATAGTTACATTTGTGCATCTTGGATTCTGTTTTATTATCCCTTTTTATCCGCTTGTTACTTTACGAATGCTTGTGTTTAAACATTTCCTCTCTTTTGACCTACCTTAACCTTACTACATTACAACCCTAAACAAGCTGTTTTGATTTATTTATGCATGCAATCATTATAGAGGAGAATTGGTGTATTAGTAAGCCTATGGTAATATAGTTTCCTATAGGAAGTTAGAGTGAAACACCAACCCTTAAAAAGTTGAGAGAAATGAGTGAAAACCATGAGGAAAATTCATTTTGCATCTCTACTTATCTTTGAGTGATTGTGCCAATTGTGAGTTTGCTTATGTATACCAATGAAAAAGTAGTCATGATATGTGTATGAACTTGATAGTTGAGTTGGCTTGAATTTGAGAGATTGTATGTTTTGATCTTTGTGAAAATTAATTGATAGAATTGATTGGTTGTATTTCTTTTGCTTGAGGACAAGCAAAGATTCAAGTGTGGGGATGTTAATAGGTGTGCATTAGTACATGTTTTTATAGGTAATTGGCAAGTGTTTTCTAGCTTAATTGTTGTTTATTGTTCTAGTTTAGGATTCATTTTGAATGTTTTCATTAAGTTTGGTTTCTATTATTATTCTTGTGTCTTTGATGCTAATTGAGGGTAAAAATTGACTATTTTTATGTAGGAAAGACGAGGGAGCAACTGGAGGTTGAACAAAAGATCAAAAAAGAGAAGACAAGAAGAGTGAATCTGTGACCAATTCCCACTCTCATAGAAATCATGCAAATTCCCACAGGTGTGGGAATTGAATCTGAGGCAATCTGCGAGGTTTCATTAAACCTAGGGTTTTTTGATTATTTAAACATTTTTAAGCCTCCATCTTCAGGGGAGATGACACCTGCCCATAGAAACACCATCCTTGAGTGAAGAACACATGTTTGGAGCATTAAGGAAGGATTGAAGACAAGGAACATTATCCAGATTGGGAAAAATAGCAAATCAACACCAAAATTCCATATTTTGGCAAAGAAGAGAAGGAGTCTTTCTATTCAATTTTCTGTCATTCTAACTTCTTTTATTCTTTGTAAAAAAAAGGTTTATTTGATTGTTGATAATATTATAGAGATCATGTTAGGCTAATTTCATATTAGGGATTGCTTTTGAACTATTTTGTTAGAACTCCTATATTATTGAACTGATTGCAATTGTCTTTGTTGATTGTTATTCATAATTGTCATCTTGTAACAAATTGAGAGAGCAAGTGAGATGAAATTCTTGTAAGATTGTACAATGAGAGTTGATGACCTATAGGCTGGTAATTATCACGTTAATTGAATAGTTAGAAAAGAGATCTCGATTAGTCAATTGTTCACCCATAGGAGAACTTAATAACTAGTTGAATCGGTAGAGTCATTGGGTAGGTTAAGAGATCATTCAATCAATTCCTGTTAATTCAATTAGGGACAAATAATCATACCTTGAGAGAGGGTGATTAGTACATTTAAAAATCTAGGGTGAGACACAATTCAATCAATGAAATGGGAGGGAGACAAAATAGGGAAAAAGTAATCTCTAGCATTTAGATTCTTGAATTCAGAGGGAAAAAGTAATCTCTAGCATTTAGATTCTTGAATTCAGATTTTTTACATTTTCGGTATTGTCCATTATTTACATTAGTCTTTTAATTTTAATTTAATTTTGTAGATTATTCACATTTAACGATTTCGTTTCTTAAATAAAGTTATGACTAAATTAAGTGATGTCTAGGCATCAATCTCTGTGGGATCTATATCTACTCTTTTAAACTACAAGTCAGGACTCGTTCACTTTCGATTTTTGAGTATAAAACAAGTAGATAGATTTTACCATCAACAATACTACATCCTTACTTTGATAATACTTGTTCAGAGAAAGATAAAAAACATAATTGTGTATGTACACAAATGGAAAAGAAATAATTATTTTTCTCCCCTGTTATAAATAATATAGGCTCTATAAATATACCAAATGATGATCAACGCATAAATAGAAATATAAATCAATAAACACCATAATTTTTAATGTGCAAAACCTTTAGGCTCTGTTTGGTTGGTGGAAAAGTAAAGTGGATTTGGAATTTGATTCTTTAGAAAATAAATCTATGGAAAGTAAAGATATTTATATGTTTGGATACTTATATGAATTCTAATAGGAAAGTTAAGTAGATTCTTATTATATTGTCTGTTATGCAACAGTATTTCATGGAATGTAATTTAATTTTAACTTATGTTTCCAATTATAACCCTATAAACCAAATAAAAATTGAAATCGTTAAATAATATTAATTTGTAATATAAGCTATATTGATAAATATTAATTTTTTCATTTTTGATATTCTAATCGTATAATACTATTATATCATAAATATAATATTAAAAAATACTAAAAAAGTCTCAACCGAGTACAAAGATAAATATTAAAATTCAAATCAAATATCAAAACCTGCACATCCTCCATCTCTCTCTCTCTCTCTCTCTCTCTCTGCCTCATTTCGATTCACTCTCTCCTTCGTATTTACGAGCAAGAGAGGAGGGCTTTGCCACGGTGGAAGAATAGGTTTTTAAGAGAGGGAGAGAATTGAATTTTTCTTTTACTATTGTTATCTAACTCTCTCTTCTTTTTTGGGTCTACTCCAACATAACAAGAAATCCTAAAGAAAGACAACTCCGTTTTGTCCACATTGTTATCGATCCAAAAGCACATAACAAGAACATTACTGCTATGCGTGTTGCGTTCTTGGTTTTCCTCTCGATTAGCTTTGATACACTCCCCTTATATTCTTCTGTTTTCCTCTATTCTTGTGCGATAGAGAGAAACAAAGATGGCTGAAGTATCGCCGAAAATCATAATTCCTAAGACATTTTAGTTTTCAAGAGACGACCTTGTAAGTCATATAACACTCATTTAGGACCTTATCAAAGCTCCTTTGATTGTTCCCATCCTAAAACTTGGGGTCTACACATGCTTAGCCATGATGCTCATGCTCTTCATAGAGAGACTTTACATGGGCATTGTAATTATCCTCGTAAAGCTCTTCTGGAAAAAGCCTGACAAGCGTTACAAATAAAATAATTGCTTTCATAAATTAAACAAAAACTACATAAAAGTTAAGTAAGAAAGAAAAATATGAACCTGAAGATTGTCGGTTGAAACTTCCGAGTAAAAACATCCAAATGAAAAGGAGGTAGGATTTTATAAAAGAGTTATCATATAATTGAGAGAGAAGTAAATGTTGAATTGGATATTGCATTTTTAGATTAAATTCCTGAGGAAAGTAATCTAAATATCAAAGGGTTACGAGATTTAGAATCCAAGTAAAGTGCTACTACTTTCCTTAGATTGAGAAAATCTTTACTTTCTTAATTACTTAAAAAAATGAATCAAACGTAATAATATAAATTTTATGAAAAATATTACTTTCCTAAGTAAGAATTCATGCCATTTAAACAAGGCCTTAGTGTATGGGAAAAATTATATGACCTAGTATAGTAAAACAATCCCCACTGCTATAAAAATAATGGGTACACCAATCTTTAATCCTCCTAACACTTTAGGAATCAACAAGTGTCAAAAAATTCACCAGCAATGGTGGATGGCAAAGTAGTAAAGCCCTCTAACAAGTATCTTAGCGTGAATAACAAGAGGAAATAAAACAATAAATTACTTACACCAAAATGTAGCTTACACAATCAGGAACAATATACTAAAATCTTAGCTCAGTTAGAGATAGTTTACACCTTCGAATCTCTAATGAAGAGACTAATTTTTTCCCTTCTTGGTTTTTGTTATTCCAACTTTTTTCTTTTATTTCGTTTTATTTCTTGTCCCCGACTTCCACTTTTATCTCTTTTAAATCTTTGTTTTGTTTTATTTTATTAATATTTGTATATGATAAACCCACTTGCCCATTATATTTTTATCAAAATCAAAGTAAATGGATAGAAATGATGAAATATGAAGAAAAAGGATGGTCAAAACATAATTAGGAAATCGTGGAAACTCATAACAAGGAAAAGGAGAAAACGTCATGTTATGAAAATTAGCAAAAGTTACATATGCGAATTGTGGTGGTCCAGTCCAGACTCCAGACTAAGAGTCCAACGCATGCGTGAATTTTACAAGGAAAGACCTTTTTGTTTTAGTCAGTCGAAACGACAGAAGAAATTTGGATATTCTTTGGGAGACTTGAGCTCATAAACCCACTCTCCGTATCTACACCCTTTTTTCCTTGGTAACAAAGCCTAACCCGTATGTCCTTTCCTCCGCTAGTACTATAAACAGCTCGCAGGCTTGTTTGGAAGACCTGTTTTAGCCATTTCTCAAACAAACTGTTAATAAAAGAACCTGATCCCTCCCTTATCTCTTCTAATAACCTCTTTTCCACGTTAAACCTAACCGTGTTTGTAACCCCAAAAATCTCTTCGAAGCAGCACTTCATTTTGGACGACAAAACCTCTGCCATCTCCTTGTCTTGAGCCTTATTTCGATCGAAAATAAAGCTATTCTTGATCGAATCAAGAAACCCATGTGTGGTTAGCGGATCAGATGTGGTTTCACGCGTCAGATCGCTCGACATGGGGCTAAGCTCCCCTGGTAATTTGACGTCGCTTTCGTCTTCCTCATTGGCCATTACATTAAGGTCTAGGGCGTTGGAAGCTGAGTACCCTGACTTTTCATTCACTATGGGAGTCCTGTTTTTGCTTACAGTCTCGATATCCCATTCCGCTTTTCTCTTGTGTTCAGCGTTGAGAATTTTGAAACTCTCAGAATGGTGGTCTTCATCAACCTTCAGATTCATTTGGATGACAGAATCAGAGTTTCCAACGATCCCATCTTTATGGGTCGTCGTAATCCCCTTGGTCAAAATGAATATTGCATGGCAATGATTTTTCGTCTCTTTTTTTGGTTCTTCAAAATTTCCTGTTTCGAATCCATCAGCAAGAAATTTTAAGAACTTGGTGTCAGCAAAATCAATCTCTTCTACCAAAACCACAACTCTTTCTTGCTTTTTTAGGGCTCTAGCAATAATTTCTGAACATGGGGTCGCCTCACTATCTCGTTTCATCATGTTAAAGTGGAGTAGTAAATCAGCAGACCCGAGAACCGATTCTGCAACGGCAAGTGAAAATCTTCTTTTGCCGACGGTGTCATTGCCTTGAATCATTAACCACGTATCCCTGTTGATGGATTTGGATTGGCACACCACTTCTAAGATCGAAGGTATGGTTTTAGATTGCCAAGGAACATTCTCTTGCAATAATTTTTTCAAATCTTCTCCCCCTTTCTTCAATTTCCCCGAATCTGTGAACGAAGAATTTCCCAGAGCAAGTGTTATCTTCACTTCCTTGTCGTCGGTATTCTTGAGATTATTCAAGCTTAATTCCCCTGTTTGGTGCTTTTGAGTGCTATTTCCAATGCAGAACTCCATTATGCAGGATTGTTGTCGTCTGAATTTTGGCACACTGGAACTTTGATTCGGCTTTAATCGTGAATCTGCAAACGAGATAGATTTTGGATCTGGGAAGTTGCAACTTTGGCTTGCCCACCATGGGCATGATGAAGCGTGTGAATGGTTCTTTCCAACTAGGTTTTGATTGTTCCACATAGTGGGAACAGCAGGGCATTGAGAGTGGCTTGTATTATGATGAATACTTTGGCATAATCTTTTCCATTTTCTCCGCAACTCAACCAATTCAGACTGCCATTTTTTTTTTCAAAGTTAGAGGTCATCAAACACTAGCACTGCATTAGAAACCAAACTTTAAGATTCCAATTTCAGTTGCTGTTACCTTTGTATTCGTATTGTTTCCATGAGTTTGACGCCAAGGGGATAAAGGTTTTTGTAGGCTTGGTTTAAATAATTGTGCTTCTTTTTCGTAATTAGAGGTGCACTCTGGACAGCAACTGAAGTTGTCTCCTTCCTCCTTGCTTAAAATTGGCTTTGCTTCCAACACTTGTGGTGGGTTTTGTGAGAAGGCTATCCTCGAATCTTGGAAGCTGCAAAAAGCACATAAGCTCCATCTCAATTTCCTTTATTTATTGATCAGACACTTAAATCTTTTAGTTGATTTTTAACTTTTAGTTCAGAAAGACGCAATTCTGCAAATAATATTCTAACCAAGTAACTCATATCCGTAATCAGGCTTTCAATTGCTAATCTAAAACATGTACAAGTTACAAAACAGTAGAGTTTCGCGTTGGATTGTGCTTCCTCTTACGAAGTATATACGACAAATATCTGGCAGACGAGAAAGTCGATCAAAAATGCCAAATCCCAAAAGTCAAAAAGAAATGAAAAGAAGTCATGATTAGAAACGACTAAGATGAATTTATTCTTAAAATTCTACGTTTGGAGAAAAGGATTGTCTTTGATTTATAATTTTCCACGGTTTTCCGGCGATTGTGCTTTTATTTAATATTTTGAAAAGAAAAAAGAAATATCAGACGTTATGTGTCGTGACAAAATGTAAGTAAAACTCAGAGGACAGTGATTCGCATGTCTCACCAAACCCTACTTTTTCGTCAGAGATTTGGCATTATTAAGACCATAAAGGCGACCATCGGAGAAAGTACAAAAGCAAACAAAGAATCATAGGAATGGACAATCCATATGTCTATTGATCTGCGCATGGTAAAAATAACGAGCCAAAGTAAATGCAAAATTACGAAACGAGAAAAGCAACATGAGTCATACCTTGAAGCACGTAGGCTTAGGCCAAGCCCACCCGAGGGAACAGAAACAACTTGAAGCGCCCATTGATTCTCAAGAGAAGGTTGCCTCATCAAGCACTTCATGTATGTTTGGTAATTTGCAGTGGCCAGTAACCACACCTTTCTGTCTGAGCTGCAATAATCAGACAATAGGTTTCCAATTTCTGAAACTAAGTGATCAACCGGACTATAAACAGCACCTTCACGGTTGAAAGCAGTTTCCTCAACTGTCCATTTCAGGTCTCCAGTATAGATAATAGCCCCACATTCAGCGAGAGAATCAATCTTTCTCCTCAGTTCTGAGATTTTCATGTCAACATCTTCGCTTTCCATGAGCCTCACCGACACTGGTGCAAACTGGAACTTGATGAACTGGGTTTGCTTCAACTCCAAAGGAACATCTCCTCTCTCTAGCTTTCCCAAGAGTTCCCCGACAAGACCTTCGGTTAGGGACACGCAATCACCGACTATAACGCTATTCTTTTTCCTTTTTCTCAGGAATACCTCTAACACCAACTTAATGTCTTCCTTCACAGAAGCTGAATCTCTCAGATAGTTTGTTGATAGCTTCTTAAGTGGTGAAAATAGAACTTGGTTTTGTTCAGAAGAGTAAGTCAAGAATTGCGTCTGCCAAAAAGTGGATGAGTTGATGATATCTCTATGTGTTTCAGTTGCAGAAGGAGAAGACGGTGAAGAAAAAACTCCACCAGAAGTGCTATAGCACTGAAATACAGAAGATGCTGAGCAGTCCTCAATATGGCTCTTAACAGCAGTACTAGAGAAACCAGCTTCTCTCATAACCCTACTCACACTAGGGTCATCTAAGATGGATATCACGAGTTGTTCCAACTCAACCTTTATAGTCAAAAGAGGTTGCTGTTGCTGTTGTTCTATGCAACCTCTTCTCTGGTGTGCTTGAGCTCGTTTGAGAGCTGCAATAAGAGCGTTAGAAAGAGAGGGTTGGCCATGAAGCAACGGACCAGGTGTCGTTGGAAGTCTGTTCAAAGCCACATTGAAGCAAAGCTCAAGTGCTCTGCAATGGAGATGAAGTGGAGTTTGATGAGGTTGACATTTGAGACAAGCCCTTCTCAAAATACTGGTTCTCGAGCTCAGCAGAGTTGCGGCGACGTGAAGGGGAGTGGCCTGAGCATGGCCTCTCCTCCTTGCTAAGCTTAGAGAATGCTTCAATACTGAAGCAGCCTCTGTTGTGAGGGTCTGCTGGACCGTACAAGCTCCTGATCGCATCACTTGGCCAAACCCACCCCCCAACCGCCCCCTTTCTGATTGCACCTCAGTTCTTCTAGGATTAAATTCTTATCTCTTTTTCTTACTTTCTTTATCTTTCTCTCTTACCAAACACCACCCCAGCCCCTCTTAAGAAGTGCAAGAAGTAATAAACACAACTTAGCTCTAAGAAAATAGCAAGCAAAAGCTTCCTCTTTTGCTCTAAGAGGGAAGAGAAACCAGATAAAAATCTTCGAGTAAGGAGAGATGGTTTGAGAGGAGATTTTTCGGAGGGAGAGCTTGAAGATCACAGTAGAGTAGAATTTTACACAAAACCGGTCTAGACCACTTCTTTATACTTCTTATTATTGATCTCGTTTCTTTTTTTCAAATCTATGCAGGCAGCTTTTTTCCACTTTTATTTCCACTTCCTTGCTTAAAGCTATTCTCTCTCCTGACTGGGTTTTGCTGTTAGAGTATGTTATCATCTTTTTATGTAACCCAAAATGTTCCTTTGAAAAGGTGCTACAAGTCTAATGCGTGACTTATGATTGTTTTTTTTTTAAAAGGTAAATCAAAGAATTCTATTAACTCAAATCATCTCGAATTACATCCACGATACAATCAGGAATCATATCTCAGTGTTGGAAACTAGCATAAGACAAAGCATGCTTCGCAATTAATTGAATATGGGATAAGGGATAAGAAAAGAAAAGGTTACTTTAAGTATTTGTTTGGTTTTATTTTATTTTGTATTTTTGTTGATGATTTTTCATTTTTTTAATAACACAATAAATATTTTATTTTAATATAGATTATAATAAATATTAACATGATATTATTAAAGTAATAGTTAGTAAATTTTTAATTATAAAACAATGCTTATTGAAATATATTAATATTTAAAATTTCATATCATTAAATAGCTTAAATATTCAATTATTTAATAAATTCATATTTTGGAAAATTAAAAATATTTTTATGATTTTTATAAATTATATAAAATAAGAATAGAACAAATGTAGAAATAAAAAACTTAACTAAATAATTTGAAATGAAATTAAAACAAAAATTAAACCAATAAATCTTTTAACAATCAATCCAATTATCTGGAAATTGCAGGAAAGAGTTCAAGTATATTGAGTTTTATATTTATCCTAAATATTTACGAGAATATATATCAGAGTAACATTTCTATTTATGAACAATGTTACAAAAATGAGTTTTGTTTATAAAATAATGTCAATAGAAATTCCACTCAGATACATAATCTAATACTATACAACTTTACCTCTAAAGTAGTAGATATAATTAGTAAAAGTATACGCTAAAATTTTTAGCAATATAGGTATAAAAATATGATGTATATGCCATTTTTATTTTCTGTAATTAATTTATGTATGTAGACCAATGATTAAGTCCTCCTTTTCTCATCGATTAAATTCATGTAACTTACTGGTATTTGCTAAATTAGTTACTAAGGGTAAGAAGTATAGTATTCTTAACGTTACTCGATTCTACTTGAATGATAAAAGGGCAGATTTAATTGAGTGGGACCCAGAATTCAAAATATTTACTGAGACGGAGTTATTTTTCCCTTGTTTACTCCACGTCAGCGCCTCTGAATGGGCAGACAAGTCCAGCAGGAATTCAAAAAGAAAAGGCAGAAAGAAGCACCCAGTCTGTCTGTGTAGAGGAGAATGAGAGATAAATTAAAAAGCAAGACACAAATTTTTATGCTTTTCCTTTTAAAAAAGATACATATTAACAAATAGTTAATGGTTCTATAAATAAACCTCTCTCTCTCTCCACGCCAATCCTCGTAGAGAGACAGCATTTTATTCCCAAGGTACCCAGAAAGCAACCCTCTGTCTGCCTCTGCTCTCTTACATTAGCATTATTGGCTTCTTTTCTCAGCTTTCTATCTCTCCATACTCCTCTGCAAACTGCAATCACCTTTTGTCTTAATCCCATCTAAACTCCAACAACTCAATCTAAAAGGTTTTTTCGTTTTCCAAATGAAGAAAGTAAAAACAGAAATCCACTGTTATAAATATAGACAACATTATTGACATTTTGTTCTTGTCAAGACAATGTACTATGCCTCTGCATGCTTCTAGATCAACAAACACGCCTAATCAAAACCCCTTTTTGACCATCATTTATTTACGAACGAACCAAATTCTAGATGAATATTTTATGTTAAGGAAAAGGCTTTCTGATCAATCACAACTATTATGTATTTATTTATATTGAAAACAACATGTTATAACTGAAAATGTAATACGATTATGCAAATTATGTTTGCCATTCAAGATTTAAACCTTAATGTAAAAAAACATTAAACTATTTGACACCAATGTTCATTAAACATTAACTTGTTTTTGTTTAGTCTACCTAAAATGTTTCAAGTTACTGTTGTGTATTCCGTCAAGTGCTACATTGGCAAATTGTTACTTCTTGTAACATGCTACAAATTTTGGATCTACGAATTTCTGTATCAAAACTTCCTACATAATTGAACTTCGATATAGAAAAGACAGGCATTTAATATAAAGAAAAGCATAGTAGTGCACGTACTGACGAGCCATGCTAATAATAAGTGCTAAATAGGAGCTTGCGCAGCGTCCATGTCCACCTACCAAATATAATTATTGGACTGGGCTTATGCTTTCATCTGGCAGTTGTTTGCAGTTCTAAGCATGCCAGGTCAGCTGCAGCATTCAAACAATAAACACTATAATTGTCTACGTTGTCTCGCAGGTCGGGACCGCCTCAACGTTTGCAAACGCCCTAATTATTACTGTTAGGAAACTCAATCCTCTTGTCTTCATTTTATTTTTTATCAAGTCTAATATTTAAGATGCTTGGAAACTCTTTTGATTAAACCCTTTTTATTTTTTATTTTTTATATTCTATTTATTAGTATCACAGATGGTTAAATTTGATTTTTCTGTCCTCTCATGTGAGTTGTAATATTGTATAATGAGTCACTGTGGTAAAATAAAAAATTCATTATTTACTTGAAAAAAGTTCTACTGATTTGGACTTGATTATTGACACTATTAGGAAAAACTAACTTCCTTAAGTTCATGGGTTCACTTTTTAATTTCGGTAAAACTCTTGGAAGTACTTAATCCTTGAATCAAGAATTGACTTAGGCATTAAAATACTAATACTGGAGCAACTTGCAACATTATTTTTGTAGAAGCACGACAATAGTTTGAATAGGTTTACACTCGGTACATGATATATGTTGTTGAACATTAAGCATATGTTTAAACAATATCAATCATCGCCATTTGTGGGAATTTGATCAAAAAATCAATGATGACATACGAATTCATGAAGTTTTGCAATATGAAGATCAAGGCCAGTAGGAGCAATCTAGAGGATTGAAATGGGTTATATTCGTTAACTTGTAAAAGCAAGTCAAAGGACTTATGCATATAATTCGCCAATAGCAAAAGGCTCCCAAGACAGTGGAAGAGACAATAACATTGCTAAGCCTGGTAAACTGTCCATAGCAAGGTGTTATAATGATCATCATCATTGTCCGAATCCAGAGAATGGTAGAAATGAGATGAACTTCCTACTAGACATTGCCACACCTTTTAGTATCTCAAAAGATAGTTCTTTTACGTAAGAGACTGTAAGTGAGATGCCTTTCCGAAAATTCAAAATAAACTTCGAGGAGTATAATGGTATAGCGAACTACACGGATTAGGTGTTGTGCCCAAATAAGTTTTAAAAATACCTAGGCTATCCTACTTGCAAGTATATGAGGTAGTTGTAGTGATTACCTAGGGTCATCCCCCATGGGAGTGAAATTGGTTCACTTAAATTAATTTTGATCAAAAACAAAAATAAACACAATCCTAAATATTCTATCCCGATTGTTGAGTGAAGGCTTTAAAAGAAAATCACAAATAAGTATGAAAAGTAAACGATTCAACTGGAAGTAAAGATGAATAGATTAATCGAAATGGAAGACTCTTGATAATTAATTTCACTAATTTAATCTCCTATATATGATTAAGGGAAATGATTGCTTAGTTGTCTTACTGAAATTAACTGTTGGCCTCAAAATCTGCTCGAATAATAAACTAATCTAACTTTCATATTCAACAAGTTATTATTCGAATTAATTATGAAAATCCGACTACTAATTACCACTTAAGTTAATATATTTCTAGTTCTTAACCTAAGCATCCATAGTTTCTCAATCATATTAAACTTCTCCTCTCAGTCCTTCATTTAGTACTAAAAATGATGTAAAGTTTAGTCATTCTATTATATCCATTCAGCTCAGAAATCATAGAAATAAATAAGATAACAAATTTGTAACTCAATCATGCATAGTCAACGAAAGTAGCTATATTAATTCTCAAGAAAAAGAAATAAGCCCATCATAGCATAAACACAGTTCATCATCTCCGTACACTTTAGTCCCATGTTTCTATCAATAGAACTATTAAAGCAATAAAATAGTGGATATTAAATGAACTATGAAAAGGTAACAAAG
The DNA here is from genome assembly GCA_027563595.1 of Erythroxylum suave. Classification (NCBI taxonomy): domain Eukaryota; kingdom Viridiplantae; phylum Streptophyta; class Magnoliopsida; order Malpighiales; family Erythroxylaceae; genus Erythroxylum; species Erythroxylum suave. The sequence goes on along the minus strand of JAOSBN010000008.1, from coordinate 32,872,885 downwards.
TAATAGTCATTAAGCTAACAAAGTAATAAGTTCAGTAAATAAACAAGAAACTAAGCAATAAATGAAAAATAAAATGAGCAAACAAGGATCGGATGAGGGATTGTAGTTGGTCTCCTGCCCCTTTTAAGCTTCCTGCATTAGCTCTCGCCTTCTGCTTCAGCTTGTTCTCACCCAACCAAATGGTTACTCAAGTTCAATGCATTTAGCTCTGACTCTCGACCTCTGTCCCTCACTTCCAACTCTCTAATGTGTTTGTCTCTTCTTCATCGACTCACTCTGTTTCTCTCTTCTTTCTCTTTATCTCCTTGTGCCTCCCTAATGTATGTCTGCGTGTAGAATGAAGAATGAAGAGTGTAAAATGGAATGAATGATTCCTCTTCACCGCCACCCTTTCCTTCTATTTGTAGAATGCTCTTAGGTCTAAGGTTTTGTGCCCTCAACCTCTGTAGCTGCCAAGTAATAACTAAAACAATTACTGAAAAATGAAGTGGGTCATGACTGAACGTGACTTACACATGCACGAACGTGAATGTAAGCCATAACTGTGACTGGCACAAGCACGGCTATGCATATAAGTTACGAGTGTGACTTGGACATGCACGACTATGCATGTAAGTGTGACTTACATACACAATTCTTCTTATTTAGTTCATGCCACATTCACAAAATAATCCGATTAAGATTCATGCAACATGCACACCAATTTCACTCAATCTATGTCACATTTGGATCAGAAAACAAGGATTTATAATCAAAATCAAGATATAAGAGCAATTAAATGAAGTAAATCATACGTCAATAAGATACTTGTATACGATAAACTAGATACACAAGAAGGGGGGGGGGGGGTTTGAATGATGTATCCTTTTCGTAAATACAAATCAAAAGGAATAATGAGAACTTCTTGAACTTGTTAAAAGATTATTGCAAAGTTTATACGAAAATTGTGTTTGAATCAAATCGCAAATTACTTCTATAGTCACGTTTAACAATAAAAATAAACTAAAGTAAAAAGGGTAAGAGTATAGACATTGCAATTTTATACTGGTTCACCCCAAACCGTGGGCTACGTCTAGTCCTCAGAGTTTGTCTGAGTGTTTCACTATACTTCACAAAGAAACAAGTATTCTTTCTTTTCTTCTAGAGCCTCTTCAGGTCTCTCTCAAAAAGTATTCTTTTCTTTGACTTAGCCTCTTCTGGCTCTCAATGTTTTCTCTCTCACTAGAAAGATGTTGTGAGCTTTGTTACAGTAAAAGTAGCTCGCTAATAATTTCACTACTGAATTTTTAAGTAAACACTAGTACGTTCAAAGATCAAAAGCTTTCTTCAAATAGTTGTCTAATTCGTCAGACTTGTCTCACTCGATATTCTTCGATTGCGACTGATATTTATAGTCTCTGTAACATCCCACCCCCTACAGGAAGGGTAGAATGATAATTTTACTTAGGATGAGAGTGATTGGGCTTAAATAGGATTGTTCATGCATACTGGTTTTGGAAAATAGTGAAACTGTTGCACATGAAACTGTACATGCATTCATG
>JAOSBN010000008.1:32835816-32870098 GCA_027563595.1 Erythroxylum suave | reverse complement strand
CCAGTCCTCAGAGTTCGTCTGAGTGTTTCACTATACTTCACAAAGATACAAGTATTCTTTCTTTTCTTCTAGAGCCTCTTCAAGTCTCTCTCACAAAGTATTCTTTTCTCTGACTTAGCCTCTTCAGGCTCTCAATGTCTTCTCTTCCGAGTATTGTCTTTGTCTTGTCATTCTTCTGTACTTTACGCTTCGTCTTTGTTTTGTACTTCGTCTGGTTTGCATTTCGATTGGATTGCATTTAGTCTAGATTGCATTTCATCTGGATTGCATTTCGTTTGGATTGCATTTCATCTGGATTGCATTTCGTCTGGATTGCATTTTGTCTGTATTGTATTTCATCTGGATTGCATTTCGTCTGGATTACATTTCGTCTGAATTGCATTTCGTCTGTGTTATATTTGCACTTTGTCTGGCTTTTGTTCTTTCACTTCATCTGTCTTTTGTTCTTGCATTTCGTCTGTCTTTCATTCCATCTATCTTTTGTACTTGCGTTTCGTCTGGATTTCATTCTGTCTGTCTTTTGTTCTTGCATTTCGTCTGTCTTTCATTCCGTCTGTCTTTTATTCTTCTGCACACTTAACACACTTGTTAAAACGTTCATTTGTTTCTAACATTATTATTATTAGTTTGTCATCAAAATTATGACATCGTAAAGTCTTCCTGACTTAACATTAAAAGCAATAAAAACTAGACACAACAATTCCCCCACACTTAAACTATTCTTGTCCTCAAGCAAAATAAAGAACACTAGACTATACAAGAACAAACAATGGAAACAACATTTTTTCTAAATAATTGTCAAAGATATCAACGATGATTTCAATAAACACAACCTAAGAACTTGAAACTCATAATCCTCCATGAACAAGCTATTCTTCATATATTTAGCCAAAATCAACAAGTACATCAATTCAAAGGACCATTAATAAGTGTGATAGATAATCACTCCACTCTCTATCCTCTCAAGCATTTAAAGGTAGGGTATATTCACTCATCATTCATTTCATATAAGGCATCAACTATAAGCTTACTTATTAATCCATTCTCCACCACTCATATTAAAACACAAACATCAATCCAAAGGTCTTTATTTTAGTTATAATGGAGCCGGGTTAAGGATAGGAAAAAGAAAAATTGTACTCAATTCTTTCCTCTCATTTAAGAAAATTAGCACTTCCCCCTTCTTCTTTTTTTAGTTCTCTCCTCTTCTTTTCATGTTTTAGTCATCTTCTGTTACTTTCTTTTCTTTTCTATTTCTTTTTCTTAATTTTTTCTTTTTCTTTTTTCTTTTTGATTGATTTTTTTCTTTTTTACTATAGTTGTCATTTTTCATTTGTCATTTTTTTATTTAAAACAAGATCAAGTTTAGAAGAGGAAAAATGTAGAGGAGAGATACAAATTATTACAATCCTACCTATTCCTAACTCAAAAGCCAACTATATGCTATGATTCCCCCACACTTGTTCAAACAATTATTCCCTAACCCAATCATACACATTCAAATGCTCAACTTGCCTTATGGTAGGTACAACGAAAAGGATAAATGATTAAAGTCAAGGCTCATATTTTGGATTTAAAAAAAGAAAAGGTTTCACGTTAAGCTCACAGGGGTCACTAAAGGTAACATCATGGTGGCCTTTTAAGCAAAGGGGTAAATCTTAGTTGCCTTCATCATTTCAACATTTGCATAAGATTATATGATTTCAACTAGTATTTGTAAGCAAATTCTAGAGTTCCTTAATCATGAAAGAACACTCTCAACAAAGAATACTTGAATTAGTGTTTCATAGTTCAAAAAGGTTCAAATTCTTACCAAATGAAAAATGTCATTCATCTATCACAACAAGTTAATGTCCTTCTAACCGAAATCCAAGTTAATCAGTCTAAGCATGCAAGTATACTCATTCACTCATATTATACATTTCTAATCCCGTTTGAGTTCATTTAATAATCATGCATCTCTAAATATTAAATGGGAAAAACCAACACACTATACACAAATAATGTTTTTTTTACTAGTCCCTCCCATACTTGAACATCACACAATTCCTAATATGATACAAAAAAGTAAAAGAGGGGTCTAATACAAAAAAAAATTAACAAAAACAAGGACAAGCATTAAAACTAAAAGAAATTAAACTAACATGAATAAAGAAAGGGACAGAAATATGATATGAATGAGGTGGTGATCATTGTGTTGATCTAGTGTGGAACGTGGTGTACTGCATCGAGGAATGAAGAACAACTGTAAGGAAAATAGATAGAAGAGACAAGAGAGTAGGCCTGCCCATATAAAGAAAACAAACTAAGTTAAGGTTTACTAAGAAAATTGACAACAAGCAGATAATTAGAAAAAACATAAATTAAATGGGTTGCTTTTTTAACGTCTTATAGCTGGATGCCTTAATGGTCATGCTCTAGGTGGGTCACTCAAAATGATTGATTCCACCGTTTCCTCCTTTTCATGTGGATCCATCTCCAAGAATTTTCCAAGCACTTCCTCAGCTATATCCATTAACAATTGGTAGCATTCATCACCCTCTTTAGCCAAGTCCAACTTCTTTTCTTCTTCTTCCTATAAGGCGAAATCAAATTGGCAGCATTAAAATGACCAACAAAAGAACAATCTTTAGAAATAGTAGAAGTAGGAATAAGTTCAACATTAAAGATAAAAAATTCTATTGTTTCTCTCAAAATAGTCATGCTTAGCTTCCCATTCTTGGCATCAATCAACATATTGGTAGTGGCCATAAAAGGCCTCCCTAGAAGTATGGCGTGCTCCTTCCCTTACTGTTTAACCTTCCCTATATCTAAGACCACAAAGTTTATAGGAATAATTAATCCTACGACTTTCACTAACATATCCTCGATTATTCCTTTTAGATAATGGATTGACCTATTAGCTAATTACAAACTCATGTTTGTAGGTCTTAACTGTCCTAGATATAATTTCTCATAAATAGATTGAGGTATAAGGTTTATACTCACCCTAAGGTCAAGCATACTCTTAAGGTTTATACTCACCCCAAGGTCTATCATACCCTTAACCTCATCATCATTACCTATTGCTACTTACACAAGAAAATTCCCTGGATCCTTAAATTTGGTTACTGCTGTAGCACTGCACTTGCAACCTCTAAAACTATCACCTTCTCATTTGGCTCGAACTTCTGTTTCTTGGTTTTTAGTTCCTTGAAGAACTTCACATAATTTGGAATGTTTTTGATCAAAACTAACGAAGGAAGGTCAATATTAACTTTAGAAAACACGATATAAAGATAAAACAAATTGGTTTATTTTGTTTCAATTCCTTAAGGTGGTTTAGATATGGGATCCATGGTCTATAAGGATTAGTCACCTTATGCAATCTTGGTCCTTCATCGTAATCAGTTGCATGCCCTAGTTTTTCACCTTTCTTAACCTGACTTGATGAGTTATCGTGCCCATTGCTTCCTCCATTCTACCCACCTTCTTCATTGGGAAGGCTCTCCTCCTCTTTATCACCTTTTCCAGATAGATTAGAAGGGAATATTAACTGCCTGGGCTTGCTTGGGTTGACTAGAAAAATTCTCTTTTTGATTGTTGAGCATTTGAGTTGTAAGTTGCCCTACTTGGATCTTAATCCTCTTCACAAATGCCTCCAAAGAATCAAACGTCTTGTTGTTCATTTCTTGATTTTGAGTTGTGACCTGAATAAAGGCATTTAGGCATTCCTCCAAAGAAGGCTTACTTAGTAGGTTTTGAAGTGATGATTGCCCTTGGTAGTAATTTGGCATATGAAAATTTTGGTATTGTGGTTGAGGTTGTACTAGTGGATTATTGGTTTTCCATGAAAAATTGTAGTGGTTTCTCCAACTAAGGTTGCAGGTGTTTGAGTACAGATCATTTCACTCCCTTGGTTGAAAATTGTAGAGTGAGTTCACTTGTTTTTCCCCATCTGTAAAAGGCTCACAAGAATACGAACAAATGTTAGCTGCATAACCACAAGTTCCACATATACCACCTACCTCTTAATTTGGAACTTTTTGGGGTAGTCTTATAATTAAGATCTTTAAATGCCTTATTAACTCAGCTAATTTCATAGCCAATTATTCATTTAAGTTCACTTTATGAACTCTAACTCTTGTTCCCCTCATACTTTTTGGTTAAGAATTGACCCCCAATATTTCGAAGATCTCATACGGTTCTTCAGCTGTCTTCTCTCCCACAACTCCTCTTGCTGCGTTGTCAACTGTATACTAACATTGTTTTGTCAATCCATCTTAAAAGAACTGGTTTTGCATATGGACTAGAAAATGATGGTATGGACACTGAATGAGCAGTAGTTTGGAGTGTTCCCATGCCTCATAGAATGACTCTCCCTCCATTTGAGCGAAGGTAGCTATCTTTATTCGTAACTTAAAAGTCTTCTGGTGGGAATCGAATTTTCCCATGAGGTTATTGTACACCTCTTCCCATGTATTCAGTGAATCAAGTGGAAGGGTCGTCAGCCATACCTTGGACTAATCCTTTAATATGTATGGGAAGCATCTCATCCTGAGTTGATCTTCATCTAGGCCATCCAACTGGAATGTCTGGAGAGTGGTAGAATTTTTGAATGAATTTTAAAGGGTCTTTATTAGGAATCCCATAGAATGATGGTTGCATTTTCTAGTGGATACTCGTCAATTCATAGTTCCTAGCTTCCTTCCCTATCGTATGCACGAAGTGGCAGTATTGATTACTGGTTTGCCATACTCCTTCATCACTAGCTGCCTTTCACCCATCTCTTGATATTTTGGTTTGGGTCCCTCGAGATTGTCTTCAATATCCCTTAGAGGTACTCTTATTTAATGTACGTTGTCAATAAAAGGAGCAAGTTCACCTTCCTGAGACCTCCTTCCTTATATAAACCAAATAAAAACAATAGTAAATTAATAAGAATATTACTAAAACAATGCAGTGAAATATCATGACAAAAATACATGCATGAACAGACAAAACAATCGAAAAAAAATCAAAATAACTTCAGCAAACAAAAAAATCAAAATTAATTCAAGTTCAAAATACTAAACACCTTAGATATGAGGTAGTTGTAGTGATTACCAAAGGTCATCTCCCACATAGGTGAAATTGGTTCACTTAAATTAATTTTGAAAAAATGTAATTCTAAACATTCTATCCGATTGTTGACTGAAGGTTTTAAAAGAAAATCGCAAATTAGTCTGAAAAGTAAATGATTCAATCAGAAGCAAAGACAAATAGATTAATCGAAATAGAAGACTCTTGAGAATTAATTTCACTAATTTAATCTTCTATGTATGATTAAGGGAAATGATCGGTTAGTTGTCTTACTAAAATTAACAGTTAGGTTCTAAATCAACTCAAATAATAAACTAATCTAACTTTCATATTCAATAAGTTATTATTTGAATTAATTATGAAAACCTGACTGCTAATTACTAATTAAGTTAATATATTTCTAGTTCTTAACCTAAGTTTCAATGGTTTCTCAATCCGTATTAAACTTCTCCTCTTAGTCACTCATTTAATATTAAAAATGATGCAAAGTTTGGCCATTCTATTACATCCATTTACATTAGAAGCCACATAAATGAATAAGATAACAAATTCGTAACTTAATCATACATAGTTAATGAAAATATCTACATTAATTCTCAAGAAAAAGAGATTAGCCCATCATAGTATAAACATAGTTGATCATCTCCATACACTTCAGTCCCATGTTACTATCAACGGAAGCATTAAAGAAATAAAACAGTGAATACTAGATGAACTATGAAAAGATGACAAAGTAACCATCGGTTAAGCTAACAAAGAAATAGGTTCAATAAATAAACAAGAAACTAAGGAATAGGTGAAAAATAGAATGAGAAAATAAGGATCGGATGAGGGAGTGTGGATGGTGTCCTGCCCCTCTCAAGCTTCTGGCATTATCTCTCGCATTCTGCTTCAGCTTATTCTCACCCAACCGAATGGTTACTTAAGTTTAATAGATTCAACTCTGACTCTTGCTTTCGGCCTCTGTCCCTAGCTTCAACCTCTTTGCTATATTTCTCTCTTCTTTACCAACTCACTCTATTTCTGTTCTTTCTCTTTATCTCTTCGTGCCTCCCAAATGTGTCTGTCCATGTGTAGAATAAAGAATGGAGAGTGTAAAATGGAATGAATGAGTCCTCTTTGTTACCACCGTGATATACTGTCTCTTAAATTGTTGAGGGTTAAAGGTTTAGAAGATTAAGCACATGCATATTGTATTAATCAATTGACATATTCCAGGATGCTTGGATATGATTTTGATAAATTAGTATTAAATTAGAAATTTATGGATTTAAGTTAGTAATTAGGAGTTAATCGTTAAAAATCAGAAGTTTGAAGAGTCAATATGTAAATTAACTCAGTAAATTTCCTAAATGGTAAAATTAAAGACAAGTGACACTTTATATTTGCGATAAGTGGCCCTTTATATTTGTGACAAATGGCATGTTAGACTAGAATGGTAACATATGTAGCTTTAGCCTTAAAATTGGTAATATGTGTAGCCTTACAAGTAGTGACATATGGAGGCTTAAATGAGTGACATGTGGAGCCTAAAGTTAATAACACATGGACCAATACAATTGTAACATATGGATTAATAGAAGGATGACATATGGACTGATAGAATGGTGACATATGGACCAATGAAACGGTGACACATGGATTAGTTTGACCTTCTTTGAACTTTCTAGAAAAAATAGATTTAAAAGACAACTTAAAGGAGAGTAAAAGTCTGCCATGAGGTTAGAAGAGGGAGGAAAACAAAAGTGAGAGAGAAGGAAAGAAAAAGGGAAAGAAAAGAGGAGAAGGAAAGAAGTTACCAAGGTAAGTCGAAATTCTAGTTTTAATTTCATCTTTCTCTTTCAATTTGTTTTACATATCTTTAGAGCATGAATTTGAAGACACTAAAACAACAAAAGTTTTAGATATAGGTCTTAGCTTGACCTAGTGAAAGTGGCTTGATAAAATAGTTACTAGAGCTTGAGTTATGCATGTTTACCTAATACAGCCTATAACAGACCCCTGTCAGCAACCTTATTTTATTTCTTGATTTTTAAGGGCTTTAGAACCAGAATTAGTCAAATTAAAAAACATGAAAAATGGTTATTGATGTCTTAGCAATGCTTATGTGAAATGGCTTGGCTAGAAGATGTCTTGATAATGATTTATTGTTATTTAAGCATTGGTAATTTGGATAGGGATTATATTCTAAAGGGAGATGATGTTAGTTAATTTTTTGATATATTAAGACTAATGGAAGTCTAGTTTCAGGTGGCATAATAATCATGGTATTTGGAAGAGAGAGTTATGATTAAAAGAAGACAACTTGTTCATAAAGCAACATTAGTAAAAAAAAGGATATAAACATTGGACTTAAGGATTGCATATATATTCTCACAATTTGTTATCAGTGACCAATGTTCATATGCATGTCTAATAGGCTTTTAGAGTGATTCTCAATACCCAGATATTATCAAGACGTCGAGGCAATAGCTCATTGGAGTGTTCTATGAATTAACCTAGATGTTTCTCATAATGATTTATTTTTTTGGTTAAATTTCAATTGTTTCATTATTATTTATATGATTGTTATTATTTTGGACATTGTTGGTCCAAGAAGTTTGATATTTCGAGACTTTATATGGAAGAGTTTTCAAATTGAATGTCAACTACTAATTATGTGATTATCCATGAAATGCCTATTTAATCCAAATTGAATGTGAATTTTGGATAACCAATGACACTGATGAAAGCAAAAGACATGTGAGACTATTCATATCATTACATTTGACATTCATGATGAGTTAATGGGAGTTATGATTAAAATGAACAACATGCAGACATTCAGGGTGAAATGCTCATAATTAGGGCCTATGAATTGTAATATGAAATCAGGGCTCAATGCTCATAATTTGAAATCAAGGCTCAATGCTCATAATGTAATAAGGGTTATAACGCTAGTTAGGCTGGCCAACAGAAAATTGTTTGAAACTGGGGGCGTGAATTGTCATATTTGATCATAACAAAAAGAAAGAAGAAATAAAGCACATGCGTATTTGCATTCACTTTTTTGTATATATGATATGTTCTAATTGAACCAAAATATTGCAATACATCTAGATCTCATTGATAATGTAATATGGTGATTAGAACTATTCTATGTGATATGATTGTTGATGTACAATAATATGTTGTTGGAACTGTCCTCTATGATATGACTTACGTGAGTGGATCAATGATGGTTCACTCACTGAGTTTGTAAACTCATAAAAATTGCAATGTTGTTTTTAGTACCATGGGAGATCTAGCTAGTCTGGTTGGAGTATAACTTCTCCACTTAGACATGAGTTAGTGGTCAGGATCAGTTGTACCTGTAGATGTCTTTAGCTATTTTGCATTAAGAATAACATTGTCACATTATCTTGTTGATATCATACTTTCTTAATGTCCTTTGATTATTACACAAATTTTCATAGACCGCCAGTTGCTACTTGGTGTACGTTTTGAGTATTAAATATAATGCTAAGATTGATGAATTTTTTTGATAACCTATCATTTTAGTAGAGTATAGCCTCAAATATCCTCTAATATGCTCAAGAATATGCTCTATTGTCGTGTTATGTTACAACCACCCTCTCATTCTATTTGTAGTATGCTCATAGGTCTAAGGTTTGGTGCCCTCAACCTCTGTAGCTGCCACGTAATAACTAAAACAACTAAGAGAAAATGAAGGGAGATCACGATTGTAACTTACACATGAACAACCATGCATGTAAGTCACGACTGTGGCTGTGAATTACACATACATGACCATGCATGTAAGTCACGACTGTGATTTACATATGCACGACCATGCATATAAGTCATGGTCGTTACTTACACATGCACAATTGTGTATGTAAGTCATAGCTATGACTTACGCATGCACGATCGTGCATGTAAGTTATGACTATGACAGCAAATGCACTACTGTGTATGTAAGTCATGCATGTAAGTCACGACTGTGACTTGCATATGCACGATTTGTGCATACATGTCTTGTTTAGTTCATGCCACAATCACAAGATAATCTGATTAAGATTCATGTAACATCCATACCAATTTCACTTAATCTATCTCACATTTGGATTAAAACACAGGAATTTGTAACCAAAATCAAGATATGAAAGCAATTAAAGGCAATAAAAACTAGACACAACATTAGGTCATTATGTACCAAAAGATGATGGATCTACAAGTAGCCTTTGATGTCCTAAACTACAAGAACTTTTCTTTATTTTTTTTGGAAGTTATGTAAGATTGGTGTCAGACTATTCCAAGGTAGTCAACATCGAACTTTGAACAACTTAGATTCAAATTTGAGACTTTTTTTACTAATAACAAGAGGAGATCTAAAGACTCCTCTACCCTCTTCGATGTTTTACAAGCACAATGGAAGAATCTTAGGTATTACCCTTAAAGCTTTAGCATGGATATAAGACAAGTATAGATACTTAAACTGTGGTATATTAGACATAATCTTTGATAAGGAAAAGTACCGCACCAACCTTTATTGAGATCCCTAGTAAAAGCAAGCTCTATACTTTAGAGGAGGTGTAGGAGCAAGTCCAATGACTCATAGCCTCTAATGAAGTAGCATACTCTCTACAGAGGCCTGTATGCTCTTAAGGGATAAGAAAGTAGAGGAGAAAAATGGAGCACATGAGGTTAAGCTATAAAAAGAGAGAAACTGATAAAGCGAGGAGAGCACATAGATATGAAAATATTAGTTAAGAGCACATCCCAAACATATTCTCCATTATATAAGTAGAAAAGAACTCAATAACACATCAAAACCATTTATGAGTAATCTTAAGACCAAATGTTCAAACACATTTTATTGCTTTCATCATCATAGGTATAAAATAAAATAGTGTCTAGTTCTACTACAGGTAATAGATTTCATATTTAAAATAGGAGTAATTTGATTGATTTATGGTATATAGTTCTAGGCCTACAGGTAATGGAAGATGATGGGAAGGATCTAGGTCTATAAAATATGGTTGCAGACCTAAGGAAGCCTCACCTAAGCTAGGGAAGCCTCACCTATAGTAGGAGGAGACTTAAGGGTTAACATAACCAAAAAAAAAAATCTACATGAACTTTTAGAACATCAGTCAACATTAAAGATAAAGCAAAGAAGAGAAGGAGATCGACATAGGGTAATAGTTTTAGGGTTAAATTCCTGAGACTCCTTGTGGTTTAGCATATAATCAAGCTATCCTTTAGCTTCTAAAAATATCAACAAACCCCCTACAACTTTGATTTTATAACACTCATCTTCCTTGTTATTATCTTCTACTAAAAAATTTGACTGTGAACTCTAAATGACTCTATATAGTGCCAGGTGTAATACCACATAATAGAAATGATACTATTTTTGAGTTTGTAGCTAGGGTTTTTGATGAAAGTTGAAGGAAGGGGGATGGGCGTCTTAAACCAAAATTATAAGAGGGTTACTGATAATTTTTAAAGGTTATGGAATATATTGATAATATGCCAAATAGTAGGGAAATGTAATGAATTTAGATCTATATTTAAGGAAAAGGATACTAAGGTGACTAATCTTAATGATGTCATGATGATAAGAACAATAACCTTATCCATTTATGAAATGAGAAAGATCTTGGGAAGAAATGGAAACATTATATATTTCTTGTTTTACAGTGATTATGCTCTTGGAGTTTGTAAAGATGTAGCTCAAACTTGTTTTAACCCCTTTAGCTCACTTTAAAGGTGGTAAACCTATGCCTAAAAAAAGTGTATGTTTTTGTTAAAGTTTGAAGCTTAATCTAGGCATGTCATAGACCATCAGATATAAGTTATCCTATATAAAACTTCTTTGTGTTCCCTCAAAGTTGTTGTTGTCTCTATATTAATTATTATTGAACTTTCCCACTAATATATATATATATATATATATATATATATATATATATATATGTAGTATTGTCTTGTCTCTTTTACCCCTTCATATATATATATATATATACTACATGACATCCTGAAGGCTGAGCTCTATTATTTACAAGATCTACTAATAAGAGCTGGGAAAATAATAAATAAGAGAACATATAGAAGATAATAAAGATGAATATAGGATGATCCAGTAATAAGAACTAGTGAATGTAGGAGATAAAATTTAAAGGGAATATACGGAATCATTGTTAAGAGAATATGCAAACAGCTTTGCTTAGTTATATGGGAAATGGATGTGGAGGTATAAAAACAAAGCCTGATACTTCCTGGAGTCTAAACCAAATGTTGAAGTTGAGAGATGGTCGAGCCAAAGAAATGAAATACCATATTGGTAATGTAGAAAGCACCAATTTTTCGTACGATAACATATCAAATCTTAGGCATCAATTGGATTCTTGTTCTTAGTCCCTCTTCCTTATTCTATCAAAGGGACCTTCGAAGTCATGACCATCTATTTGTCCCTTGCTTTTATACTCACTTCTTATATGAAAGCAATTGCTTGAATGGTGCAATTTCTAGGCTATTCCTAACATATGGGATTAGGTTATCTACTAGCCTTAGGGAGTCAACTACCTTAACATGTCTAATTTGAGCATTTTTTAATTTTTTCAACTCACTACATCAAATCCATCTATTGGCTACATTTTAATTGGAGACGATTTCTCAATCGTCGCTAAAAGTAACCTTTTGGCTACAACATACTTGTTCGATGTTATAAGTAAATGATTTTACAACGTTTTACTGAAACATGAGTAAAGGGAATATATTTTATGATGATTATGGACTATTGTCACAATAACAAGTTTTCATGACATTTAAATAACTTCGTCACCACAACGAAATATTTTTGCGATGAATAGAATTATCGTAGCCAGATGTCGAGTAAATCAATGTACTTAGCGTCAATTATAGTGAAGTGTTGCAAATGGTTCAAACAAATAGCGACCGATATATATATTGCGTCACCAATAATTGCCTTTTTTGGGATAATTTGTGTAATCGTTGTATAAGGGTCATACAAACATATTATTAAGCAAAGATGAAAGAAAACCGTCGCAGAATGTATACTTTGTGCAATGATTTATGTTGTTTGTTGCTAATATTTTATGATGAGTTTCTTAAGCATCAAAAATGGTGGCACATATGAGGGCTATTTATTATATTCATCGCAATTATGCCAGCATTTTGCGACGATTATGAATGTCGTCTCAAAAAGTGAGAGTTAAATATTTTCCATAAATTTTTAGGGGAATTTTGATGAATTTTTATGTGTGATAGTATTGTCAAAATTAATAATATTTGGAAGATAGTTTGTTAATGCTAAATATACTTATTAATCGTAGTCAAGGTTAATTATAATTGATATTTTTATAATCCTAGGTAAGCTAGCTTTTGTTGTCAAGTTGTTTTCAACGTTTAAAATATATTGTTGAAAACAGATGGTAGGTAATTTAAAATATGAAAAGTAAATATATTTTGGACATCAAAAATTTGTGAACTAAAAATTTTAAATTTAATAGGATAAAAGTATCATAAATTTAAGTAAACAACTATTCTTAATTATTAATATTTGGTAACACTAAAATAATTATTTATAAAAATTTTGGAAATGGTATCAATATAATACAATGATATATGGTAACTATTACAAGATTTTAATTAGAACTTTAAAAAATTTTATAGACATAACACAACAACAGTAGTACACAACCTTACCCCTAACTAGTAGAAAGGTTGTTTTAAAAATTCTTAATGACAGAAAAATAGTTTCAAGCTAATTCCATCGATAAAGAGTTAAAATAATTATTCGTTGGATTTCAAATGACTTGAGACTCAGTAAAGGTAAATGAGTTCCCTATGGCTAAATTCCTAAGAAGGTCCTTGCACGTTTGAAGACACCAACTGAAATAGTGAAAGATCTTCCCTCAAGTGTAGGTTGTTGACAGCCTTTTCTAACAAATTCTTTGCTATAACTAAACTTCTAGAGGATACAATGAATGAGTCCCCACATTTAGTATGGATGATAACTTGATCAGATGAACTGCCAGTATGATGCATTTCACCTAAAAACATAATCAGTATAGAACTTAGATTGCTAGTTTAGTGAAACCGTACAACGAACCAAAATTAGACTTACTTGATTGACCAAACATAGCCATTGGAATCAACAAATTTTCCAAAAAAAATCGATTTTTGTAATCCACCATTATGATATCGCCCCCCGCCTTCATTTCCATCTACGTTCTCTTGAAGATTCAAAAAAGTTTAACACAACATAATATATACAATCAAATGTTCATATATATAATAGATTCATAACAAGAAATGAGATCTACATAATAAGGAAAGTGAGGTAGTTTTGATGATACTAAAAACCTTGAAGAAGAAGATCAGCCATGGAAGGCAAACGATTATTAATATATGAAGAGGGGGTTTATTTTGCAATTTTTTTCTTCAATACTAACAATTTTGACACATTCCTCCTAACAGAATAAATTTCCACCATCAAAAACTAGTTGCCATGTTGGCATTGCTCAATGAATTATGTTAAGAGTTATATTATACAAAATTGAATTTAGAATAAGATTCATTATGTTCAATGAAATTTTTGATCATAAGTGAAAGTTCTACAGTTTAGTACTTATGCATCTTCATTTTGCCTAATGAGATGAAAGTTATCATTATTAAAATAAAAGTAATCCATTTACCCTTCATATCATATCTAAATTTTTGAATTTAAAGTAGATTACATATGACCATGTTATTGATGTACATAAATATAGGATTATCTATATAGGGTTATGTTATGTCTAATTTCTATTGCTTTTAATTGCCTTCATATCTTGATTATGGTTACATGTGGTTACAAATCCTTGTGTTTTATCCAAATGTGAGATAAATTGAGTGGAAATGATGTGAATATTGCATGAATGTTGATTGAATTATTTTGTGAATGTTTCATGAAGGTTAAAGGGAAAGTTGATATAAATTTGTATGAAAGGAAAAGAAAATAACAAAGAAAAGTGGTGACTAAAGATGTCACCGCCGTGATAAGCTTAGTCACAGAGATTAAGGATGTTACCACCGTGACATGACATGTTAAGTCATGGTGGAGACTTAGTTTGTCACCACCACGACCATAGCTGCACAGGGGTGACAACAAGTCCACCTATGATTGCTATACTAACCCCCGTAACATGTTTTCCCTTTAATTCAGCAAATTATTATGCGTCATGTGCAAGATGGATAGCTCGAAAATCTAGACCTAGAATGAGACTACAATTAGAAAGCTAGAGAGGAGGATGGTGGCTGACACATATATTCTAACATTCTCCCATTCCATTATACACATCTTTCACAAACAGATTCTTTTAGGTACAAAACAGATAGAGAGAAAGAAGTGAAGTGGCAGAAAAGAGCTTCGGTTGAGAAGATAGAAGAGAGAAAGAGTAGTGAAAGGAAGTAGAGAGAGCAATCGACCATCGGAGTGAGAATAAAGAAGAAGTTTAAGGCAAGAGCTAATACAGGAAGCTTGAGAGTGACAAGAGATCACCCCAACTCCCTCATTTGAACACTCGTTTTTTCATTTTGTTTATTATTTATCTATTGTTTTACTGAACTAACTCCTCTGTTAGTTGATGAACTCCTACTCTGTTAGTTGATAGTTATTTTTGTTATTTATTAAATTTATTGCTTTAATACTTCTCTTATATTGATCAATATGGGATTGAAATATCTAAATATGGTGAACCTTTTTATTTTTGTGGGTGGTTGATCTCTTTTTCTTGAGGATTAATGTAGCAATTTTAGTTAAATATATATGATTGATGGACTGTGTTGTTGTCTTATGCGTTGCTATAGTTTCTGAACTAAATGGATATAATAGTATGATCAAACTTTGCATCATTTTGGTATTAAACGAAGGATCGAGAGAAGAAGTTTAATATGGAACAAGAAACTATGGATGCTTAGGTTAAAAATTAGAAATATATTAACTTAAGTGGTAATTATTAGTCGGGTTTAACAATTCATTTAGATGATGAACTTGTCGAATATGAAAGTTAGATTAGTTTGTTATTTGAATTGATTTTAGAACCCAATTGGTAATTTTAATAAGACAACTATCCAATCATTTCCTTTTAGTCATGTATGGGAGATTAAATTAGTGAAATTAATTCTCAAGATTTTTCCACTTCGATTAATCTATTTGTTTTTGCTCCCAGTTTATTCTGTTTACTTTTCAATTCAATTTTTTTATTTCCCTTAAAGTCTTCACTCAACAAACCGGGACAAAATGTTTAGGATTGCATCTATTTTTATTTTTGTTTAAGATTAATTTAAGTGGGCCGATTTCACCACTATGGGAGATGACCTTGAGTAATCGCTAAAACTACCTTGTATACTTGTGATCAAGATAGCCTAGGTATTTTTAGAACTTATTTAGGCACAACATTTTATATCACTATTAATACAAAAAGTTTTAAATATTCTTTCAGACCTTTCATCAAATAGTTAGCAGGATTTCCTGAAAGAAGCGTTAAAGGTCATAAAAGAAAGACAACCCATATACAACCAATAAAGGAAGACAATAAATCATCTTCGAAACACAAACACAAACATAGCCCATACACCATATGTTGAAAAAAGAACTCATAATAAACACCTAAATGTATAAGTAGAACAAAGGATGAGAAAGAGGGTTAGAAAATAGAAAAGAAGAACAATACCAACAAATTTAATGATGTCCTCGATGGTGACGACCAAAACACACGAGACGAGGACAAGAGAGGGGACAATGGTTATTGTACTGTAAATGTAGAGGAATGTTGACAGCTATCACAAAAATGAAGAGATGTTCATTTTGTGTTAATGACCTAATACAAAACTACATCGTTTCTTGTTAAGGTAAACGATGTGATTTCGATTTTGTCGGAAGAAATATAGTACAATTTTGTTAGTATCCAAAAAAACTATTGCCAAATAGGAAGACATTACCATATTAGTTATTACCTTTGCCATACATAATTATATAATATATAATCTATATGTTACTGTACAAAATTTTTATAAAATAAATAGATAATTATTATTACACATAGAGTTTTATATATATATATATATATATATATATATATATATACATAAGTATGATATGGAAAAATTTATATATAATGTAATATTTAATAAATTATTATAATAGTTAGGATTAGTTAATATCTATACATTAATAATACATTAAGTTAATTACCATATATGATAATAATAATAGCAGTTTAATTAGAAATAATCTGCAATATATTAGAAAATGGTAAAGCATCAATATAAAATCTTTATAATTTTTTAAATATTATTGAAAAGTACTTTAGCAACAATGCCATTTCAAAGATTACTACATGATGTTAAATGTTGATTGCATAACTATAAAAAAAAATTTAGTGAATAAATTTGATGGTAATATATACTTTTTATTAATCATTTTAGGAAAATAAAAAATTATATAAAAAATTGCATCAAACATCTTCTATACATTGTGTACCAATGGATATTTGGACCAAGAGGTCTGAATAGAATGAGACAATAGGAAGTTACTAAGGACTCATTTCTATTCTGGTAGTTTTTAGAGATAAAAAAATAACAGTTTAATTAGAAATAATTTGCAATACATTAGAAAATGGTAATGAACATTAAAAATTAATATGAAATCTTTATAAGAAAACTTTAATATTATTGAAAATGACTTTAACAAGTCATTTCAAAGTTACTACATGATGTTAATGATGTTGGTTTCATAATTGTAAAACAAAGGGATTGGACAAATTTGATTGTAATATATACTTTCTATTATCCATTTTAGCAAAAAAAATTGTATGAAAAAGGTTTAGTATTGGTGATAGTTTCTTAATTTGGTAGGAAAATGTTAGACAATTGACAATACTATTTTAATTTTATAGGAAAATTTTGGGCATTTGGCTACGAATTATATTTTCGTCACTAAATTAAATGTAGCAGATGATAAAAAGATTTAAGCTGAGATGGTGTCATTTGCTGTAGATTTAGCAACGAAAATATTATTTGTCACCAAATGTAGCAGATGATAAAACAATTTAAGCTAAAATGACATCATTTGTGGGACGACAAACGTCGCCGTCCCAAGGTTTGTTTTAACATAGACACCTGAAGACCCTCTCCCTCCCCGCTAATTATTTTGTCCAAGCCTCTCTCCTCACCCAAATTTTCTTCCACTTAAACCAGCTTCGCCTAATAATTTTCTTATCCTCTCTTTGTGACTTTGTGTCTCTGCAGTTTCTCTCCACCTAGGAAGTAGTTTTGCATTTTTTTCTTCTTTTGTCATTGAAACCGAAAACATATAGTGCTTGCGTTATGTTTTTTATTTTTCATTGAGTTGTTTGCTTTAATTAGGATTGATAATGAACCTTTTATGCTGATATGTGTTAATGTTGGTGAAAAAAGGGAAAACAGAGAATTTTTTTTGTTATTTTTTGTTGAAATTTGGTTGCCCATAATATGTTCGAAGAAAGTCCTCAATGATTAAGTGAATCATATTTCCATTCAAAGTAAGACCTTAACATTCCTCGGTTTGTTATCTATTTACCAGAAAATTATAGGAAGTAGTAATAAGGCACTAATGGATCCATTTAATGAATATTTTAAGGAAACCTAAAGATTCAAGCATATGAAGACAAAGCACTAGATGATAGAATCAAACACTTTGTGAAAGTCTAATTTTATAGCATAATATTCTATTCTTCTTGTTGTAACTCCTAAAGAGCTCCTAGGCTAATAGGATTCTTGACAAAGGCTCTTTATGAATCATTTATAAGATTCTCGATTATTAGTTTAGGTTCTTAAGCAAGTATCTTTTCTATGATATTGTATAATATGTGACAAAAAGAAATAGGTCTATAATCAATAATTGAAGACAGGTTGGGGATATTTGAAATAAGAGTTATAAAGGCTTTATTAATTTCTTTAAGCATTCACCTATTTTTAAACAACTCTAGTACAACATTAGTGATGAATCTTTTTTTCTAAGATCAAGACTTTTGAAAGACAAGCATATTTAGACTAATAGGACTATGGGACTCACCAATGCTGAAGTTCAATACAACCTTTCCACTTCCTCATTATCAACATGCTTACTTAAGGGATCAGCTTCTATTATATATAATTGGTGAGAAATGAAGCCTAAAAGTAACTAAGGTGAGGATAAGCTAAAAGCTTGAGTTCCCAAAAGATTCTAAAAGAAATTGTAAACCTCTTTACTCATCTCCACTTATGAGAGGGTAGTTCCTCCACTTTGCTTTATCAAAAAAGAAATTATATTGGGTTTCTTCCTTGTGTTAATAGATGTATGAAATAATTTTTTATGATTTTGTATTTTTTCCCCATCCTTGAGCCATTAATTCTAAGTATTTTCCTCAATATGGAACTATGTTTATCCATAGCTTTATAAAAATTATTCAGAGTTTAATTTTTAGTCTTTGATAAGTTAGGATCTCCCAGGTTAAAGGTAAACTACTCTTGGATTTGGGTAAGATAAAGTTTTACAGTAGTAATGCTCTTTTAAATATCCTTGAAACTATTATGAGTAAGGAATTTGAGACCTTTTTCACCATTTCTAATTTCCTAATACAAATAAGATTAGTAATCATCAAAGATAAGGTAACGATTTGAAAAAAAAGTGCATTGGCTTACTATTTAATGAAATGAGCCTATTATCATTCCTAGTATATCATTCTTCTTTACAATCTCTAACACATGAAAGTCCTAGGCTATGAGAAAGACTTTTATCCTAGTTTTCTAAAACAATTAATCATTTATATTGTAAAATAAAGCAATATTAATGTATTTTCCCCCTTAGCCTATTAATGAATCAAATTGTATTATATTAAATACAAATTTGTCTTCTTCACAGGATATAATTTGTGTTTTAGAGCATCGATAACTGACCAACCTTTTCCTTCTTCTTTGTAGTCTACGGTTATCCATCCGTCTAGATAAGTCATCCAACAAATGTCCACTATATGTTTTGCTTTAATAGTACATGAGGTTGTGATCAAGTTTTATGTGAATGCAAATGATGTGTTGGTTTTGCGTTACGGTTTGCAATATTCTTAGAAACATAGGATGGTATATAGGTTGGAAACCAATGATACAACTCCGATGAGGCTTATCAGTGAAAAATTCCACGAGCCTAGCAGCGACATCAAAAAGCCCCTTTCTTGATTCATATGTGTAAACAACACCACGTACCTTAGTGTTTCTTTGCTTTTGAACTTTGTGAATGAATTTTAGTCAGAAATACTCTAATTATTTTATGATCATTACTTTGATAGAGTTATTGAAATAGTTTGTTAACTAATTTTCAAACTTGAATGATCCATTTTTCCATCAATTGTGGAGCTTGTTAATTTGCATTCCAGACGTATCATAGTTCTTTATCTATTGGGGTGTATAGTTATATAATTGGTGATTTCTATCACTTTTTGATTGGACCAAAGTTTTAAGTTGGTCACTACAAGTTACCTAAAAGAGACCATATTTAGTTCTTGACTAGATTTTGTTAATGATGAGATTATTTTCATAATACACCATATTGACAACTAGTAATTGTTAATGAAATAAAGTCAAAACATAAAATTGATGTCTAATTCCACATCTTTATCCCTTTCAAAAGTCAAAATATGAAATTAGCCTTTTCTATCATCTTGGGCTAGAAGATAATTAATTAGTATTGATATTGCCTTACATCTTCAACAATAGCCACATTGTCTTGAACGTCTATGATCAGCATTTTGTTAACAAACTTTGATCAAAATACTTTAATTAGTAGTTACTTTTATTATCATACAAAATTGATATGAATTTAATGGATAATAAACCTGTTGGATGGTATATAGGCTGGAAACTAGTGATGCAGCTCCGATGAGGCTTGTCGGTGAAAAATTCTATGAGCGTAGGAGTTGCGGTGAGAAGACTCTTTCTCGATTCACAAGTGTAAACAATGCCATGTACCTTAGTGTTTCTTTTTATTTTTGAACTTTATGAATGAACTTTAATCATAAAGACTTTAATTAGTAGTAACTTTTATTGTCACGTAAAATCGAATAAGGATTGCATTTAGTAATTCAATTATCTTCTTTTTATTGTATAGCTACATGGATAAAAGTTGGATGTTTCATTGCAAATGGTACACTAAATATGTAGGAGTTAAGAGTTTGATGCAATTTGTACAACATCAAATGGGTGATGAATGACATATTTGTTGTCCTTGCTTTGATTACTTAAATGTTAACTTTCAAAGAAAAGATGTGGTATATAATCACTTGCTAATTTGAGGCATAGATAAATTCTATACTCTATGGCTTTATCATGGTGAACATAAGGAACCAAGTTGTAGTAGAAGTGGTGGTACAAGTTATGATGATAGTGACAATATGATGTAGATGAATCTGATGTTAATGATCATGGTGAAGATGGGGTTGATGAGATGTTAGATGATTATGGAAATTATATAGAGACTATGAATGAAATAGATATACTTAACATAATTGGTAGTATTACAAAAGATAATTTTTGGGAAGTTATTGAAAGTTGCTTAAGAAGAATATTCAGGGTGCTCAAATTTCTCACAACTATCTTTTTTTTTTGTGAAATTGTTGCAACTAAAGGTCTATAATAAATGGAGTAACAAGTCTTTTAACATGTTAATCGACTTGCTCAATGACGCATTAACTATTGGACATAAATTGCCCAAATGTTACTTTGATACAAAGAAGTTATTAAGGTACCCTGGATTAGGATGTATATTAATACATTCTTGTAAGTATAATTGTGTTCTATTTTGGAAGGAAAGTAAAGATCTTTAGAATTGTTCAATTTGTGGTACAGCAAAGTGGTAAGTGGATGATGGGAGAGGGAAAAAGATACCAAGCAAAATCTTGTGATACTTTCCTACTAAACCACAACTACAAAAACTTTTATGTAAACAAAAATAGCCATAGATATGAGGTGGAATAAATAGAAACACATTGATGATAATATTATGCGTCATCCAGTAGACTCAATGGCATAGAATTTGATACAAATTTTCCACGGCTTGTATAGGATTGACATAATGTTTGACTTAATTGGCCTAAGATGGATTTAATCCTTTATATAATAAGAGTACTTCATATAGCATGTGGCCATTAATTCTAGTGCAATACAATTTACCTCCATGGAAGTGTATGAAGAAGCCTTTTATTTTATTATCTTTGCTTATTTTAGGACCTACTGTTCCTAGTAAGCATATTAATGTATACATGCAACCATTAATTGATGACTTAAACCATCTATGGGAAGTTGGATTACAAAATATTTATAAGGTGAGACAAAATGCATGTTGTTGTTTTGTGGACTATAAATGATTTCTCAGCTTATGGGAATTTGTCTAGGTGGGCCATTAAAGGATATATGGCTTGTCCTGTGTGTAACCATCAAACTTATTCAATGACGCTATAAAGTAAAATATGTTATACATTGTAATATGGGCATAAATGGCAAAGAAGCAAATTGTTTAATGGAAAAGTAGAATTGGGTGAAGCTCCTTTGCAGTTGTTTGGTGATTATATTGTTTACTAACTATCATATTAGGATGACATTACACCTGGCAAACACTTAAGTAAGAAGAAGAGAAAGAGAAATGATGTTGACCTCAATTGAAAAAAAGCACAATTTTCAATTTGTTATATTGGAAGGAGATCTATTGAGGCATAATCTTGATGTGATGCATATTATGAAAAAAAATTTTGAGAATATTTTAGGGACTATGATGGAAATTGAAAGACACAATTAAGGCCAGACTTGACTTGTAAGACATGAATATAAGAAAAGATTGACATTTGAAAAGAAGAGATGATGGGTTATACATTATTCCCCCTGCTTGTTACAACATGTCAAAAAGGTAAAGGCAATCTTTCCATCAATTTCTTAAATGAGTGAAATTTCCTGATAGGTTTGCATCAAATATAGGCCATTGTGTGAATGTTGAAGAGGGAAAAGTATCAGGGTTGAAGAGTCATGATTTTTATGTACTTTTGCACTAATTTCTTTTTATCGGAATATGTGGGTGGTTATCGAAGGATGAGTCTGCAACTTTGGGTCAATTAGGTAAGTTTTTAAAGAAATTTTGTTACAAGACACTTAAAGTTAAAGAGCTTGATAAAATGAACAAAGTTGATTGTATGTAAGTTTAAACTAGTATTCCCCCATCATTTTTTAATGATATGGTTCATTTGGCAATTTACTTACCATACGAAGAAAAATTCTGTGGACTGGTTCCATTTCGATGGATGTTTCCAATTGAAAGATAATTCATATTAACTCCTAAAGTTAGTAATAATTCCTAATATTTTATACTTTCTTCAAGTTTTTATGCTCTTTTAAGCCTTATGTACGTAATAGAGCTCAACTTGAAGGGTCTATTATAGAGGCTTATATAGTAAATGAATGCTTAACATTTTGTTCAATGTACTTAAATGATGTAGAGGCAAGATTTAATAGTCCATAACGTAACTTTGATTTTGATGAAGACGTTGGCTTGTTAATTTTGTCCTAAAAAGTAAAGCCACTTGGTGTGACTAAATATGTGGAGTTAACTAAACACAAATCCAACATTTGCCCATTAGTATATTTTGAATAATTGTGAGAAAGACTATATGTATATAGAGAGCATGTATATTACTTTTGATTCAAACAATCATATTAGAATTTTGTGATTGGATCTTGTTTCCTTACTGTCATTTTCTTTTCTAAATAGACATCATAAAAAGTCCATTCATAGCAAAGGGATTATTAATGTTGAAGAAAGACATAAGCTTAAGTTTCTTTCACGGTTTAGAAATCGAGTAAGTAACATATTGATTACATATTATGACCTTATGACAATTTGTATGTCAGATTAACTTCTAATTTCATTTTGTCATGCAGATGCTATGGGTACATAACTGTAACGTGCAAGATGTGACAACAACATTTTGACATGTGGGCCTCATATTTGTGGGAAAAAAATATACAAGTTGCATTGTTAATGGGGTAAGAATTCATATACAAGATTGAGACAATTGACTTAGAAGCCAAAACTATAGGTTTGTTGTTAAGGGATATGAACAAGGGATGTCATGAGAAATACTTTATTAACTTCTGCGGTATCATCTTTGAAATAATAGAGTTGCACTAAATCAAGAATAAAAAAGTTGTTCTATTTAAGTGCAAATGGTTAATCTTACTAATATAAAAGTGAACGGGAATATTACTAACATCAATGTTAGTAAGACATGGTATGATAAGGACACTTTTATGCTTGTAAGTCAAGTAAAGCAAGTTTTCTACCTTAACGATTCTATATTAGGTAGCAATTTGAAGGTTGTTCAAAAGTCTCAACACTAAAATCTCTTCGATTTTTATGAAAGGGATAGTGGTCAATTCATAGAGGATGAAGATGAAGTATATCAAGAGATTGGATCAGAGTTCAATAATGAGCCATTCAAATAAAAGATGCAGATATATCATCATTCCATAAGGAAGATGTTGATCCCAATATAGTACAACTAGATGAAGTCCAAGCCAATCTTATCATATAAATAGATGAAGACTATACTCAGGATGAATTAAATGACAATGATGATACTTTGGCCGAATATATTAGTGATGAAGACTCCAATGATAATGTAATTAATAATGATGATTTCCAAAATCTTGATCATAATGATTGAAATAAATTGTTTATATTCTCTAAAATGTTATGTTGATGTTTGAGTTATGTTAATCTGTATTATTGATATCTGAGTTATCTAAATGTGTTGATGTTTTATTTATGTTTATACGGAATGTTGACGTTTGACTTATGTTTATGCAAATGTTGTTCATTTACTTATGTTTATATGGATTGTTGTTGTTTGCCTTATGTATACGAAATGTTGGTGTTTGAGTTATGTTATTTAGAATGTTCGTGTATGTTTTATGTCATGCAAAATATTAGTGAGTGTTTGAGTTATGTTTTTGTGGAGTTATGATGTTGAGTTATGTTATACAGAATGTTGCTATGTGTTTTATGTTATGCAAAGTGTCAGTGTGTGTTTAAGTCATGTTATTATGGAATGTTGGTGTTTGAGTTATGCTATATGAAATGTTGGTGTATAGTTTAGTTTTTTCACACAAAATGTTGGCGTGTGTTTGAGTTATGTTTCAAAGGAATGTTAGTTTATGAGTTATGCTCATGCGTAATTTTTAGTTTTGACTTGTGTCTTTTGCGGAATGTTGATGTTTAACTTGTATGTTTGCAAAATGTTCATGTTTGACTTATATTAATATGAAATGTTGATGTTTGAGTAAAGATAATGTGTGATGTTGATATTTCATTTACAAATATTCAATATAATGACACTTGGTAGAAACAAGGGAAAGAGGGTGGCAATTAACTAAGATGTTCCTCGCCCACAACAATCAGATCAATCCGACCATACCAAATAACAACCACCAATTTCATCCACCAATGAAGACAATAAAAAATAATCTCTATTTATCTCAACTAATGTTGAGGGATCTTTAGGTCTTTTATTGTCAACTACTTATAATTAGAGTTATGCTCAAATGTATATTTACATGTTTAATATGTTTTTTCTTATCATTACTGTTGTTTTGTTGTCAGGTTCCAATACCGGCATAAGACAAAGAGGTAGATGTATAACTAAAGGCTTTGAGTTCCAATATATGAATGTTAAAACAATGTTACCAACAATAATTCAAAAATCTTACTTAAATATAATTCAAACAATGTTACCAACAATAATTCAAAAATCTTACTTAAATATAATTCAAATCATGTTAAAAACAATAACATGAATTAAAAAGTTATTAATAATTATAATTAAATGATAAATTGGTAATAGGAAAGTATAATTAAAAATAAAAATTTGTCACTAAAACTTTTTAGCTACAAATACAAAATTGTCACCAAATCTTTTTACCTATGTTTCCCAAAACGTTTCTAATAAAATTTTTCCACGTTTCCAAAAATGTAGCTAAATATATTCTGCTATGCAAATAAATCGTTGCTAAACTTTATTACTTAGCCCAGCCTGGGCTAACAAAGCTAATTACCTTTAGCCACCAAAAGGAAATGACGCAATAAGTCATTTGTGATAATTTTGTTTCTCCTCGCTTATTCCTTTTTGTGACGGATACGTGATCATAGCAAAATCAATTGGGCGAAAGTTTCTTGAAAATGTCGCAGATAATTACTTACTACCGGACTTTTGCAACCATTGATTCGACGATTTTTTACTGTCTCAAAAATTGTTTTAGCAGCATTATATTACCTTTTAGCAATAAAATTTTTCATCGCCAAAACTGTGTTTTGTTGTAGTGGCTACTACCTGTATAGTATTTTGAGAGAAAGGAACAATATAGTTATCCAAAATCAGAAAACAGCTCGCACTGCTCTAAAATGTGTCATTTATTGCTAGATAAGAGAGGTTATTGTTGCTAAATCCCTTCACACTAACTTAGTGCGTGGTTTAAAGGGAGCTTCTGGCTCCTTTAGCCCATTCGCACTCACTACAGTTGCTTTTCCCAACTTACCTTAACGTGAAAGCATGAAGCTGTCCCTCTAGTTTTCCTGCGAAGCTCATTTGAAAATGTCAACTGTCTATGCCTCTTGATTAGTTTGATGATCAACGTATTGACAGCTTTGGGCTTGGTCCTTCATCTGTAATCAGCTTGATGATTAGCTTCGGAGTGGCAGCTTGACATTTTCCTTTTGTTCTGTGTTGGCTCTAAGCCTTCGTAACTCTTTTCGGAAAATTTTTCATTAATATTATTATATAATAAATCATTTTTAAAGTAAGCGAAAATTTTTAGAAATAAAGTTAAAGTGGACTGTTTTGCAGTGTAAAGCAGCAAATCTCACATTCATCAAACATTCCAAAGTGTACATATGACAGGAAAGTATGATGCTTTCGGAATTAGGAGATTGCCAAGAATGAAAGCGTGAAACTTTATACATTAAATGCCCCGTAAAACAACACATCACATTCCAACTTCAATCTGGTCTTTTTTTATCTTTCTGCTTTTTCTTGCTTTTCTCATACCGGTCGTGGGCCCTTTTCTTTTATGTACTGCTCACAGTTGTCCCCTTTTGTACACTTGGGGATTCGCAACTTCCTTGTCGTGTTTGCTTGTCCACGTCAGGGACTCATAAAAACTCCGTCCCACAAATTACTTAAAAGCACTGCCAAGTAAGTTTCTTGTTACATTATTGACAATATGAAAACAGAATGATATCAATTCAGCCACTTTAACTTTAAATATCATATTTAAAGTTTTGAATTTAAATATCATATTTTTAATTATAATATAAATTCGAAATTTATGTTGATAAATTTCTTCAAATTTAGTGAATTTTTCTTATTAAACTTATGTTTTTATTTCATTATATAGCCAAAATTTCTCGAAATTCAAGTTTATATTTTATGACCATAATTCTTTTAATTTCTAGAAAAGGGTAGTGGCCCACGAGATATTGTGGGGTATTTGCAATAGCTGCTACCTTTTCAATGAAGAACATAATTTCCAATTTACATTGTATATATTGCATTTCGACGTCAAATATGCATGAGCTGTGTAGTTATAAAGTTGCCATGCAATTGCAAAAGAGATTTGCATGTAAACTCCATCGATCTAAACACCGCCGTGACTGTCAATTATGAACAAATCATTTTAGTGAACTAATACCTTTTCAAATGCCTAGCAATCTTGATTAAATTTCTTTCTTATTGTAATCAATTATTTACCTTCTAAAAAATCTTAATTATACTTAACACAAACCCAAATTGTTTTTATGCATAACATTCTATATTTCATTATGCAACATATATGTAGAACTCATCAGTTAGTTGAAGGAACTTTCAGTTGGTGATAATTAGAACTGAAAAATATTTCTTTCTAATTGATAATTCTCTAGAAGGTCAATCCTTAACAAAGTCTTAACCGTGCAGCAGAAGGAGAAGTTGATTCAGCCTTTCGATGCCTTGGAAATTAATAAAGTACTCTTCGATATCAACCTTGACAAAGTTCTAAGTCCTTGTGGCCTAAATATTTTTTTTTTCTCTCAAAAGAGTTGACATCTTACAGGGACTTTATAGAATTCTTCTCTAATGGCATATTACTAAGGGAATTTATATGAGTTTGATACCCAAGAAGCTTAATCCTAGCTTTTTATATGGCTGTAAATTGATCTCTTATTGTAATGCCATATACAAATTTATCTCTAAGCTAACTATTATCGGAGTTGAGAAGGTATTAAAAAAATAATTATTCTAATTCAAGGAGTTTTCATCCAATGCATGAGCTTAGGAGATAACCTATTGTTGGCTCAAGAGCTTTAAAGCAACGAGGCCCTAAAAAGTAGTTTAATAAAGATTGATTTGAAGAAAATTTTAATTTAATTGATTGGGGATTCATCATTGGCTCATTAAGAGCTTTCGACTTTCATAACATCTTTATATCTTGGATAAAGAAATACGTCTCCACTACTTCCTTTGCTATACGATAGAATGATGAGAATACTTCTACTTTCAATGCAGCCAAAGGACTTTATAGAATGATGGAACATAGAGTTTAATAGTAAAACCTTCTAAGTTTCATCATAAATGCAAGAAACTAAGTTTGATCATTCTTTAGTTTTTGGATGATCTCTTTTTTTATTTGGATCTAGTTCAAATTCTATTAAAAATTTTATGAAAGTCTTGAATTCCTTTAGCATCATATCAAGCCTAACCATAAACAAAGAAAATAATAGCTTATATATATCATATTTGATGCTCAAGAGATGATGAACTCTCTCAAAGAAATATTAGCTAAAATGATCAATTATAGAGATTGTTAGGCTATATTAGATATAATTCACAAGAGGATTAATAATTGGAACAATAAACTCCAATATTATGCTAGAAGACTATAATTAATCACTTTACTACTTACTAATCTTAATATGTCGTACAGTTATCACTTATACCTTCCTTAAAACCTCATTAAGGATACTGAGAAGATGATAAAGAACTTTCTCTAGAATGGAAAATAGAAACCTACGTTGAATGTTAAATTCAAATGGTTTGAGGTTTGCTCTCTAATGAAAAAGGGGGGGCTTGGGAATAAACTCATTAGAATTTTTAACAAGATGTAATTGAAAAGTTAATTAGGAAGATCTTCACTTATTCTAAATTTACTTAGGTGAAATGGATGCACTGTTATATCTTAAACGACCAAAAATTCTAAACAGTTAAACCTCAATAAAGAAATTCCTACTTTGGAAATGAAATGTTGAAACTCAAAAGCTTAATGAACTAAGAGATAAAAGCAATGACTAGGAATGGTAACAACATTTGATTTGGTATGATAATTGGAATGAACTTAGTCCCCTCCACTAAATAAAAGGAACTGAAAACCTTAAACTCCTAATTTCATTATATACCAAAGTTAATAAGATCATTAAGAATGGAGCTTATAACTACATATTCAAGGGATACAATGGGCAATTATGAATACTGTACCAAACTACAAACCAATATTAGAGCATAAGGATAAAATAACATAGAATTGCTATAGCTCTAGCATCTTCATTAACAAATTAGTATTCACTTACTCTAGTAACCTAAATATTTGGTGCTCATCTTATTTAGGGATAACTCCCTTAAAGCATCATTTATCCTATGGGTTGCCATCAAATTGACACCTAACACTTTAGATAGGTTAAAAGGCATCTTTGCCACTAATATCTCATGAAAACTATATGACTTAGAGCCTTAAACTTTAGATTATCTACTATTCTCTTACTCTAACTCAAAATCCTTTTAGAGCTTTATTCTTAATATTTTCATAATCCAATGATTTGAAAATAATTGTTTAATGTTTATTAGTTGGTCAAAGAATGTCATATTCGCATATCATAATGAATTGATTATGTTTAAACTAGTTATCAAATATGAAACTTATGCAATTTAGAGGAATAGGAATAAAGGGCCTTTAGAAATGAATTTAAGCCTTTTTAATAGCTCACTTTAGCTACAATTTAATGAATAACATAGTTAATTTTTCTCACAATATCACATTAGAATGTGCTTTAATTTGGTATTGAGATAAAATGTTTAACTTTAGGTTGATGAGACTCTCAGCTTAAAAGGTTCTGCTTTTTCAACTGATCCTACTTAGGGTATTGCTAAAGGTTCCAATCTTATCCACTATATATGTTAAGCCTTATTTTATTGTCCTGACTTATATCTCATTTCCACTTTATTCTGGTTGACTTATATATATTAGTTTTTATTTTTTTCTAAGCTACTCACCTAGTTTTTGGTTATTGGTATCATATTTTTGTGTGCCATGATAATACAATTCCTTTTAACTTTTCAAAAAAAAATCTTTAGAAGGTTAAAATTGTTCTATAAGAAAAATAATAAACTAAATCCATTTAAAACTTCTTATAATCAAACTTGAATTCATATTGTAGTTTTTTCATCCAACTTTTGGAACATTTGTTTTTGAAAAATGAGAACTATAATATTCTATGAAAGGAAGCAATGTTAGAAAGTATCAAAGGACAATCTAGTTGACACATTAAACTACCCTTCATCTAAGCAAATGTTCGAGAATATCCTTGTATTTCTTTCATTCAATGTAATGAAAAGAAGGTAAGATAAAGAGCCAATGTCAGGATATCATTCCATCATATAGGAGGCTCATAAGATTGGACTTTTATAGAATTCTGGTTCAAACTCTATTTGAGTATTATGATTGGTTAATTTCTATATCGATATTAATTTTATTGCAAGTACATGACGTAGCTGTAGCTAGCACAGGCAAGTACGGGTTGAATCCCATAAAGACAATGAATACTAATAATTACCGTTATCTTATTGTCTAGCCTACAAATTGAGTGTTGGTTTTAATAAAGAAAATAAAACTTAAGCAATTAAAATAAACATGAAACAATAATGAGCAGAGAATAAAGAAATCTTTCAGAAACAATCACTATTAAGAATTAGTGCCTAAGTGATGAGTCCCTCTAAAACCATTAGACAATTAACCGATAATAATGCAATTGATTTACTGATTATTGGATTGTGGAAATTCTTATCTATGCTAATAGTTCACTTGAGACTATAAACAACTAATCTTAAGGTTATAAACCAAATTACTCAAGTTAAAGGTTTAAGATTTCTTTACCAATTTGTGAATTCCGCTATTATGTTTGACCCTAATCTAGAGGATTTATGTTGACTTATCTTTAGGTTTGCACTCATCTCCTTTAAATTATGGTAGATCTTTTCATACACAGGGTTTCTCTATCTTTATGTTGTGAAATCAGATTATGTACTAATATTTCAAATCTACTAGAAAATATATTAAATACTTAATTGAATTACAATAGACCAATACAAAACAATGCCATTAAATAAAAGAGTTAGAACATATTGTAGCACAAACTAGGGTTCATCATACCTAGTCACTAAAGATCTTTAGTTACACATGATCGAAAATGAAATAAAACATAAACAAGAATAAAAACGAATAGAAAAGAAAGAGTTCATAATTTTAAATCTTCTTTTCTCTTCTATTAGATACTCTTGTAAGGTGGAGGTTTGATAATGTATTATATTGGATCTTTTGATGATTTCTTCATCTTTCCCACTTCTTTGAATCAATATCATCCATTCTAAATTATCTCTATGTCTTGAATTAGCTCTATAAGTATGCTCCTCTATTTTGCTTTCAATCATGCCTTTTTACGGTAATTTTAAGGGTTTCTAGGAGATTCATAGTCTGATACACGACCTTGTCCTAGACCATATATATATCTTAAAATCTTTAAATTTGTGATTCTACACAAGCTAAGAGAATTACAAGGCCATAGACATGACATTGTATCCTTAATTGCTTGAAAACTTTATTTTATGTTACAATTATAACCTACAAATGCACTTGGAGCAAATTAAATACCAAATATACAATAAAAATATAAAATATCATGCAAAATATATCAAATATGGGTGTATAAATATGGTCAAATATGCATATATCATAGTAACGTTGAAAGAACAAATGATTATGGATTTACAAAGTAGGTTTATAAAGAATACAGTAGTTGGGAGTGAAATGAATTTGACAATTCTATTTATGGAAGAAAGCCTATTGTGAGCAACAAGCCAGAGAGTCTGAGCAATTTTAGGGTGATATTCCTTGTATCAATCTATTGTAAGCTAATATACTTTATTGTTGAGAAAAAGATATAAAAATTTGAAATTAACTTCTTTTAGAAGTTTTATTTTGTTAAAGAGTTCCAAGGCTATTTCCATAAGAAAGTGATTGGTAAAAGGCCAAGTTCTGGGGAAAAAGTTTACAATAAAAACATTAGGCCCTAGATCCTTAAAAGAATGCATAAAGTTTAATGCATTGATCACTTCTTATATGAACAATGGTTTGGAAAGCATTTCAAAATTTGTAGAAGAGATTTGAGACTAAACAATCTCTGTAATCAGTCTGGGAGAGGATCTAATAGTAGTAAGAAAACAAAAATAGCTAGATAAATAATTTGCATCTTTATTAAGAATTTGGATTTAAGAAGTAAAATTTTTGATTACTAGAAATGAATAAAATTATAATCTTTTCATACCTAGAAAGGAGGAATTTCTATCACCTTATTTGAGAAAAAGTTTCTCTCAATCTTTGTTTCATTAGTACATAGTCATAATCCATAGCCTAGAAAAAATTATTCAATGCTTTACTCTCAATATTTTGTATGGATGGAGTGGTTACATGTTGAACGCACCAGAAAATAATACTTAACTCTATACAACTAAATTTATAGTAGTGGTGAGAAAGGATTGTACCTCGTAGAGAGTGTGTGATTAGCTTCTTATAATGAACGAATCAATGTATAGGATTAGGGGGTTTTGATTGAATTCAATTGATGTAATAAAATAAAACTAAACTACGGAGGACAAATTAAATCAAACAATATAAAACTGCAAAAGTTAACAAATTGGTTTTGAATCCTGTTTATGGTTCAATGTCTGCCTTCACATAAATGTGTATAATCAATCATTATATTATTCTTATACCTTACTTTGAAACTGTTAACTGTAGATTAAAAACAAGCTCTATTAATACCGGTTTCCCCTTAGGCTATATCTAATTAAAAAATATGTTTTAATTAGGCTTAGCTATTAGATAACCCAAAATAAGTTGTCTAGATTTAGTGTGATAGATGTATAATAAAGTAGAAAAACAAGTTAATCTAAACAAAACCACATAAGCTTGGATCATTTAACCTATTCTATGATATCCCTAATGATGGACAAACATTTGTTTACTACATTTGAATCATATTTACAAAAATTAAGGATTGCAATCTATATTCTAAAAATGAATCCATATATGAATAATCTAGCAGGCCTATCTAAACCATTTATATATAAATCCTAAACTCTATATAATGAATAACACACTCAATTCTAGGAAGAAAATCACTAAGATTGATCAATGCCAAAATATGTTCTGTATATAACTTTTTTGGCCTCTTAATTGCCTTTTTATAGTACAAGACTAAGGACGCGTGGTTATACATAATTAGCTATATGTGTGTTTAATTGACCATACATCAATTTGGTAGAAATTATAGAGTTATATGTTCTCAGTGAGCTACATGACCAAGATACATAAGCATGTAAGTCACCTAAATAGTCTTGTAAGTCTCTATATGAGCTTGTAGGTCACCAAGGTGGTTGAAACAACATCTTCAAATTTGTACACATTTCTAGTGAGTTGCACATTCCCATACATGCCGTGTAAGTCATAATGAATCAAATTCTTCCATTCCTTCTCCTGTCTTTGCCCTAACTCATCTCCTTTTTGCTCTACAAAGGCAAATAAGATTGAATGTCAATAGAACAATGAAAAAATATGAATTTAGCTCATTTTGGTTCTTATTCCTTAAACTTGTACCTAAACTAAAATATGGATCGAAATAAGTATCTTATATGCAACATAATAATGATCAATAAGAATTAGAAAATAAATATATAATCAATCAAGAACTTATCAAGTTCCCTTACACTTAACTTTTGGCCATTCTTGAGAAACGCTAAAGATCAAAATCAAAATCAAAATCAAAATTACACTTCCTCTTTAACTAATGATGTGCATCACACACACTAGAAAATAAAGTCTAACTCTGCACAACTAAATTTTTAATAGTGGTGAGCAAGCTCTATTAATACCCTTTTTCTTTTAGGTTGTATCTAATCAAAATAAGCTCTTTAATTAGGTTTAACTATTAGATAACCTAAAATAAGCTAACCAAATTTAATGTGATAGCTGCATTACACAATAGAAAAATAGGTTAATCTAAACAATAACCACATCAGCTTAGGTTATTTAACCTATGCTATGTTATCTTTAATGATGAACGACCATTAGTTTACAACATGTGAATCATATTTACGACAATTATGGATTGCAATCTAGATTAAGGCATTAATTCCAAACATGAATAATCTAGTAGGCCTATCTAGACTATTCATATATAAATCCTAAACTTTATACATAGAATAACATAGTCAATTCCAAAATAAAGTCAATAAGAAAATCACTAGGATTGATTAATTCCTATACATGTTCATCAACCTCGATGTCCCCTTTAAACAAGAAAAAAGAAGACTAAATGCCCATTTCTCTCAAAAGGGAAGCCTCCTTTTGCATCTCTAATCTATACATACTTTTTTGGGCATCTTAATTGCCCTTTTTATAGTTTAAAATTAGGGAGCATGGTTATACATTATTAGCTACATGGGTGTGTAAATGACCATATATGTTAATTTGGTAGGAAATTCCATAGTAACATGTTTCAGTGAGATACACAGCTAAGATACATGAGCATATAAGTTAGCTAAATGGTTGTGTAAGTCTTTATGCGAGCTTGTAGGTCACAAAGGTGGTTGAAACAACATGTTTGAGTTTGTACACATTTCTAGTGAGTTACACGTTACCATACTGATTGAGCCCAAGTTTATTACATAAATTGGCTACATTTTTGCTATCTTTAATGTACTTTTTGACTCTTAATTTATGATTTTTGTGCTTTAGTTAGTCCTTTATATGAGTTCAC
>JAOSBN010000008.1:32794725-32835716 GCA_027563595.1 Erythroxylum suave | reverse complement strand
ATAAAATGCGCGAAAGTTTCGCGCATTTTTTACCGACGGATCAATGTAGGCGTCGCTATATTCCGTCGGTAAAATTTATAACAAAATTCTGTGCCGACGGACGTTTTTTGTCGTCGAAAATGTTCCCATTTTAGCGACGGAATTAGTACTTCTGTCGCTAGTTTCTGACGGAAATGGTTCCGTCGGAAAATTTCCGCCGCTATTTGTTCATTTTCTTGTAGTGCTACCTTCAATACTTCACAAATTTTAGAAGCTTAGAGACATTAATAACCCCTGAAAATTTCCAGATTTCATGCGTTTTAAAGTTACTTCATTTCAAGTTAATACAACTTCCATATTGGTTACTCTAAGGCTTACAAAATTCTGCTTAGTTATTTCATTAACTGTTACTTTTTACAAACACACCTATAGCTCTAATTTTCCAGATTCGAAAACACCTTAATAACACCTATATTTAGCATGAATTCCTCATCAATTATAGTTAAAATAACAACTTAAATCATCTATACAGCAGCCCATAAACTATTGATTTCGTACATGGAAAAATAGAACAGAAAAGTACCAGAAATGAAGATAGATTTTTGACAACAAGAAATGTATCATCGTTCAGCCTCTCTAACTCTCTTTGTGAAGGATTTTTCATGGTTTTGGAGTGGTGATTGATAGAACTAAGGCTGAAATTCAAGGGTGTAGGTGAGATGAAGGTTTTGGCAATGAAAGGGATAAGAAGGAGAGAGTATACACCAACTAAAAATTTAAAGGCAAGGAAAATGACCACGACTTCTATAAATATGGCGCTAAATGAGTGGTCTTTCTTTAAAAACACTTGTCATTAATTAAGTAAGCTAAATGTCCTCATTTTTGTCTACAAATGTCACTTAATTCCTAAGCCAATTTCCACTTAATTCTCTGAGCCATTTGTCACTCAATTGATGAGCTTAGTTATCCTAAATTTCCACATGTCAACTTGTCTTGCCACTTGAAATTTTTCTTAGGATAATTGTACATATTAATTCATCAATCTTCCAATCCTGACAATTAACTCCAAATCACTAATTGTATTACAACATTTCATTTTATTGGTAAACCAAAATAGAAGACATTAGAAATGTACAATCGTGTCACAATCATTTTGAAACTTTTACGCCCCGAAATATGTCAATTGAATGCACATAAAATCTTTGCATTTTTTTTCTAAATCATAATTGATATGTGCATGCTAATATTATGAATGTGAATGAAATCATAAAATCATTTCCTAATTACCAAATTAATAACTCATGTGACTCAGTATTCTAACACTCCCTTAGATGTTCTGGAGATTGACTATTACAATTCTCCCCTTTTTAAGAAATTATGTCCTCAAAATTCTTACCTGATTCATCAAGTAGATGGGGCTAATGTTGTCTCATGTTCTCCTCAGTCTCCCACATAGCTTCCTCTCTCAAATGATTTCTATAAAGGACTTTAACCAAAGGAATTACAAGACTCCTTAATTGCTTAGTCTGATATCCAACTATTTTAACCAGTTCCTCTACATAACCCAAATTAGTTGCTATCTCAACCTCCTGTGTCAGTAATACACGTGTTGGATCCGACCGATATCTCCTGAGCATACTAACAAGAAATACATTATGAATCTGAGCCATTTCTAGTGGCAATGCTAATTTGTAAGCCAATAGACCAATATACGTAGGGCTTAACTTTCCCTTTTTACTGAACCTTAGCACTCCTCGCTAGGAAGACACTCTCAAAAATACCTTGTCTCCTACTTAATATTCCATATGCCTGTAATGCTGATATGCATTTCTTTTTTGCCTGTCTTGAGCTGTCTTAATCTTACCACAGATCTATTTTACCTTATTAATAGTATCTTGAATCAACGTTAGGCCTTTAACAATCCTTAGGCCTTCTTTATCCCAGTATAAAGGTTCTTGACACCATCTACCATATAACATCTCATATGAAGCCATACCAATACTACTATGATAATGATTATTGTATACAAATTCAATGAGAGCTATAAACTCATACCATTCTCCTTGAAACTCCAAAACACACACCCTAAGCATGTCCTCAATAGTCTAAATAGTCCTCTCACTCAGTTCGTCTATCTGAGGATGAAATGTTGTTCTAAAATTTAACTTTGTTCCCTATGATGTCTGTAGGCTACCCCAAAATTTATAAGTAAATTTGGGATCTCGATCTAATACAATAGATACTAGGACCGCGTATACACTATCTCATTTATATATCTTTGAGCTAACTAATCTAGTGTTTTATTCTCTTTAATAGGTAAGAAATGAGATGATTTTGTCAATCTGTCAACAATGACCTATATAGCATCATACTACCTTGGAGTTCTTGGTAAACCCATAATAAAATCTATTGTAATCCTTTCCCATTTCCCAACTGGTGCTTGATGCTTTGCCTTAACTTGTTGGCATGTTAAACACCTAGTAATATGCTTAGCCACTTACTTCTTCATCCCTAGCCATAAAAAATGTTGGTTTAGAGTATTGTACATATTGGTAGTACCAGGATTCAAAGCATAGGCTACTATGTTTGCTTCCTCTAAGATTTCTTTTCTTATACCATCAACATAAGGTACATATAATCTCTTATTCAACCACAATGTACTATTTCTTAACTCAAACTCAGAACTCAGATTACGTGTTAACTTCTTTATAATTTTCACTAATTCTAGTTCCTTGCTTTGAGCTTTTTTGATCCTATCATGTAATATTGGTCTAAGTTTAAATGTAGCTAACAATGCTTCATTTTGCCCCAAACTTAGCTCAACGTTCAGTTATGTCAGTTGAATTGGATTTGGTAATCTTGATGCTTGAATTTGTGTTACACTATTATTGAATTTATTGCTTAATGCATCAGCTATAACATTATCCTTACTTGGATGGTGCTCTATCGTGCAATCATAATATTTAAGCAACTCAATCCACCTCCTTTGTCTCATAATAAGATCCTTTTGACTAAACAAATATCTCAAACTTCGATGATGTAAAAATCTGAAACGTTCACCATATAAATAATGTCTTCAATTTTTTACAGCAAATACTACTGCAACAAGCTCTAGATCATAAATTGGACCATTAAACTCATGAGGCCTTAGTTGTCTCAAAGCATAAGCAATCACTCTACCATAATGTATCAAAACACACCCTAACCCTTAGTGTGAAGAATTGTTATAATCAATACACCCTCTAGATCTAGAAGGAATAGTCAATATCGGTACTATAGTTAATCGATGTTTTAACTCCTCAAAGCTCCTTTGGCATTCATCCATCCACTAAAAGGGTACGTTCTTCGTCATAATCTTTGTTAAAGGGGCTAAGATCATTTAAAACCCTTGTAAACCTCTTATAATAAACTGCTAGTCCATGATAACTCTGAATCTCTGACACATCTCTAAGTGCT
This sequence comes from Erythroxylum suave, assembly GCA_027563595.1. Classification (NCBI taxonomy): domain Eukaryota; kingdom Viridiplantae; phylum Streptophyta; class Magnoliopsida; order Malpighiales; family Erythroxylaceae; genus Erythroxylum; species Erythroxylum suave. The sequence goes on along the minus strand of JAOSBN010000008.1, from coordinate 32,832,281 downwards.
TCCCACTTCATCACTGCCTCGACTTTCTTTGAGTGTACCTGTATGACTTGTCCAGATACTATATGACCTAAAAACACCACTTAATTAAGCCAGAATTCAGACTTACTAAACTTAGCGGACAATTTATTCTTTCTCATTATCTGTAAAATTAACCTAAAAAACTCAAAATGTTCCTCTCTACTCCTCGAATACACAAAGATATCATTTATAAACACAATAACAAAGTCATCTAAGTAAGGTTGGAATAGTTTATTAATCAATTCCATAAAGCCAGCTAGAGAATTTGTGAATCTAAAATGCATCACCAAAAATTCAAAGTGCCCATATCTGGATCTAAATGCACTCTTTGGTACATCGACTTTTGCTATTTTCAATTGATAATAACGTGACCTAAAATCTAGTTTAGTAAATACCTAAGCTCCTTGTAATCGATCGAGTAAATCATCTATTCTTGGTAGGGGATACTAATTCTTCACTGTCACCTAATTTAATTGCCTACAATCAATGTACAATCTTAAAGCCCCATCCTTCTTCTTCATAAACAAAAATGGGGCTCCCCAAGATGACACATTGGATCTGATAAAACCCTTATCTAACAACTCCTGTAACTGAATTTTAAGTTCTTTAAGTTCCACAGGAGCCATCTTATAGAAAGGAACAAATATAAGGTTAATGGTGAACTTTTTTTCCTAGTAATTCGGTAGGAAAGAAATCTAAAAAATATCTAGCAGTAAGATTATCCTATAATGTTTGCTCAACTCTAGTATTAGTCATATAGGCTAAATAAGCCTCACATCTAGTTTGAATTAGTCAAAAAGTACTTATTGATAAAATCAATGGCACTACTTGACTAACATCTCTAAATTTTACTCTTCTTTGGGTAAGAGATTCAAGAATAACTTCATTATTGTAAAAATTCGTCACAGTCATATGAGTAGTAAGCTAGTCTATACCTAAAATAAGGTTTTATCTCTTTCAACTATAGTACTATCAAATCGGCTTTCAATTTAGCCTGGTCAACCCAAATAATACACCTTTTGCATACTTCTCCAATCATTGTAGTAGTACCTATTGGAGTACTCACCTCTAAGCCAAATCCCATCATCTCTAATTTGATGATCTAATGAGCCATAATGTAAACAAGCTCCTAATACCTTCCAACATGCTCCACCATGTCTTTTTCCACGATGTTCACAATTGCAAAATCTATTGTGTTTGTCTGCCATAAGTTTGGCCTCCAGATGCTTGGCCTTTACCACTACTAGAATGAACAGAACCACCTCTAGGTCTAAATCCTGAGTACCTCGATCTAGACTATGATCATGATGGTCTATTCGGGCATTTACTAATTTTTCTGCCAGAGTTAGCTTGAAACTCACCATGCCTCTTAAACTTGAACTCTTGTCTATACTCTCCTTATTCATGCTTTAGTAATTGCTTAATCCGAATCGACACAACTCCTAGCTTGATTAGAGCAATAGCATACCCTGATAGTTCATTGAATTGTACCTCATACTCAGTTATAGTGAGATTTCCCTATTTCAGATCAAGAAATTCTTCGATCTTCCTATCCAAATAGATTTATGGCATGTAATTATCTTTAAAGACCTTCAGGAAGTCCTCCCATATCAGTCTGTAAGGTCAAATGAAACTACTTAGAACTATCTTCCACCACTGACAAGCTGGACCTTGAAGTAATAAGAATATGTAGTCAAACCTCTCATTAGGCTCACAATCAAGAATATGTAGTCAAACCTCTCATTAGGCTCACAATCCATCTAATCAAACACTCTCTCTGTTCTCGTTAGCCAATCCTTTGCCTCCGTAAGATCTGTTGTAATATCTAGTTTTTGGAACGTACTTAAGGTTAGAACCCTAGAACATTTAAAATAAGAAACAACATTGAGAGCATTTCATTTATATGCATATAATTAGCATACATATGAAATATAATTTGTACAATTACAAAGATAACATATGCACTTAATTAACATTTTATAGGGTATGAAAGATTTAAAATGTACATAAAGTGAATTGTACGTTGTTATGTCTTGAATTTTGGTTTGATTGGATTTCAATTAGTAATTTGGAATTAATTGTTATTAATTGGTAAAGTAATGAATTAATATATACATTTGGACTAGGAAAAATGCTATGTGGTAAGATAAATTGGTATATGAAAAATTAGGATGATTTAGCCTATAACTGAGTGACATTTTACATAGTTAAATAAGTGAAAAGTGGATCAATTATTTTTGTAAAATGTGGATTAAATACAAGGTGACATATGGAAAATTAAGGGGTGGATAAATGGCAGCATATTAAGTGGGTGAATGGCTTACATGCCATGTGACAAATGCCATGGTCAAATGAAGAAACCTAGCACCTTAATGAAGTAAGTTTTTATTCCAAAGTTTACATTATCTTCATTCTTCCTCTCTACTGAAAATTGCATGAATCTCTTCTCTCTGAATTGTAGTTTAACCCTAGCTAAATTTCTACACCAAAACCATATGTACATCCTTCACAAACAACTAAGAAATCAACTTATTGTTACCTTCACCTTGCTATTGAAACCCAGCTCATTTTCACCTAGGAATTGTATTGATCTTTCTTACTTAGAGGGATAGATTACCTTGATGTTTTGACCTGAAATTAGAAGCTTAATAAGTAGAAATCTATTCTTTATGGCATGTTTACTAGTATGAGAATGATTCTTGAATTGGAATGAAATGCATATGATGTTGATGATGAAGTGTGCTAGAATATGTTAAATGAAATTAGAAGTTTTTATGTTTGTTCTTAATGTATGAAAATCATGGATTATAGGTTATTATATGGATGAATTGGACTGGAATTTGAAGTATAAAGAAAGTAAACTTATGCTAAAGAAACACATTAATATAGTGTTATTGAATTGGAGATTTAGTGTATGTATAAGAAGTGACTGTTAATGATAAAAAAGAGCAAAGTTTAATGAACTGTAATATAATCAAGATAGAAGCTAGATGATCATGTAATGAAGTAGGTTTATAGGGCTTGTAATATAGACAATTCTAGTGTTTTGTATATGTCTAAGTTTGATACATTCGTGCAAAATCGGGGGAAACAATGTAGTGTATGATCATGGTGTTTAGTGTATGATCGTAGCCTGGTTGTTTATGTTCTATCATGGTCATGGCATAGTCCCCACGATCGTGGCCTATTGCACTAGCTATTGTCACAATCATGGGAAGGTCTGACATCATTGTAGGTAAGGTTTTGAGGTGATAATTTCAGTTTTGAGTAATTGTTGAACCAACTAAGGATAAGTCCCTTTACATTGGAGTATTTGGACTTAAATGAGATTTAAAATGAAGCTAATTTGATGTTAAGTAAGTTGGTTAAATGATTAATAAGTTTAATTTGTTAATTGATGTCATAATTTTAGAAATGGATTTTCTTGATATCAATGAGTCTAAGTTTGAAATGTAGGAGTGTTAAAGGAATGAAGATTTCCTTATGAATGTAATTGTGATCCAAAGAAAATGAATAAGGAATTAAGAATGAATGAATTGAGAATTGGGAATTATGTGAATACTTATAATGCTAGAAAAGGGTTAATAAATAAGTGGTTAATGAATTTAAAACAATCAAGCGTATTTGAGGATATAAACCTAATTACAAATTGATTATATCTAAGTGATAATGTATGAATGACTAAGACTTGTGATTGAAGATACATATCCAGAATGTCATTGAGCATGCATTGAATATGAAATACGTATTTATGTGCATCACTGAATCTGTAATTGATTGTTCACATTAGTAATGTTAAATATATGTGTATTGTATGATTTTAGAAGCACAAGTCGAACGTCAACATCCAGACATTGTTGGATCATCCAGGCAATAGCTAATCTAGAGGGTACTGTGACATAACCTAGATGTTTTCTCACTATGTTTGATTTGTTTTTGTTTCAATTTCAGTTATTAAATTGTTATTGTTATGATTGTAATAATTCTGGACATTGATTAGTCTAAGAAGTTTGATATTTTGGAATGTATTGAGAGTGTTTCTTAATTGAATGTGAACATTAAAAGTGTATTCTCAACGAAAAGTTGAATGTTAGACTTATGTCTGATGAATATGAAACGTGACTGTGTCTAAAATGAATGAAAGCTATTGAAAGTGTGATATCTAAATTTATGCATTTCATTACAGGATATACATGATCAGATAAAGGGTTTTTGACTAGATTGACCAGTCTGAAAAAAGAGCTTAAAGCTTAGAAATGCACATAAAGAGCCATAGGCTCAGTGATTAATGAGCTAGGTAGCTATAATGGATCTAGGATAGAATGTGAAATGAGCTCGATATCTACAAGGGACACATGATAGTAAATAGGCATTCGATCACAACAAAATAAAAATGAAAGTGGAGTCACATGTGCATATGCATTTGCAATTATATTTTCAAATGTACTATATGAATGATTGTGAACAATTATTGAATTATATTGACATAAAGATATCCCATATATGTATACATTTGATAATATGATTGAATGAGAATGAGGACTGAATTATTTTGAAAAGATTACATGAACTGTGTGAAATTCATAATGTATTACTGAGATGAGTTATACTGTGAATTTGCTTTGTATTTGAGCTGTTATGTTCTACTATGAGTGAGCACATCAATGATGGTTCACTTACTAAGTTTACAAAACTCATGATAATTGCAATGTTGCTTTTCAGGTACGAGAGGAGAGACCTAGTTTCTATGACAATCTAGAAGAAATCTTATAACCTGCATTTTGGACTTAAGAAATGGCTCAAAGGTCTGGTCAGCTGACATATGAGGAGTAGTAGATTATATACAATCCATCCCAATTCAATCATCATAACCTTTTTATTAAAGCATTCCATAAAGGTTAATACTTTACTTACTTGTTTAGCTCAAGTTCCACCACAATTCATCAAGATCATCACAAATTCAATGTGGAAATAGGTTGGTTTTCGGCAAGGATAAAAGACCATAATAAGAAGAACAATATTTGGTTCTTTACCTAAATTTATGAAGGGTAAAAGTATGGATTTGGTATGGCAATTTACCAAGACTTAAACCAAAATATAGAGACTTGAGATAAAAGAACCTTTCGGCAGAGAGAACAGAAGATGGTGAATGTTATAGCAGAAACACTTTTGATATTAACTTAATTCAACTAAGTGCAAGGTGTTACCATGTTTCAATGACTTATGCATTAGTCATGCATTCCATTTGTCCCATATATAGGCTGCCAAATTTCACCAATATGCTAGGCTATTTTTCAATCAATCATTGATGCCAATTATCAATTAATTACTTGTGACATTTGTCACTAAATTTTCCATGCCAAATGCCACTCATTTTCATAGGGTTAGTCATCCTAATTTTCTACGTGTCAACTTATCTTACCACTTGACATTTTCCTAAGCTAAATATACATTTTAATTCCTCATTTTTCCAATTGTAATAGTTAATTCCAAGTTTACTAATTATAGTCCACCAAACCAAAATTCACGATATAAACAATACACAGTTCACATCATGATCAATTTAAATCTTTCGTACCCTAGAACATGTCAATTGAGTGCACATATAATCTTTACAATGTTTCCTAAATCATGATTCATGTGCATATGAGAATATTATGCATGTGTCCTAGAAATTTTTACCTAATTGATTAAACAGATTGGGGTACTGATTCCTCATATTCTCCTTAGTTTACCATATGGCTACTTACCTTGAATGATTCCTCAAAAGGATTTTAACCAATGGGATCATTCGGTATCTCAATTGTTTAGTTTGATAACCCACTATTTTAACTAGTTCCTTAACATAACTGAAATTACTTACAATTTCAACTTCATATGTTTGTAACACATGTGTTTGTAACACATGTGTTGTAACTGACCGATATCTCCTTAGCATACTAATATGAAACATATTATGAATCTGGGCCATCTCCTAACTTGTAAGCTAATAGTCTAACTCTCTCAGTAATCTTCTATGGACTAATGTATCAAAGGCTTAACTTACCCTTTTTACCAAATCTTAACACTCCTTTCCATGGCGATACTCTCAGAAACACCTTATCTCTTGCTTAGTACTCCATATCTCTTCAATGCTGATTTACGTAACTTTTCTGTCTATCTCGAGCTGCCTTAATCCTACTGTGGATAAATTTTACCTCATCAACAGTATCTTGAATCAGTTATGGGCCTTCAACAATCCTTAGACCCTCTTCATCCTAATACAAAGGTGAACCACACTTTTTGCCATATAATGCCTTAGATGGAGCCATACCAATACTACTGTTATAGTTATTAATATATGCGAATTCAATGAGAGATGTATATTGATCCTATACTCCTTAGAACTCTAAAGCATAAGCACTAAGCATATTTGCAACAGTCTTAATAGTTCTTTCATTCTATCCATCTGTCTGAGGATGAAATGTTGTATTAAAGTTTAACTTTGTACCCAATGATGTTTGCAAACTGCCTAAAAATCTAGAAGTAAATCTGGAATCCTGATCTGATACAATCGATATCAGAAATCCATGTAATCTCACTATCTCATTTACATACCTCCGTGCTAACTGATCCAGTGTGTTATTCTCTGTCACAAGTAAGAAATGATCTAACTTCGTCAATCTGTCAATAATGACCCATATGGCATCATGTTACCTTAGGGTCCTCGACAAACCCATAATGAAGTCCATAGTAATCCTCTCCCATTTGCACCATAGAATAAGTAATTATTATAACTTTCCAACTGGAGCTTGACGCTCTGCCTTAATCTATTGGCATGTCGAACATTTAGCAACATACTCCGCCATATGCTTCTTCATCCTTGGCTACCAAAAATGTTGTTTAAAAATACTATACATTATGATAGTACTAGGATGCATAACATAGGCTGCCATATAAGCTTCCGCCAAAATTTCTTTCCTCAAATCATCTACATCAGGTACACATAATCTCTGTTTCAACCACAGTGTATCATTTCTTAATTTAAACTCAGAACTCAGGTTCTGTTTCAACTTCTCAATAAGCTTCACTAATTCTTGATCTTTGTTTTGAGCTTTTTTGATCTATTCATGAAATATCGATCAAAGCTTGCTTTATTCTACCCCAAATTCAACTTAACATTCAATACTCTCAATTGAACTAGGTTTGGTAACCTTAATGTCTGAATCTGTACTACATTGCTATTAGTTTTCCTGCTTAATTCATCAGCCATAGCATTAGCTTTTCCAAGATGATACTTTATCTTGCAATCACAATCTTTAACCAATTCAATCTACCGTTGTTGTCTCATATTCAACTCCTTCCGAGTCAACAAATATTTCAAACTTCTATGATTTATAAATACCTTAAATGTTTCATAATGTAAATAATGTCCTTGAATCTTCAAAGCAAACACCACCGCAATAAGCTCTAAATCATCGATTGGATAGTTGAACTCATGAGACCTTAACTGTCTCGAAGCATATGCAATCACTCTAACATACTGCATCAAAACATATCCTAATCCCAATTGTGAAGCATTGATATACATGACATAACCTCTAGATCCTGATGGAGTAGCTAGTTGATGCCTTAGTTCCTCAAAAATTCTTTGAGATTCATCACTCTGTCTCGAAGTTACATTCTTCCTCTGAAGCTTTGTGAAAGAGGCTGAGATCAATGAAAATCCCTCAGCAAACCTTCTTTAGTATCCTACTAATCCAAGAAAACTCTAAATCTTAGATACGTTTCTCGAGGCATCCCACTTCATCACTACCTTAACATTTTTTAGGTCTACCTTTATGGCCTATCCAAACACTATATGACCTAATAACACCACTTGATCAAGCCAAAATTCACACTTGAACTTAGCATACAATTACTTCTCTCTCATTTTCTGTATGACTAACCTCAAATGCTCATAATGTTCCTCTCTACTCGTTGAATATACCGAAATATCATCTATGAACACATCATAAAATAATCTAAGTAAAGTTGTAATACTTTATTCATCAATGCTATAAAAGCTATCGGAGCATTTGTCAATCCAAAAGGCATCACCAAAAACTCAAAGTACCCATATCTAGTTTTGAATGCCCTCTTTGGTACATCAACTTTTGCTATCTTTAATTGATAATACCCTGACCTGAAATCCAGTTTAGTAAACACTTGAGTTCCTTGTAACTGATCAAGTAAACTATCTATTCTTGGTAAGGGCTATTTATTCTTCACTGTCACCCGATTTAATTGTCTATAATCAATGCATAATCTCAAAGCCCCATTTTTCTTCTTCAAAAATAAAAATAGAATTTGCGAAGGTGATATATTGTACCTAATAAAACCCTTATCAAACAACTCCTACAACTGATTCTTAAGTTTATTAAGTTCCACAGGTGTCATCTTATACAAAAGAATAGATGTAGGAGTAGTACCTTGAACAAGGTCAATTATGAACTCCATCTGGCTTTAAACGTGATAATTCAATAGCAAATACATCCAAAGAATCTATAACAATAGGAATATTCGATCCTATCTACTCAGTTCAGGTGTCAGTCACTTAGGCTAAGTAACCCTTACATCCACTTTGAATTAGTTTAAGAGCACTCATTGATGAAATCAACTTGGCTGGCACTTCTTGACTAGCACCTTAAAATATAACCCTTGGTTGGTTAAGAGAATCAAGAATGATTTACTTAGTGTAGCAGTTCATCACGGCCCTAAGTGTAGTAAGCCAGTCAACTCGAATAATGCACCTTTTACGAACTTCCTCAATCACTGTAGTACTACCTACTAGAGTTCTCACCTTCAAACCAAATTTCAACATCTAGTTTGCATAATGCAGTCTAGATGCCATATGTGGTGTAATGAATGAATATGCAGATCCTAGATCTAACAATGCAAATGGTTCAAATTGAAAGACATGTAACACACTTGCAACAATATCTGGAGAATTTTATGCCTCCTTTCTGGTAATAGCAAAGATCCTAGCTTGGGACTGTGGTTGGTTACTCTACATCTCAGTTCAACACTAGGACCTGTTGAGCTTGAACAGCCCTTACCTCTACCTCTCTATCCTGTTCCACTAGCTTTAATTTGTTGGATAGTCATCTCAGTTACGGATCCTCCTCTCACTCCAGATTACGCTCTCAAAACCACGGGATAGTCTTTAATCTGGAGCTAAAAAAAGCCACAACAACAGCATGCTCTTAATATCTTCCAACAATCTCCACCATGTTTCTTTACATAATGCTCACAACTAGGCATCTGTTGTGTCTGCCCTCCTAATACCTGACCACTACAACTACCATGAACAAAACCACCTCTTAGTCTAAACCTCGACTATCTCGATCTAGTCTATGATTGGAATGATCTGTTCTAGTGTTTACTGAATCTCCAGCCTGAATAACTTAAAACTCACCATGTCTCTTAATTCTAAACTCCTGCCTATACTCTTCTTTCCCATCTTTCAGTAATTGTTCAATTTGAATCGAAGCAACTCTCAACTTAGTACAACTCCTCAAATTAGTGATAGCCAACTTCCTAAAGATCTCAACATTTAGTCCATCGTTAAATCACCTACACTTATCTTTCTCAGTCAAAATCAAAGCAATAAACCGCACCCCATACACGGCTACAATAAGGCTTCCCTATTTTAGATCTAGAAACTCCTTCATCTTCCTATCCAGATAGATCTTTGGCATATAGTTCTCCTTAAAGACCCTCAGGAAGACTTCCTACGTTAATTTACAAGGTTAAGCATAACTGCTAGGAACAGTCTTCCACCACTAATAAACCAACCTTGTAGAGAGGAGATTGCGTAGTTGAACCTTTCATCAGACCTGCAGTCCATTTGATCAAATACCTTATCTGTTTTTTTGCAGCCAACCTTCTACCTAAATAAGGTTTGTACTTCCATAGAAGTCTACAACCCCCCGCTTTCAAAGTTTATCATACCTCCTTTCGCTCCTCTTAGGAATTCTCTAAGCTATTTGTCCAAACTGAGGTACTGGAGACTCTATGTTGGCGTCAATTGATTCTATGAATTGATCTCCTATAATAGAGGACCTATATTAAGTAATAAGTGCAATCACTATACGAGTCTCTAACTATATGTCAGGTTAAATGCTTATATATGTCCCTATAGATGTCAAACCATACTCTGATACCAAAATTTACAACATATCAATTCAATAGAGCATATGTCGAATGTCCAAAGGATATTTGAGAACATACCCTATGAGAATGGCATATTAGAATAGTCACATAACTTATTATGCATCACACATAACATAAGTATTCAAAAGATCAACTTTTCCCATTTCATTCACAAACGTAACTTATATTGTAGAATTACACTTCATAATCCATATATTTACATTACCAAAATCATCTGAGAGTTTGCTACACTTTTACAAATGTTCTACATTAAAAGAGGAAAGTAAATAAACACAATCTATTAGACTCCCTAGATATTAGCTTAGCAGACTTTTGAGTCGTTCTTGTTCCGAAAAATTGACAGTACTAAACTTCTACTAGATTGCCTTAGAAGCTAGGTCTCCCTTGTACCTGAAAATTAACTTTGCAATTTTCATGAGTTTGTGAACTCAATGAGTGAACCATCATCAAGGTGGTCACTCAAGTCAGAACACAAACATCATAGGTATGAAACCAAATTCACAAGTATATTATAGTTTCTAATTTTGTATACCACAATAGTTTTCATCACATTTTGACAAGTATAACTGGCACATAACATCATATATCACTATATTAAAATAATTCAACAATTCATTGCAATCATTCACATAATAAATGTAAAGTTATATATGCAAATGCACATGTGACTCCACTTTCTTTTTACTTTATTGTGACTTAGCACCTATTTACTGTCCTATTTTTTTGTGGATACTAGGCTCATTTCATTTATTGTCCCGTACCGTTTGTGGATACCAAGTTCATTAATAACTGAGCCTATGGCTCTTTGTGCACAACCTGAGCTTCAAGCTCTTGTTCACGTTGGTCACTCTGGTCACAATTCCTTTGTTTGATCATTCATATCAATTTATTGGAATGCATCAATTCACATAATATGCTATCAATACTTTTCATTCAATGTGCTTATATCATTTATCACATTCTTCAGTTCTTAGTTTAGCATTCCACATTCAGTTGAGTAAACGTTTAGTATTATACATACAATTTGAAATCACCTCCAATACATTCCTAAATATCAAACTTCCCAAACCAATATTTTCTGGAATTATCACATATATATGTGTCATATTTAATACATGCTCAATTGACTTTCTAAGTATGTACCTTTATTCACAGATCTTAATCATTCATACATCATAACTTGGATATAACTAGTTTGCAATTACGTTATACCTTAAGTAAACTTGATTATTCTAAATTCATTAACCATGCATTCATAACCATTTTCTAGGATTATATATATTCACACAATTTCCTAATTCTTATTCATTCCTTCCTAATACATTATTCATATCCTTTGGATCACATTTGTATTCATAAAAATACCTTTATTCCTTTAACAACTCATAATTTTCAGATTTAGATACGTTGATATAAAAAACACCATTCCTTAAGTTATAACATCAATTAAATACCTAAATTGATCCCCTGAACAATTAATCAAGCAAGAATATAAGTTCATTTCAAGTCTCAATCAAATCTAAATACAATAAAGTAAAGTGACTTATCCTTAGTTAATTCAATAATCACACAAAACAAACTTTTTTCACTTCAAAGCATTGCCCATGATTGAGGGAAGGAACTAATACAGCTTCCACGATCATGGGATCAGTGAACCGAAGGTTGAACATCCATTTTCTTCAATTTTTTTCAAGGTTTTAACTCCTTTGTACGAAAATGAAAACATCTTCATAGTAGCCTATCAATTATAGCTTAATTATTGAGAAATAATCGATAAGAAGTATATACCTTAGGAAAAAAAGTTGGAAAATGAACTTATCATTGCTACCTATTCTTTATAGTTCTTTTCTATAGTATTGCTGAGTTTCTTTCTCCTTTAATGTTTGTTCATTCATTTAGTGAAATCAAGCTCAATGACTTAATATACACTAAGAAGATTGCCTTTTAGATTTAATAATTTATTGGTACAGCGTCCTGATTTTGGTTTTCTAATTAACACTGAAGTAGAGGAAGCTAAGGAAAAGCTTACTAACCTGTAGCTCAAGCTATCTTGCAATGTAAAAGAAAAAAAATGTTATTTCATTAAAAAAAGTTGTAATATTTGGTTTCCATATTTAGGGTTAGAGCCTTAGATTATTGCACATGACTCGTATATTCATGAATTTCATTCATATGCATAGTATTTGCATACACAAATGAACCATGATTCATAAAACATTGCAAAGATTATATATGAGCTCAATTGACATATATCGGGGTATGAAGGGGTTTTAAATGATTATGGTTTGATGGTATGTTGCTTATGTCTTCAGTTTATGGTTTGATGGATTATGATTAGCAATTTGGAATTAATTGGTACAATTGGAAAACTTATGAATTAAAATGTACATCTAGTCTAGGAAAAATGTCCAGTGGCAAAACAAGTTGACATTAGGACAATTTGGATGACTAAGCCTATAAAATAATTGACAAATGACATAGGTAAATGAGTGTCAAATGGCATAGCATATTAAATGAAAAATGGTAACAATGATTGAGTGACAAATGGCCCAGCAAAATTGGTGACAATTGGCAACTTATGGAGAGGACGAGTGACTTACATGCTTAGTGACATATGTCAATGTAACATGACGACATCTAATGAATTAAGCTACTGCAGGGATGTTTCTGCTAAGTTCATTCTTCTTCTTTCCTTTACTCTCTCCCCTGAAACTTGCTTCTATCTTATATCTCTATGTTTTAATCTTCGAAATATATCTCTATTTTTAGATTTAAGTCTCTCTAAGTTGTTACACCAAAATCCACATTGTTACCCTTCATAAAGTTAGGTAGGGAACCAGATCTTTTTTATCTCTTTATCTTTACTAAAATCCAACCTAATTCAACATTAATTTGAGAAGATCTTGTATACATGGAGAGTTAAGTTAACTTGATGAATTGAGGTAGAACTTGAGCTAAACAAGTAAGTAAAGTATTGATCTTTGTAGCATGCATAATAGAAAGTTTGTGATGATTAAATTGGGATGGATTACATGAGTGTTGATGATGAAATGAGTTCTTGAGAATGATGCTTGAATGATAGCTTCTATTTTGGATTTCGATGCTTGAAAGGCAATAGTTTATAAATTGCTAAATGAATGATTTTGAGTTAGGATTGGAGATGAAATTGGTAAGGAATTAAAGTATAATTGAGGTGCAATTAATGGTCTATGATGAAGGAGTTTTGAATTTGGTATGAGGGTGTTAGAATTTGGAAAAAAAATTAAAGTAAAATGGATGGTGCACCTTCAGTTCACCAATTCCACGATCGTGGACAGTTGCATTGCTCCTTCCAAAGATCATAGGCAATGCTGTGAACTGAAAAACTTATATTTTGTGTAATTCTTGAACTATATAAGGCTAAGTAACTTTACATTGGTGTATTTGGACTTGAATGAGGCTTGAAATGGACCTAAATTATTGCTTGATTCATTGGTTAAGTTAATAAGTTTAGGTTGTTAACTGATGTCATAACTTAAAGAATGGATTGTCTTGATATCAATGTATTGAAATCTAGAAACTATGAGTTGTTAAAGGAATTAATATGTCCTTATGAATACAAATATGATTCAAAGGATATGAGTAATGTGTATTAGATATAAATGAACGAACATTGGAGAACATGAAGTATTTGTGAGTGAGAATTGGATAATTCTATGAACGTATATGATTAATGAATAAATCACGCTTATTTAGGTGTAAGCCTAATCATAAAGTTGTAGTCTACAAGCTATAAAGTTTGAATGATTTGAAAGCGTATAAGTACAGTCAAGATCTTTGTATATTAATACAAACCTATAAGGTCATATGAATGCTTGAATAATCATATGATTAAAAACTTAATGATGTTGAAATATATGTGTATTGCATGAAGATAGATACACAAGTTGATCGTCAACATTTAGACATTGTCGGATCATCAAGGGAATAGCTTATTTGGTTTGTACTATGAGTTAACTTAGAAATGTAAACTCAATTATATGTGTTTTTGTATGATCTGTATACTGAATATGAAATGTGATAACAATTGAATGTGAAATGCCAGAATGAATATGAAATGTATGAGCAATTGAATGTGAATTTCCAGACTTGGATCTAAGGAATTTGATATATGTGAAAGAAGCACACAGGAATGAAAGGTAATGAAATGTGACATATGGAGTGGTGCATCACATTGAAATTTATGATCAGATAAAAGAGTTGTGACTAGAGTGACCAATGTGAAAAAAAGCTTTAAGCTTAGGATTATGCATAAAGACCCACAAGCTCAGTTATTAGTAAGCTCAATATCCATAATATATACAGGATAGCAAAAGAAATTAGCCTAATAATGAATACGGGATAGTAAATAAGTGCTCGGTCACAATAAATCAAAATAAAATCGAGTCACATGTGCATTTGTATATAAATCCTTATATGTATCATATGATTGAATTAAAATGAATTGTTGAGTTTTTTGAAATACAGTTGAAAAGTAAATAAGATGTGTCTTGAAATGAAATGTTATTTTACATGATATACTTATAAAAGTATGATAAACTTGATGTAATTGATAAGGTATGTGATGTGATATTCAATATCGGATGAAATGTAATACTTATTGACTTGCGATATGACATGTCTCTGTGTACCTAACTTTAGTGAATATATCAATGATGGTTCACTCACTAAATTCACAAACTAATCAAAATTGCAATGTTGATTTTTAAGTACAAAAGAGATCTAGTTAGATTAATTGGAGTATAGTTATTGCATTTAGACATAAGCTAGTGGTCAGGATTTGTTGTACCTGCAGATGTATTTAGTCATTATGCATCAAAAATAACATTTCTCATCCTTTGTCAAATATATATGTGAACTTTGAAGTGTAATGACAATTATGATTTAATATGATTATGAATGAAATGATTCAAAATGAATGTTTGAAATGCTTTTGATATGTGATGCCTTAAAATGTGGTATTGTGATCGTCTTAACGTGCTATCCTTATTGATTATGTTCTTGAATAATCGTCGATACATTTGGGAATATGCTCTATGAGAGTGGTATGTTACAAAAGTTCCCTTAATAATTATGTCACTGCCCTAGAACAACATGATTCACTAATAGGAAAAAGATCATGGATCTATTGATTAAAAAATTTTAATGCTTAGTAGCTACTTGGAACAAGTGTGAGGAACCTAAATCCCTAGTACTATAACATTTTAAGAAACTATTAGTAAAGTTATCAAATCCAATTCCTCTTTAGAAGAAACTAAGTCCTTTACATAAAACTTAATCACTAAGCAAGATGCCAATATGCTCATAACTCTTTTCTATAAAGCAGATATGGACAAAGTCATATCCAATTTAGGCATAAATAAAGCCTCTGGACTTGATGGCTTTAATATGTTCTTTCACTGAAAATCTTAGAATCTAATGGTGAAACAATAACTAAAGATGTTTTAGAATTCTTCTCCTTATGCAAGCTACTAAAATAATTCAACAAATTCTATTATTGCTTTGCCTAAAACCTTTAAGGCTACAAGAATAGACCAACAACATGCTATATTATCATCTTTAAAATCATCTTCAAACTATTTTCTTCTAGACTTAAAGCAAACCTAAAAACCATCATAAATTTAAGCTAAGGAGCATTTATCTAAGATAGGAACATTGGGGATAATATCCTTCTAACCTTGGAATTGTTTAAAAACTATCATAAAGAAATTCATATAAAAATTATGCATTGAAAATATACTTTCACAAGGAATTTTATTCAACAAATAGGAGATTTCCCTTTGATGTTCTAAAGGCTTTTGCATTCCCCACTGAGTTCACCAAGTGGATAGAGCAATTTAACACCACCATAATATTTAGTATCCTCATCAACAATGATCTTACTCTAGTATTCTAAAGAGCAAGGTTATTAAGACAAAAGGAGCCTCTTTCTCCTTATCTATTTAGTATTTGTGCTGAGCACTTCACACACTCATAACAAGGGATATAAGCAGTGAAAAGGGATTTTAGTACCATTTTAAATTTAAAATAAGATCAAAATATTAACATAAAATTTTAAGGAAATTTTAATGTTTTCTAAAGAAAAAATTTACTCCACCAAGGTCTTGTTCAAACTCTTTTGAAACCTTTCTAAGATTATACAAACTATGCATCAACAAAAGCAAAAGTAATATACTAAATTATGTTGTCACTGAGAGCTTTACATCTTTAGTCACTTGAATTTAGGCTTTCAGCCCCTTAAATTCCCATTCAAATACCTCAATGTCCCTTTAGAGTTACCTATATTGACTTCCAGCTTCATTTTATTGCCATTTGTAAGAGAATTAGGAGTTATAGAAACAAATTCCTATATTTTGCAAGAATATTATATATAATTGAAAAATTTTGCATTTTTATAGCTTATAAGTATATTAGAGTGCTTATATCCTCCTCTATACTATGATCATTGAGAACATTTAAAGATTACTAAAAAATGGAAATCTAAACCAAAGCATAAATGCAAAATTTAAGTGGATCATTGTATTCAAACCTAAAAAGCAAGATCATCTGGGCATAAAAATTATCAAAACTATGAATAAATTCCTCTTGACTAAAAGAATATGAAAATTGATTGATGATTAGGAATCATCATGGGTGACACACATATTAAATTCCTAAAAGGACAAATTAAAAAAATGAAAACAAAAGCAAACAATTTTTAGACTGTGCTTAAGATGCTGAAAGTGAGACATAAGTTAACAACTAACATCAAGAACATTATAGGGAATGGTGAAAACACTTGGCTATGGTATGATAAATGGAACCCCTTATACCATCGTAACTAATTACTTAATGCAACAAACCTAATTTCTTACATTTCAACTCCGTTTAAGGTAAGTTGTCTGAGGCAAAGCATCTACTGGTCATAGTCCTGTCAAGATATATAAGGTTATTCTAATATCACGAGCATTATGTCTAATTAGTAGCTTAACCTAAGCAGAAAGGCACATGATTACTTAGATGAAAATAATTTTTAGTATCTTAACAAATAAATCATGCGTTAAGTTTTCTAGGCCAACCTTAGAGCTCGTTGGACTAATCTAATCTAAAATGACACCAATTTACCCAGAACTTCCTTTATAATTTGGTTAGGAATTAGATTGAAACTAATTACTAATGATAGGCTCCATTTCAGTCTTTGTAGTATTCAATAATATATTCTCTATATACTAGTTTAGAAACTCTCAATCACATGTTCTTTGATTGACAATACATCATAATCCTTAATCATATAATTATGTAATCCATAATAAAGGGAAAATACTTAGATTCAAATTAATTAAACTCAAGAATAAGGGTGATTATAAATTTTTTGGAACAATTTTTATTTATGTATAGTTGTAGTATAGAAGGAGAAAAATAGCATAATATTTTAGAAAAAAATTAAGGTTCCTCCTTCATTACAAGGACAATATTATGGACAAAGGAAATCATTAATGGCCGAGAATGCCTAATTATTAGTCAAGATAATACATGAACATAGAATATATAATGCATAAATTAGCAAATATATTATCAATACCCCAAGCTAAATTAATATTACAACTCAAATTAAATCTATCAGGCACATAAAGAACTAGTAAATAAGTTTTTTCAATATTTTAATATGATTTGTCTAGTTTTTGACTATAGGCTTACCCCATCTTACACTACCTTAGTGATTCTCCATTCAATACATTTAATTTCTTTTAAAATTACAATAAAATATTGATAGATTTTAGGTTATGCACTTTAGATTTCTTTTTTTAAAAAGGGCATACAACTTAGACTCACTCTTAGATTGCATAGGACATGATCAAAGCTCATATTGCTAATGGAGAAAGGAATAGAGAAGCTATCAGAGTACTTAAGTTAAGGAGGTAGTTCATTCTCTATTATGGCTTTGAACTCCTTAGTTAAAGTTACATCTTCACAGTTCTCAAGCTCTCTCATATTAGATACTATCTCTTTCGAAAACTTGACATAAGAAGGCATTTACTTTAAAGGATTAGTAAATAGATATTATCATATACTTTTTAAAGAACATAAATAATTTCTCAAATTCCTTGTCTAATTTTTCCTTAATCAATCTTTAGGGAAAGGAAACATGTATCTTATATAATGGAGGAGGAATATATTTGGGTTCCTAATAGGTGTAGATTGCATCATGTTTTTGTGGGTAGTTTAGTGTGTGTTTACTTGTTAATTTGATTGTTTAGTCCATGATATGTGTTTAAATGTTGATCTATTTTATCTTCTACACTTAGTGATTAATACCTTAGAAATGCTTAGGACGCTCACATTAATTCATATTTGATTTTAGGTACATTTTGGAAGTGAAGGAATTAAAGTAACCTGAAAGCATACTCATTGAAGCCATCTTTCCAATTTCTATACTCTTCGCCTTCATGGAGCAAGAATGAGAAATATTGAAGCAAGTAAATAAAAGAAGAATTAAGAATGAGAAGCAATGAAGCAGCTCACATTTTCTTGGATTTTGTATGACCATCACATGTCTATTTAACCACAACATGATATTCCACTCTAAGAGAAGTGTGGAGAATGATGGCTAAATGATGGATGGTGGATAGCTACATATGGGAGGCTAAAACAAGTGAGTAAATATTGCTGCAAAGTAACTCATTCATGTGAATCATGCATGCTATCCATTTTTTGTTATATTTTAACCAATGTTTTAGATGTAAAGGAGGAGCCTTTTTCTTTTGGGGACACCTGGAGAGTAGCATCATGCTATACCTATCCAATTGATTCTTAGTTTTGGAAACCTAGCTGAAAGGAGGAGGGGGGGGGGGGGGACCAAAAAAGAAAAGAAGGAAGTGTGTGTCGGCGGTGGAGATTGGAAAAGAGGAGAACTGAAGCTAGAGTGAAGAAAACGTGAGTGGAGCTGCTTCACTTGAGTTTTAGCATAGCTAGGGCTAAAGAAAGAAGAGAAAAGAAACAAAGATGGGCATGAAATTGAGAGTTGGGATAGGAGGGCTGAAGAAAAAAAGAAAAAATAGAGAGAGATGCGGTGTGGGAGTTGGCAACTGAGAGCTTGCGGTAATGGAAATATGAATAATGAAGTGCTCGACTGCATTAATTTGTCACATCACACAACAATTCCGTGAATAGGGAGAAAATAGATAAGAGAGCTAAAGGAGATAAAAGAACTGCATAAGAGAAAGCAAATTGCATGAATAACAGCTTGGCCAACCTTCTTTATTTGTCCCATCAATGAATAATGGGATAGTGGTGTGAAATAAAACAAAAGAGAGAACATCACTATGGAGCCAAATGGAAAGTCAACTTTGGTGTTCATTCTTTCTTCAATTTTTTTACATAGATGGAGGCTACTAAGGTTGATTGTTTGAGCTTAAAGATGGAAATTGAAGGCTAAATCACCTGACGCCAGTCGAAGGTGGAATCGAGGCCAAAGGGCACGTTAAGCATATAATGTTGTGTATCGTTATCTACTCTCTTTTTAGATTGTTACATTTTTTAATGAATTGATTAAGTATTTGCATAATTATGGTTTTAATGCTCTATTGAATCATTTTTATGACTACCCATTACTAGATATTGAAGGTGATATATATAAGTCATGTGGAAGATCATTTGTAGCAATTAACAGTACTAAATTATTAGAAATGGCATAGATTAAGTTAAATAGTTTGTGCTTGCATGATTATTGCTTAAATTGATCTATTTTTCTTAATTGCAATGCTGCTATCCAGAAAAACTTAGAGAACTTGTTCTAGATTTCCCAATAGTTAGGGTTAATTAACGAGTGCTTCGTAATTAACTAAAACTTAAGGAAAAAGGGGATTAATAGAGCTTGTCATTAATTCACAATCAATACTCTTAAAGGAGGAGTAAAGATGATAACTCAATGACATTCTTGAAATTATGCTTAGGTTGAGATGAAACCAATGACTCGTTGTTAAAAATATTCATCGACTTTATCATTTTGCTACAATTTAATTCGATTTATTTTCATAGATTCAATTTTATTTTGTTTCAAATTGAAAATCCTCCAATTTGCTTAAATAGATAATTTAGGAAAGTATTTGATATTAATCCTTGTGGCATCGACCTAGACTTATCGCTATCTATAGTTTAGTCTAGTTATTTTGGTAGCGTTACAACGTGCAACAGTACGTGCTTAGGTTACAATCTTGTTAGTTAGTAAATATTTCTATTTTAAGTGTTTTGTATGTTGGAACATGATGTTGAACTTTAATTTTATATCTATAAGGTTCCTTAATGTGTGTGTTAGTGGTTTAGGGAAATTGCAGGAGATTCAGAGAAGACCTGGGAGATAACCTGAGGCTATGATTGTGGCAAATATGCCACGATCATGACAAAAGCAAGAGCAAGGAACTGTGATTGTGGGTAATATGCCACGATCGTGGCAGAGGCTGGTGCAGCGAGCTGTGATAATGGCATTATAGGCCATAATTGTGACAGAAACAAAAAATCCCAGACACGATCTTGTGACTAAGGACCATAATCGTGGGATACATGACAGATACGCAAACAACATTAACAACTAAATTTTCGAGGGACTTTTCAGATCCAGAAAAGACTTTATGATGTAAGCCTAGTGAAGCTTCTACATTCTGAAACTCTTTGAAAGTTCAAGAGAGAGAGAAAAGAGAAAGGAAGAAGAAAAAGAGTGTCTCAGCACTTTTGCCTTCCTGGATTGTCTGATCCAAGTTTTATTTCCTTTTTATTTCATTTTTGTTCATTTAATGTATAAGATTGTAATGGATTATATAATGATGGGTTTTGGATTGTTGATGATTTTCTAACTCTTCCTTCAAGATTTTACTTTGATTTAATGTCAATATAATCAATTTTTTGTTTTATTGATTGGGTGTTGTGATTAGCTTTGATTTTTTCATATTTTAGTAACAAACCAAGAGGGCGAGCTGGATAAAAATAATTGGATTGGGTTAACGAGAGTTAGGCGACCAAATAGACCATATAGTTAATCATTTTGATCTTTATACGAAGGGGGATCCTGTGTGAGACTAGTATTTTAGTAGAGAGCTTCCAATCTAATTTTAATTATGCATGGGCCATTTTTTAATTGAGAGATTGCAAATTTCATAATTTAATTATGTTTAATTTTTTAGGAAGTGGGATTATAACTTAAGACAGAGTAATTCCCCTTTCAATAGTTTGGAACCGACGCCCTAATAACACATAATTGGTCAGGTTAGCATTAATGATAGGTAGAATCCCCTCTTTCATAACTTGGTAATTTCTCTTGATTAATTTCCATAATGACCTTTCTTGTTGCTCAATTTCTATTCTTGTTTTGTGTTAATTTCTTGAGCTAAATTCCTGTAATCAAATTCCCGTGTTTATATTCTTGTTTCATTTTTAATTTCATTTTATTAATTTATCGGCCTTAAATATCCTAGAATTAGATTAGTTTGTCCTCTTTATGAAATCGACCGTTCAAATTCTACAACTCATGACCTATGCACTTGTGGTAATTGAGGGATATAAATTGTAAGACTTAACACCTCGATTAGTCCCTTTTCCTCTTCTCCTTTCTTTTCCTTAGTTTCCCTATTATAAATGGTTTTCTTATATCCTTCGTTTTGCTCACTCTCATATTTTCTCAATTTATAGTTCCCTAACAATGATTAATCCTTAACATTATGAATTGGATGTGTTCTCTAGGATTCTTAAGTTTTTTAGGAAATTAGGAAATGGTCTAATAGAGCTGTTATCTATTGTGCCCAAAAAGTTCTAAAAAGATCGAAGTTATGTTACTCGCAAGTATATAAGATTGTCGTAGTTGGTAACTTAGGGCTTCTCCCACGAAGGTTAAATTAGTCAACTTAAATTAAGTTCGAATTTAAAAATAAATAAAAGCAATGCATGCCTAAACATTCTATCCCTATTGTTGAGTGGAAGCTTTTAAGGAAAATTAAGAAATTAAATTAAAAAGTAGACGGAGTCATTGGTAGTAAACACAAAAAGATTAATCAAAGTTGAAAAACTCTTGAGAATTAATTTCACTAATTTTTCTCCTATGCACAATTAAGGGAAAGTGATTAGATTGTTGTTTTACCAAAATTAATATGTAGGTTCTAAATCAATTCAAATAATGAACTAGTCTAACTTTCGTATTCAACAAGTTACTATCCAAATTAATAATGAAAACCTAACTACTAATTACCATTTAAGTTAATATATTTATAGTTCTTAAGCTAAGTGTCCATAGTTTCACGATCCATATTAAACCTCATTTCGTGAATCTTTATTTAACACTAAAATGATGCAAAGTTTGGCGATTCTATTACATCCATTCAGTTCAAAAACCACAATAATAAATAGGACAACTTATCTGTAACCTAATCATGCATATTCAACTAAACAGCTATATTAATTCTTAAGAAAAGAGATCTGCCCATCACAGATATCACCACATTAATCACATTAAACACTTTAATCGTATATTACTACTAACAAAATTATTAAAGCAATAATAAAATAGTGAATAATGAATGGATTATCAAAAGAAACAAATAATAGTCAGCTAAACTAATAAGAGTATAAGCTAGTTAATATCAGATAGTAAAAATGAAAGAAACAAAGAAACAAATTAGAAATAGAATAGGCAAATAAATCATCAGATGAAGAGTTGTAGAGATCTTTAGTCCCTCTCAAGCTTCCAGCTTTGGCTCTCACCTTATTCTTCAGCTTCTTCCCCACGCGAATGTTTGCTCAAATTGAATGGGATTCAGCTCTAGCTCTCACTTTCGGCCTCTCCTAAACTTCGACCTCAATGCTGTCTTGCACTTCATCCTGGTTCACTCTATTTTCTTTCTCTATTCTCACTTCTGTTTATCTTCTTCTTCTCTACCTCTCTATGCCTCCCCTTTGTTTGAGTCTCTATGTGTGTGAACCAATGAAATAGTGAATGAATGATCCTTTAGCCACCACCCTCTCTTCATTTTATTCCTCACTCCTTAGATTTAGGGTTGCATGCCATAACGTCGTGAGCTGCCACATATTAAACCCATAATTGATGTTAAAACTTCTTACGGGCGTGTATGGGGAGTCATGGGTATGACTCCCTTATCACCCTTATGCATTAACCATGTATATTGGTATCATAAAGTCACCACCTTGCATGGTGGTGACTTACCAAGTTACCAACGTGCATAACATTTAATCCAAAAATTACTTGAATTTTGCCTTTTAATTCAAAATTCAGAATGTAACCCAATTAACATTCATGCAATATTCACACCATTTTCACTCAATTAATCTCACATTTGGATCAAAACATAAGGATTTGTAACCGAAATCAAGATATGAAGGAAATTAAAAGTAATAGAAATTAGACACAACAAATTCCCGAACACTTAACCTATGCTTTTCTCTAGCACAATAAAGAACACTAGACTATAGAAGAACAAAAGACGAAAAAACAATTTTCGCAAATAATAGTCAAAGATATCAACGATCATTCCAATAAACTTAATATAAGAGTTTGAAACTCATAATACTCCATGAGTAAGCAATTCTTTGCATATTTAGCAAAATCAACAAGCACTTTAATTCAAAGAATCATCAATAAGTGTGATAGACACTCACTCCAATCTTCATCCTCTCAAGCATTCAAAGGTAGTAAATATTCACTCATCGTTCATTTCATGTAAGGTATTTTCCATAGGCTTGCTTACTAATCAATCACCACCACTCATATCAGATACAAACTTCAATCCGAAGGTCTTTACTTTAGTTGTAATGGGCTAAGGGTAGGAAAAAAGGAAAATTTTAGTTTAAAACCATATAACTAATTGAGTATTCAAAGTAATTTAGAAAAATGAAAAATAAAGCACTCAATTCTTTCCTCTCATGTAATAAAGTTAACACTCCCTACTTTTACGTCTCTCCTCTTCTTGCATTTTCTAGTTGTCTTCTCTTTCCTTTGTTTCTTTTCAATTCATTTTTTTGTTTTCCATTCTTTTTCTCTTTTTTATTTATTTCTTCATTTAAACAAGGAAATTAAGGGAAGAAAAATATAGAGGAGAGAAAATTACTACAACCATACCCATCCTTAACTCAAAAGCCAGTTATAAGCTATGATTCCGCCACACTTATTCCCTAAACCCAATTATACTTTTTCAAATGCTCAACTTGCCCTTATGGTAGGTGTAATGAAGCGAATAAACAATCAAGGTCAAGACTCATATTCTGGATTTAAAAAAATAAACAGATTCATTTAAGCTCAAGGGGGCTCACTAACGGTGACATTTTGGTGACTTTTTACGCTAACAGGGTAAATCCTAATTGCCTTCATCATTTCAGTGTTTGCATAAGGTTATGTGATCTCAACTAATATTTTAAAGCAAATTCTAGAGTTCCTTAATCATAAAAGAGCACTCTCAACAAAGAATACTCAAAATTGGTGTTTAATAATTCAAATAGGCTCAAATTCTTACCAAATCAAAAATGTCATTCACCTATCACAATAAGCTATAAGGACAAACATTAAAGACTAAAAGTAATTAAACTACATGTAGTACAGAAAATAAAAAGAATAAGGAAAGAACTATGATACTAAAGCGTGGTGGTAGCTACGTTGATGCAGTGTGAAGAATTGCAATAAGCATGGCATCCGAAATTTAGGAGTGGAGACAGCTGCGAGGATGACAAATAGAAAAGATTGGAAAGAAGGTCTCTGCCTGTAAAGCAAATAGATTAAGTCAAGTTTCACTAAAAGAAATAACAAATAACTAAATTGAAAGCAAAAATAGAAATCATACGAGTTCCCTCCCACTTAGTGCTTCTTTAATTTCTTTTATCCAGACACCTCAACTATTATGCTCAAGGTGGATTGTCCAAAGTGATCCAGTCCCTTGTAGCCTTCTATCACAGGTCGTCTTCTCCAAAAATTTTCCTACCTCTCTCACAGTTGCATCATCTGGCAATTAACAGCACTTTTCATTCTCCCTCACCAGGTTCAACTTCTTTTCTTCTTCTTCCTGCAACATGAAATCAAATTCTGTAGGATTAAACTGACCAACACGACAGCGTTCTTCATAAACAGTAGTTGTAGGAACAGGTTCAACATTAAAGATTGAAAATTCTACTGTTTCTCTTAAAACAGTCATGTTCAGCTTTTCGTTCTTCACATCAATCAAGGTATTAGTAGTGGCCATAAAAGGCATTTTTAGGAGTATGGAGTGTTCCTTCCCTAGCTGTTTAACCTCCCCTTTGTCTAAGACTACAAATTCCATAGGAACAATCAATATGCCAACCTTCACCAATATATCTTCCATTATTCCTTTCAGATAATAGATTGACCTTTTAGCTAATTGTAGGCACGTATTAGTTGGTGTTAATTGTCCTAGATCCAGTTTCTTATAAATATATTGAGGCATAAGGTTTATACTCAACCCAAGGTCAAGCATGCCCTTAACCTCGTCACTGTTACCTATTGATACTTGCACAAAAAACCCCCCTGGATCCTTTAATTTGGGGGGTAATTGTTGCTGTAGCACCTCACTTGCAACATCTGAAACTATCACCTTCTCGTTTGGCTCGAACTTCTATTTCTTAGTGCTTAGTTCCTTGAAGACCTTCACATAAGTTGGAATGTTTCTGATCATAGCTAACAATGGCAAGGTAATATTAACTTTGGAAAACAAGTTATAAAGATAAGAAAATTACTTATCTTGTTTCGATTCATAAAGGCAGCTCGATTATGGGATCGGTGGTCTATAAGGATTAGTTGCCTTATGTAATCTTCGTCTTTCATTGCGATCAGTTACATGCCCCAGTTTTTCATCCTTTTGAACCTAAAATGAACAGCTATCATGCCCATTACTTCCTCCAGTATGCCTACTTTCTTTGTCAGGGAGGCTATCCTCCTCCTGATTACCTGCACTAGAAAGATTAGAATGGATCCTAACATGCTTATTGATTGCCTTACCACTTCTTAGAATAGTATTGTTTGCGCTTGCTCAGGTTGGCTGGGTAATTTCCTTTTTTGATTATTATACAATTGAGCCTTGGTTTGCCATACTTGGTTCTCAATCCTCTTCACAGATTCCTCCAAAGAATCAAACCTCTTATTATTTGTTTCTTAATTTTGAGTTGTGACCTAAATAAATGCATTCTGGCTTTCCTCCAAAGAAGGCTTGCTTGGTAAGTTTTGAAGTGAGTATTGCCCTTGGTAATAATTCAGCCTCTGAAAATTTTGGTATTGTTATTAAGGTTGCACTGGTGTATTATCAGTCTTCCATGAAAAATTTGGGTGCTTTCACTAACTAGGGTTATAAGTGTTTGAGTATGGATCATTTCACTCCTTTGGTTGAAAACTGTTGAGTGAGTTCATTTGTTCCTCCCCATCTGCAAAAGGCTTACAAGAATATAAATAAATGTTAGCTCCATGACTACAAGTTCCATATGTACCATATACCTCTTGATTTCAAATGTTTTAGGGTAGCCTTGTAGTTAGCACCTTCGCATACCTCGTCAACTCAGCTAAATGCATAGCCAATTCTTGATTCGAACACACTTCTTGAACTCTAGCACTTTTTCTCCTCATGCTCTTTTGTTGAGAATTAGCCATCAACATTTTGAAGATCTCATATGTTTCTTTGGACATCTTCTCACCTACAACTCCTCCTACTACATTGTCCACCGTATACTGACATTGTTGTGTCAATCTGTCATAAAAGAATTGGTTTCGAATATGCAGTGAAAAATGACAGTGTGGACACTGAATAAGTAGGAGTTTGAAATGTTCCCATGGATCATGGATAGGCTCGCCCTCCATCTAAGCGAAGGTAGCTATCTTTCTCTGTAACTCAGAAGTCTTCTAGTGTGAATAAAACTTTCCCATGAACTTGTTGTACACCTCTTCCCATGTAGTCAATGAACCAAGCGGAAGGGTTATTAGCTAAGCCTTGGCCTGATCCTTCAATGTGTATAGGAAGCACCACATCCTAAATTGAACTTCGTTTAGGCCATCTAATAGGAAAGCTTGGAGAATGGTATAAAATTCTAGAATGAAGTTTAAAGGGTCTTCATTGGGAACCCCATAGAATGATGGTAACATGTTGTGGTGGATACTCTTTAATTCTTAATTCCTAGCTGCCTCCCACAATCATATGCATGAAGTGGCAGTACTGATTATATAACTCCTCACCCTGTCGAGACCCGTACCCAACATCATGAGTGATATTTGAGTATGAGCCCTGCAAGGGTAACATGCTAAAGCACTCTGTCAGTCAAATCTCAGTACATATTTTTCAAACATGTACGTGGGAAAACAACAATCAAAATCTCAGGCCCACAATTATTCAGAACATTTTCAATTGCAACAATATAATAATCGAAGTTTCAATAGTCATTTGGGCCCATACTTTCATTTCATAAAACTCGAAACCACAATTCGTTATTACACTTTGATCAATCTCTTTTTCAAAACCTTTGCAATTGGAAAGTCATACACAATAAATATATTCAAATACACAAGATACATTAATTGCGAAAGATTTAATTTGGTACAAAATAAAGAAATACAATACAGACATAAACTGATCCCGACCTCTATTTCTTTCTTGACTGTACTAAGTATACTCCCGTTTGCCTAATAGGGTACTCTTTTCAGCCTGAAAAATAATTGTAAATTTTGGGTGAGTTTTGCGAACTCAATGATTGACCATCATCAATGACTCGCCCAGTCACATAACACATAAATCACCTTCACAACATTTCACATTTCACAATCAATATAATTTAATAATTCATATTATGCATATGTAGTGTGTATGAGACCCACTTTCCATTTATTACTTTGTTATGACCGAGTGCCTTTTTATCTAACCCATATCCCTTAGTGGATCCCAGGCTATATTAGATGATGTCCCATATCCCTTAGTAGATATTGAGTACATTCACAATTGAGCCGGAGGCTCTTATCACAGTTTATGAGGTTTAAGCTCTTTTTTCGGTGGCTACTTCGTTCATAACTGCCTTTATGTTTCATACATTCATACAATGGAATGCATCAGCCACATATGATCAATCCGTCACTTTATTTCACTTTACACATTCACTTTCACATGTCGTCATACCTTGGTCCAGCATTCAACATTTAAGTTGAGAATCACATTTTCACTTATATACAAATGCTCATTCAAAACACAGTTATCATCAAATTATGTACACTTAGTTTGTCCCATTCATATGCAAGCAACACTTCAATATCTCAATCAAGCATCACAATCATCGGACCTCCTGTCTGGAAACCAACACAATAAATCACATTCACATAGACATTCAATAGTTGATCAATACCAAAATTCACCCAAAACAAACAATGAAATGAGACCATCTAGGTCTACTCACAGTACACTCCAGATTAGCAATTGCTTCCAAGATCTAGAAACGTCCGAATATGTACATTTATCCTGCATATCAAAATTATGCAATGCACACATTGTACACACATTAATAATTGCACAATTATAAATATTCCATTATGCACTATGTGTATATGGAATATGTACAATGCAAGTTCAATGACAATTCTGGGTATCTTTCCATTATTTTTATCGCATTATTAGTCTTATATCAAAACTCACCTAAGTGAAATTTGTTCTTAGGGTTTGTACCTTAAATAAACACTTTGAATCTAATTTCATAACCCAATGAATTATTTCAGATTTTTCTCCAAACACAAAATTTCAGGTCTACTATTTTTGATCATTTAAATAATGAAAATGAAGTAATTTGGGAACACTTTCTTCTTGAGAATTGTCATTCTATCTCATATGTTTCTAATGACATGAAAATCATTCAATTTGATTCAGTAGTGTAAAAGTTATATTCCAAATTTTTTCAAACTACTTTTATTCTAAGACAGTGTCCTATACTCAACTTCCACCCATAAATTAAAATTCTTAAAATCCGATTCAGAATTTTATTTCTTCAAAAAATTTGCATCCCTATGTCTCTAGTTTACTGGAAATCAAAAATCATCTCAATCAGATAACTACAGGTTAACATATCATCAAGATGCCCTAGCTAACCTTCACCTTTTTAAGGTGGAATAGGATGGTTTTCTTTAGAAACAAGAAGAAGATAGCAAGTATTCAAGTGAATAGGAGTGAAAGAAGACAAGGCTTAACTTGGATGAAGGTTGGTGAAGCAAAACTATGGAAAGAAGGAGAATGAAGAAGATGATGAGAGTTACGAAAATAAGAAGGAAAAAGCAAGAATGAAAGCAACTAAGTGGTCTCTAAGCTAAAATAGTCGTGGGTTTTAAGACATGGCTTGGCAAGCGATAGTTTCACTTGCCACATGTCATCTCCTCGTAGGTTCACTTAGGTTCTTTTATTAAATTTGTTCAACAACTCCAATTTTTTCTCCAATTGTCTCTAAATTTCAATGGCACTTGTCAATAAATTCCATAGTCATTTATAAAAATTTCCATTGCCATTTGACAGTAAATTCTATAACCATTTATTAATTTTTTTGCTACTTGGCATTTTTCCTAGTCCAAAAATATCCTTATATTTCAGAACGTTCCCAAATTTTCTCCAAAAATTCTAATTCACTACTTATACATTCCCACTCAATTTTTAAGACACAAAACCATAATTTGCATCATATTAAAACAATCATTTATAGCCGAAAAATGTCAATTGAGTGCATGAACAATTATTTTAATGTGTGCAATAATCAAAT
Source organism: Erythroxylum suave (assembly GCA_027563595.1). Taxonomy (NCBI): domain Eukaryota; kingdom Viridiplantae; phylum Streptophyta; class Magnoliopsida; order Malpighiales; family Erythroxylaceae; genus Erythroxylum; species Erythroxylum suave. The sequence continues at coordinate 32,802,281 of JAOSBN010000008.1, read as the reverse complement.
TCACATGTGTGTGTGTGCTAACATTATGCATGAACTTGTAATGCAATTTCCTTAATTTCTCTTTGATCTCACATGTAACAAATTTTAGGGTTCCAACCTTTGTTATGGGAACATTATGTTACATTTCTCCCCTCCTTAGTAAATTTCATCATCGAAATTCTTATCTGAGTGATCAGGAAGGCAGGAGAATTGTTTCCTCGAATACTCCTCCATTTCCCATTTAACTTTACCACTCAATTAATTTCTTCCAATTGACTATAGTCAATGAAATCATTCAATCCTCTATTCATTTCTTCCGATATCACATTATCTTAACTGTTTCCTCATTATATTTCAGATTACTCATAATTTTTCACTTCGTAAGCTGTTAATACATCTTTGTCAAATAATATCATTATTTCTTAGTGTATTCACCTATCACACATTATAATTCGGAGACATCTTTATTGATAATACAACTTATAAGTTAATGGTCCTATGCTCTCAATAACTTCATGTGGACCAATACAATTCGAGCATAGTTTATCCTCTTTCCTAATCTGAGCATATTTTTTCTCAATCTATGCACACCTAGGCAAGGTGATACTCTCAAAGACATTCCATCTTTCACTTAATACTTCACATCTCTTTGGTGTTAATACACTCGACTCTGATGTCTATCACATTTTGTTCCATAACCTAGATGTTGATCCACCAAATTTCATTTATCTTACTTGAATCACTTAGTTTCTGACACAGATCAATTTCACTAATCAACAGTATCTCAAATCAATTATGGCCTTCAACCATTTTTAGGCCCTCTTCATTTCAATGTAAGAGCGAACGACTATTTTTGTTGTACAATGCCTTATACTGTAATTCTAATGATGTCACTATGATAATGAATGTTATGCTAAACATTGACCTCATGTTCCTATGAACTCATAATTAAAAGCTTTAAGCATATCTCCAACGTGTAAGATTGTTGATAATTCAATCATTCAATCACTTGAGTCTACATTCTTAGCCACTAAATGATGTTTATGTGAATCCCTACTAAGATGTCTAGCCTAGGTTGTTACTTGCCTTCTCTAATAGTCTCTTTGCTCAATCATCTTTATTGGGTACACATACTCTTTACTTCAATCACAAAATATCAATTTTCAATCAAACTCAAATTCGGATCCATTTTCCATTTTCTCAGTAAGATTCACAAATTCTAAATCCTCAACTTGGGCTTTGCTAATCTTTTCAAGTGAAGCTGATCTTAAATTCAATAGCTAATAGTACTTTGATTTGCTCAAACTTCAACTCGACATTCTATGCTCTTCATTGCACTTAGCTTTGTAACCTTAATACTTGAATTTTTGTTATACAACTATTGAAATTTTTTTCCCACTACATGAATCAAATAACAAAACTAGCTTTACTGGGAAAGTACTCATTTGCTTAATCAAAATCTTCAAGTAACTCTATCCATTGCCTCAGTCTCGTATTCAATTCTTTTAGACTCAATAATTATCTCTTACTTTAATAATCCATATAAAATCCAAAATGTTTCACTGTACTTACAGTGTCTCCAAGCTCCTCAACGCAATTACTATTACAACAAATTCTAAATCATGTATCAAAATTTAGCTTATGATATTTTAATATTTATTTTTCTCCATGCATATGAAATCACTTTATTATGCTGCATTGGATTTTATTCTAATCTCTTATATAAACATCATTTTATACTACAAAATCTCCAAATCCAGAGATATAATTATCATTGTTGTTTTACTTACTCTAAATTCTTTTTACAATTAACATTCTATATGATCGACACATTTTTCCTCATAAATCTCATCAAAGGGCCAAGATTGGTAAAAGCCGCCCCTTAATAGTCTCTGGTACTATCCATAATATAGCTAGTTCTAAAGAACTTTGAATCTCGCATATATTCCTTGAAATTTCTCACTTTATCATCACCTTTACTGTTTTTTTGGTTCACCCAATATGCTATGTTCAGATATGATACGACCCACATTTTATTTGATCAAGCTAAGATTCATTCTCATTAAACTTGGCATATAATTATTCCTACTTCTATTATATGTAAGATTTCCTCAAGTATTCAAAATATTCTCCTCCACTTTTCAAACACATTTGATATATCATCTATGATCATAGTCACTAATCAATCCAAACAAAATTGAGACATTTTATTCTTCAATACTATAATACTGGCAGGGGCATTGTTAACTCCAACAAATATAACCCAAATTTCCTTGTGCCCATGAGTTGTTCTCTTAATTCTTTGAGAATCTAATTCCTCAATGAGGTAGTATTATCTTATGTAATTTTCGATTGTTACCAATTGACTTCTTCTTCTCGAATCAATTTCACAATTCATTCTATTTCCTCTAATTTCACATTGACTTGTTCTAATGTCTATTCATTCTTACTAGTTTCTCCACACATTTCAATTTATTTGCAATCTTTACTTTTTGGATTGGTAACACATTCCCTAGATCAAATGTGTATCTCCTGTACATAATTGCATGGAATATAGTTTGAACCTTAATTCCTTTAGCAATAGTAGTAGTATTATCTTCAATTCAAGTATCAATAATGTATAAATTTTTTCTCAACTGAGTCTCTTATCTATCTGACTCCAATATTCGCTTTTGATTCATTGGATATTCATTTATGCTTTGTTCTATCTGACTCCAATATTCGCTTTTGATTCATTGGATATTCATTTATGCTTTGTTCTTTCATTGATCATTCTTAGATTGAATCATCTGATCAACTTAACCTAATTCAGGGAAATTTTTTTTTGAAAGAAGATTTCTTACTATTTTCATCGATACCACTCATGAAATTCTTATTAATCAATTGTCTTCACCATTACTTGTCGACCATTTTTAGTACCTGAAGAAGATCAGTTTTAGCTATTTATAATATCTCACTAAGATTAATTTATGTTATAACTCATATGAACATAACAACCTTTTTAATAAGGCTCATTGAAGTGTTAAGCAAATTATTTACTCTAATACCTTAGTATATACCATCAAAATTATTACATCTTATCTAGAGATGTATTTAGGACAACTCACCAATTAGTTGCTTATACTAAGGATACCTTGATCTCATTTGATTCTAAGCAACACTTCCCCTTTTATGCCTGTCCTCGATCGTGGGGATTACGCCATGATCGTGTCCTCCTGCTTTTTCCTCAAATTGATCATATATGGTAACATCATTAACAATCTCGATTCATTCCCAATTGATCACTATAAGCACTTTCACGTCTTACTCTAACTCATCTCAGACTTTAAATTACAGGAACTATGATTAGCAATTATTCAATAAGTCATTGATTGCTTCTTATATCATCTCCTCACATATAAGACACAAATGCTTAATATTTTCACTTGTCATGGTGATCCCATTATTAGATGTGCACTCACACAGGCAAATCAACTTAACCTTGACAACTTTCTCATCTACCATTATCCTCGTCTCACCTTTCAATTGCCATTATTTTGTCATACCTACGTATGTTTATAATCAATTCAGAATCATAGATGTATAATCATCCTAAAATTTTGATTTTGATACCACTTACATATTCTCACACTGAGTCATATATTCTTATTAAAACAATCAACAACCATTTCAAGCCCAATTTCTGTCTCTCAAGGTCATAGAAAATTTTGTTTTCATCTAACTTTGTCTATACACTTTAAATATTGTCATTTTACCATATCTCTATTTTCCTTAATCAATGCATAACAATATATTTACATCTATCCCATATTCAAGGATATATTACGATAATACAACATTGATGTATTCCACAATATTTTCACCAATACAGTTGTATTAAATCTCTCACTATTATATCTAACCAGATACTATCTCTTATTTCTTGATATCCTTCAACCTTGCTTTTCTCACATTATGATAGATTATCATTCTTTTCAGTGCTTCTAATAGCTCAAACTCTTAACACATGCTCATGCATGTGATTTATATGAATGCAACTTAGACTAGGGATCAGTTGCTACTGCATGCTATGACAAGACCAAAATGCATGTACCTTGACGCATTTTTCAAAAAAACACCCATGTAAGACAGTAATCATGGGCTCTGATACCACATATGTAACACCTCACCCTCTCAAGACTCGTACCCGACATCATGAGTGATATCCGAGTCTGAGCCCCGCGAGGGTGACATGCTAGAGCACTCTGTCAGTCAAATCTCAGTACATTTTTTTAAAATGTTTACGCGGGAAAACAGTGATCAAAATTTTAGGCCCAAATTTATTCAAAACATTTTCAATCACAACATTACAATCATCAGAGTTTCAATAGTCATTTGGGCCCATACTTTTATTTCATAAAACTTGGAATCACAATTCGTTATTACACTTTAATCAATCTCTTTTACAAAACCTTTCCAATTAGAAAGTTATACACAATAAATATATTCAAATACATAAGATACAATAATTGCGAAAGACTCAATTTGGTATAAAAATAAAGAAATGCAATACAGACACAAACTGATCCTGACCTCTATTTCTTTCTTGAACGTAGTAGGCATACTCCTATTTGCCTAACGGGGAACTCTTTTGAGCCTAAAAAATAATTGCAAATTTTGGGTGAGTTTTGGGAGCTCAATGAGTGACCATCATCAATGGCTCACCCTGTCATATAACACATAAATCATCTTCACAACATTTGACATTTCATAATCAACACAATTTAATCATTCATATTATGCATATGTAGTGCGTATGAGATCCACTTTCTATTTATTACTTTGTTGTGATCGAGTGCCTTTTTATCTAGCCCATATCCCTTAGTGGATACCGGGCTGTATCAGATGATGTCCCATATCCCTTAATGGATACCAAGTACATTCACAACTGTGCCGGAGGCTCTTATCATAGTTTCTAAGCTTTAAGCTCTTTTTTCGGTGGCTACTCCGGTCACAACTGCCTTTATGTTTCATGCATTCATATAATGGAATGCATCAGTCACATATGATCAATCAATCATTTTATTTCACTTTACACATTCACTTTCACATGTCATCGGACCTTGGTCCGGCATTCAACATTTAAGTTGAGAATCATATTTTCACTTATATGAAATGCTAATTTGAAACACTTTTATCATCAGATTATGTACACCTGGTTTGTCTCATTCACATACAAGCAACACTTCAATATCTCAACCAAGCATCACAATCATCGGACCTCCTGTCCGGAAACTAACACAATCAATCACATTCATATAAACATTTAGTAGTTGATCAGTACCAAAATTCACATAAATCAAACAATAAAATGAGACTATCCAGGTCTACTCAAAGTACACTCTAGATTAGCAGTTGCTTCCAAGATCTGGAAACTTCCAAATGTGGACATTTATCCTGCACATCAAAATTGTGCAATACACACATTGCACACACGTTAATAATTGCACAATTATAAATATTCCTTTATGTACAATATGTATGTGGAATATGTACAATGCATTTTTTCTCGTCATATTATTAGTCTTATATCAAAACTCACCTAAGTAAAATTTTTACTTAGGGTTTATACCTCAAATAAACACTTTGAATCTAATTTCCCAATGAATTATTTCAGATTTTTCTCCAAACACTAACTTTCTGGTGTACTATTTTTGATCATTTAAACAACCAAAATGAAGTAATTTGGGAACACTTTCTTCTTGAAAATTGTCATTCTGTCTCATAAGTTTCTAATGACACCAAAATCATTCAATTTGGCTCAGTAGTGTAAAAGTTATACTCCAAATATTTTCAGACTACTTTTATTCTAAGACAATGCCCTATACTCGACTTCCACCCATAAATTGAAATTCTTACAATCAGATTCAGAATTTTATTTCTAAAAAAAATTTGTATCTCTATGTCTCTAGTTTACTGCAAATAAAAAATAATCCCAATCAGATAACTACAGTTCAAGATGTCGTCATAATACGGAAGTATGTTCTGTGCTGAAAAGTTCTTCATGGCAAACTTTTCCAAAGAGGACAAATTCGCCTGATTTTAAAAGTTTGTCATGGCGAACTTCTTCCTCCATGTTCTCCACGGTGAACCAAGAAGAGTTGCCCATGGCGAAATTTGACAGAGTAGACACAGAACATGTTTCATTTTCAGCTTCTCCCAACATCTCTACTTCAAACCCTCATAACTTTTGATCTGGAACTCCAAAAATTACAAATCTTATATCAATGGAAAGCTTGAAGAAAGATCTAAAACTTCATCAAGAAAACTTTGTCAAAATCCATCTAGATCAGTATATTAAATTTGTGGAAGTTTCAGATAAAAATTTTTACTCTCTTACTCTTCATTCCCAAAAAATTCTCAGACTTCATATCAATTTTTGAGACTCTTAATGATAGATTTAAAATTTGGCGTCTGTATGAAAAATATAGCAGTATATCTATAGTTTAATCAAAATTAAGAACCATCTAAATTGAAAAACTCTAGAAGCAGTTATGGCTAAAACACTGAAGCATATGCAGTGAACATTTTCCAGATTTTCAAACTTCCAACATTTACATCTAACTCTTAACTATCATCAAACGTGCTCCATTAATCAAAGCCATGAAGAGTAATAGGTTACTTACTCAATTCGGCTTCAAAGTTCCTTCAAAGTCTTCAAGAAACCTTAGCTGACCTTCACCTTTTAAAGGTGGAATAGGTTGGTTTTCCTTAAAAACAAGAAGAAGATAGCAAGTATTCAAGTGGATAGGAGTGGAAGAAGACAAGGCTCAACTTGGATGAAGATTGGTGAAGCAAAACTGTCGAAAGAAGAAGAATGAAGAAGATGATGAGAATTACGAAAATAAGAAGGAAAAAGCAAGAATGAAAACAACTAATGTTAAGTCAGGAGGACTTTACGATGTTGTAATTTTGATGACAAACTAATAATAATAATGTTAAGAAACAAATGAACGTTTTGACAAGTTTGTTAAGTGTGCAGTACAAAAGACAGACGAAATGCAAAAGATAGAAGAAATGCAAAGATAGACGAAATGAAAAAGACAGACGAAATGAAAAAGACAGAAGAAATCCAAAAGACAGACGAAATGCAAAAGACAGACAAAATGCAAAAGACAGATGAAATGCAAAGATAGACGAAATCCAAAAGATAGACGAAATACAAAAGACAGAGAACTGCAAAAGATAGACGAAATGTAAAAGACAAACGGAATACAAAAGACAGAAGAAGCGCAAAACATAGAAGGAATGCAAAACATAGAAGGAGCGCAAAACATAGAAGGAGTGCAAAATATAGGAAAAGCGTAAAACATAGAAGAAGCGCAAAACATAGAAGAAGCGCAAAGCATAGAAGAATTACAAGAAACAGACGATATTTAGAAGAAGTTACCTCAATACATTTGACGGTTACTTACTTGAAGTTAGTTACAGAACTCAACTAAATAGCGGTTTTCAAGAATTAAGAGACAGTTGTCAAGATTCAAGAAGCGGTTATCAAAGATCAAGAAGCAGTTAGAGAATGAGACTATAAATACAAG
>JAOSBN010000008.1:32761150-32794625 GCA_027563595.1 Erythroxylum suave | reverse complement strand
AAGTCTCAACACTTCAAGAGGAAGTAACTAAAAGTTACAGATGGTAATTATTTTGGAGGGAAAAAGGAAATCTTCTTGGAAAGTTCAAAAGTCAGAATATCACCGTCTCTAGAAAACTCTTGAAATTCTCCGAAACAAATTTCTCATAACGCTGCCAAATCCTTTCGTTTCACATTCTCATCCCCAGATATTGATTTTATCTTTTGAAGAAGTTTCTACTTAGTAAAGATTACAATGGAGCAAGAGATGAGTTATGGAAGACTTGTTGATTTTGAGTCCTTCAAGAAGAATCAGATGGATGTTGAACCAGAAGTTGATACAGCCGGATGGAAAAGCTTTTTTCAGGTTCGAGAACCAGTGTATTCGAATGAAGTTTATAAGTTTTGGAAGAATGCAAAAATACTAGATGATACTATAGTATCGACGGTGGATAGATTGTTGGTTATTGTGACAATGGAGCTACTTGAGAAGGTGACTGGATGTCTTGATGTTGGAGCAGAAGTGTCTCACAACACTAGATGGATGAATGAAATCCATGTTGAGAAGACTCGAGTTAATCGACAACTCTATGGAAGCAGTGACCTAAAGGACAAGAAGGCATTAAATCTTGTTCCAAAGGCTAGGGTTCTGCATTCTATACTTCTACACTGCATTTTACTAAGAACAGGGTCAATAGTAGATGAACAATGCCTATTCTACCTACTCAATCATCAGGTGGTAAATCTTCCTCATCTGATTTTGAAATTTATGATAAAGTCGATGAAGGATTCAAATGTCTTACCGTATGGCATGCTGTTGACAAGAATGTTTAAAGATTCTAGAATACTCCTTGAGAGAGGAAACAGGACAAAAATGAATATTAAAAGCATGATTAATGCTGGAACTATTTGTAGAATGGGACTAAAAAGTCTAGAAAGGAAGCATATAACCTCGATGGCGAAAGCAAGGATTTAGGGGGAGCGCACAGTACCGCTCAGAATGAGTGTAGAAAAGAAGAAATCTCATTCCTCAGAGGTAGTAGCTAAAGCTGAGACTGTGCGACAAAGAAAGGAAAGCCAGATGCAGCTATCTCACAAACAAGTGTCATTAAAGAGAAAGGCAGAGACACTTGATTTTGAGAAAGTTAAAAAATCTAAAAGATCACTAAGGGCATTAACTCTCTGACAAGTTGAACAAAAGAGAGGAAAAGGATTGACTCCTGGTGAAGATGTTGAAAAGAGAGTAAACGCATCAAAGGCTACAAGGTCTCTAGTATTAATTTTGCAACAAGAGCAACCTAAAGAGACCGAAATAAAGAAGAAGTTGGAGGTCGAGAAGAAGAGACCCCAACCACAACAATCTTCTAAGATAGTAGAAGAAAGTAAGAAGAAGAAGAGCAGTCAGAAGGACAGCAATTCAACTTGTACTCAACAGAAGGAAAACCAGTTGAGCCCAGAAAGGTATCACACAGTCCTATCAACAAAAAGAATTTGAAGATGAAGATAATAGAAGAAGTGGTCCCTGTTTGGAACAGAAGCTCAATTATAATAAGAGAACCAGAGAAGAGGTTGATCAAGGTACAAGTTGAACCTATAGTGATCAATAATCGATCTATGCATCTTCTAAATCATGAAGAAAGAAGATTATATGGGATTCTGAGAGATGAAAAGTCAGAACCATATCCCCTGAAGATGTCCAAAGATCGATATACTATCTACCCAGCAACGAGTAGAACAGTGATCAAAATTGTACCAGACATAGAACCTAAAGCTTCTGACATTCTGCGCAATGTTAATAAAGGGAAATAGAAGATGTACCCTAAAGGAGTACCAGGTGACCTATCAGAAGAGCTGATTGAAGAAGCTGTGAGAAGCATAGATCAAGCATGCGAGGCAGTGCAACCAAGTGGAGTCTATGTTTCATACCATATTTCCAAGGCTTCAGGAAGTAATTGTGGACATTTTCCTATAGTTGCAACTTCTCAGGTAGTTGGAAGAGTGACTAAAGGACCATACAGAACTATTGAGATTGGAGCTATTTCTATTAACTTAGAGTTCTTTGTGCACCTCATTATGCACTTTAGACCCTTGAGTTATATATCTTCAATAAAAGATGTCCTTCACCTTCTTGGACAACCAATTCCAGAACTACCTAGACCTGATGACCTTGATCTCCCCGAAGGAAAACAATTTGTCAGACCCCCTGTTCTGAAAATTATAGAGCTAGATGTCTTACCTTTAGAAACAATCGTTGCTACACACTTCTTTCCATCAAGTGCACCACAAGCCACTACTATTGAAATGGAAGAAGGAAGTCAGTCACAGCAGTGGAATCAGGAAACCTTGATGAAGGAAATTGAAGAAATTCATGCTAAGGTTGATGATCTGTAGGACTCAGTAGGTGATCTACATAAGGAAGTAGCCTATCTACGGCTCACAATAGAACAGGACCTCAATGTGATCAAAACAGATATGCAAACAAATAAGGGGGAGAAAAGACTGAAATTGGGGGAGAAAAGATTAAAAAGAAAAAGAAGAAGAGAAGAAAGACAGAAGAAAAAAAACATAGAGAGCATATACATGTGTATATTTTTGTTCTTTATTCTGTATTTTTGCTTCTGTGTATTTTTGTTCTTTCTTTGTTATCTTCACATTCATTTGTTTGTTATTCTTTCATTATCTGAATAAAATTCATTTACCTTGATTTTCTAATATTATGATTATTTGTTATCATCAAAAAGAGGGAGATTGTTAAGTCAGGAGGACTTTACGATGTTGTAATTTTGATGACAAACTAATAATAATAATGTTAAGAAACAAATGAACGTTTTGACAAGTTTGTTAAGTGTGCAGTACAAAAGACAGACAAAATGCAAAAGACAGAAGAAATGCAAAGATAGACAAAATGGAAAAGACAGACGAAATGCAGAAGACAGAAGAAATGCAAAAGACAGACGAAATACAAAAGACAGACAAAATGCAAAAGACAGACGAAATGCAAAGACAAACGAAATGCGAAAGACAGACAAAATGCAAAAGACATACGAAATGAAAAAGACAAAAAGTGTAAAACATATAAGGAGGGAAAAACATAGAAGAAGTGCAAAACATAGAAGAAACACAAAACATAGAAGAAGCGCAAAGCATAGAAGAATTACAAGAAACAGACGATATTTAGAAGAAGTTACCTCAATACATCTGACGGTTACTTAGTTGAAGTTAGTTACAGAACTCAACTAAATAGCGGTTTTCAAGAATCAAGAGATTTTTGAAGTATAGTGGAACACTCAGACGAACTCTGAGGATTGGACGTAGCCCACGGTTTCGGGTGAACCAGTATAAAATTGCAGCGTCGACACTCTTACCTTTTACTTCAGTTTATTTCTGTTGTTAAATTGTGATTTGATTTGATAACAAGTTTCGTATAAACTGCTCAATAGTCTTTTAACAAGCTCAAGAAGTACTTATAATTTGTATTCACGAAAAAGATACACCATTTCACCCCCCCTTCTTCTTGTGTATCTAGTTTATTATATACAAGTTCTTATTAACGTGTGATTCACTTCAACTAAGTGGTCTCTAAGCTAAAAGAGTCGTGGGTTTTAAGACATGGCTTGGCAAGTGATATTTTCGCTTACCACATGTCATCTCCTCATAGGTTCACTTAAGTTCTTTTATTCAATTTGTTCAACAACTCCAATTTTTACTCCAATTATCTCTAAATTTCAATGGCACTTGTTAATAAATCCCATAGTCATTTAAAAAAATTCCCATTGCTATTTGACAGTAAATTCTACAACCATTTATCAATTGTTCTACCACTTGATATTTTTCATAGTCCAAAGATATCCTTATATTTTAGAAAATTCCCAAATTTTCTCCAAAAATTCTAATTCACCACTTATACATTCCCACTCAATTTTTAAGACACAAAACCATAATTAGCATCACATTCATATTTAAAAAATCATTTATACCAGAAAAATGTCAATTGAGTACATGAACAATTAATTTAATGTGTGCAATAATCAAATTCACATGTGTGTGTATGCTAACATTATACATGGGCATGGAATGCAATTTCCTTAATTTCTCTTTGATCTCACATGTACCAAATTTTAGATTCCAACCTTGATTATTGGAATGGGATGTTATAGATTAATAGTCTGGCATGCTCCCTCATCATTGACTTCCTTTCACCCATCTCTTAATCTTCTGGTTTGAATCCCTCGAGATTGTATTCAAAGTCCATTGGAAGTTCTCTTATCCAATGTACGTTGTCAATAAAGAGAGCAACTTCACCTTTTTGAGACCTTCCTCACATAAACCAAATAAAAACAATAGTGAATTAATAAGAAAATTACTAAAACAACTTAATGAAATAACACGACAAAAAAGTATGAATGAACAAACAAGACAGTTGATGAAACAGTCAAAATCACTTTAGCAAATTAAAAAAATCAAAATTAATTCAAACTTAAAACACTAAACACCTCTTTGGCAATAGCACCAAAAACCTGTTGTGCCCAAAAAGTTCTAAAAATACTTAGGCTATCTTACTTGCAAGTATACTAGATTGTTGTAGTTGGTAACCCAGGGTCGTCTCCCAAGGAGGTGAAATTAGTCAACTTAAATTAAGTTTGAATTAAAAATAAAAATAAAAATAATGCATTCCTAAACATTCTATCCCAATTATTGAGGGAAAGCTTTTAAGGAAAATTACGAAATTAAATTGAAAAGTAGACATAATCAATTGAGAGAAATGACAAAAAGATTAATCGAAGTGGAAAAAATCTTGAGAATTAATTTCACTAATTTAATCTCTATGCATGATTAAGGGAAAATGATTGGATTGTTGTCTTACTAAAATTAGTAGTTAGGTTATAAATCGACTCGAGTAATGAACTAGTCTAACTTTCATATTAAACAAGTTACCATATGAATTAACAATGAAAATCCGACTACCAATTACAAATTAAGTTAATATATTTCTAGTTCTTAACCTAAGTGTCTATAGTTTCATGATCCGTTTTAAACTTCATCTCTCAAATCCTTGTTTAACACTAAAATGATGCAAAGTTTGGTCACTATATTACATCCATTGAGTTCAAAAACCATAATAATAAATGAAACAACATATTTGTAACCCAATTACGCATATTTAACTAAATAGCTACATTAATCATCGAGAAAAGAGATTAGCCCATCACGGATATCACCACATTTATCATCATTAAACACTTTAATCACATGTTACTGCCAACGAAAGTATTAAAACAATAATAAAACAGTGAATACCAAATGGATTATTAAAAGAAACAAATAATAGTTTACTAAACTAATAATAGTATAAGCCATCTAACAACAGATAGTAAAATAAAAGAAACAAAGAAACAAATGAGAAATAGAATAGGCAAACAAATCATCAGATGAAGAGTTATGAAGATCTCCAGTCCCTCTCAAGCTTCCAGCTTTGGATCTTTCCTTTTGTTTCAGCTTCTTCCACAGACGAATTTTTGGTCTAGCTAAATGGGATTCAACTCCACCTCTTACTTTCGGCTTTTCCCAAGCTTCCACCTTTTTGGTATCTTGCTCTTCGTCCTAACTCACTCTATTTTCTTTCTCTATTTCTCTCTTCTTTTCATCTTCATCGTCTCTATCTCTCTACGCCTCCCCTCTATCTGAGTCTTTGTGTATGTGAACCAATGAAATGGTGCATGAATGATCCTTCAGCCGCCACCCTCTTTTCTTTTTATTCCCCTTTCTTTAGATTTAGGGTTGTTTGCCTTAACATCGTGATCGACCATATATTAAACCCAAAATTAATGTTAAAACTTCTCACAGGTGTGCATTGTGAGTCATAGGTGTGACATCCCCATGCACACTTATGCATGGGGAGTCATGGGTATGACTCCCTTGTCACCGCCATGTATGGTTTACCACCATGCAAGGTGGTGACTACCATACATAACATTTAATCTAAAAATTACGTGACTTTGATCTTTCAATGTAAAATTCACAAAATAACCCAATTAACATTAATGCAATAGTCACACCATGTTCACTCAATTAATCTCACATTTAGACCAAAACATAAGGATTTGTAACCAAAATCAAGATATGAAGGCAATTAAAAGTAATAGAAATTACACACAACATTATCATGTTGAAAAATTTGGGCTTCCATCATTTTGGTAAATTTCGATAGTAAATCAACCTTAGAACAAAGTTTTCTAATTGCCTCCTTTATCTAGTCATTCTGTTTATCCTAGGTTGTGAAGAAATTTTTTAAGTTAGACTTTAGGGAGAGGATTGAAGGATCATGAGTGGAAACTAGGTGGTTGCCTATTGTTTTGAAGGGCACGATTGAACTTGCTTCTATCAGAGAAATTAAGGTGGCTTCTTTAGCCAAGGTTATAGGTATTGGAAAAAGGGTTATTCTTCTTTTATGCTTATTGAAAAATTTTACCTATTCAATAGACGGGTTTAAGTTCCTAATTGACAATCTATAACTAATCATATGATCAAAATTTTTAGTCAAAATATATAGCTTAGTAGTAAGAAGATTTAGGAAATCAAGGTCAAAATTACTTGGAACCTTCTTTAGGATGGTCTTCAACTCATCTATTAGTAATGGTTCTAAACCATATCCTAAATAATATTATGTGCTCAATAATATTATTTGCTTAATCTACATTTTTATTCATAAAAGAACCATTAAGGAAAGCATCCACCAATGTCTTTGTGTTCTAGGTCATTTAATAGTAGAATATTTAGACAATTGGCTAGCTCTTCATCTTGATGATGGCATAACCTCAATAGCTCCTTGTACTTCTCCCAAGCTTTATAAAATGACTCATTTCTCCTTTAGGCAAAGATGGAGGTCTAGTTCTTAATCTAAGTAGTCTTATTTAGGGAAAAGTACTTAGATAGGAATGCTTAGGAGAGTTAGAAGAATTTATACCATATGTTATAAGGTCTTTGACCACACTCTTTCCTTATTAATATGTGAAAAATGAAATAACCTAAGCTTAATGGCATCAAGAGAAACACCATTGAGCTTTAGTGTTTTTGGTATTCTAATATCATTGACATATACAAATTGTGATCTTTGGAAGGGAGTTTTATAAACTAATTTTACTACACTATAGAAAAAAAGGAAGAGACTTAGCTCAAAGTTGTTAGTTTTGATTTCATACATTACAATGCCTGATTTGACGTCTTATACACTAGATACAATAAAGTTTTTGAAAGACCTCGTATTCTCTACATCCATCTTTGCTTTCTTAGCTTCCATCCTCTTTTAGATTCTTCTTCTTATTTTTAAACTTCTTTTAATCTTAGGGTCTAGCTCAACAAGTTTCCTAGGATTATTGAACTATCACATACAAGAAGTGAACTATGAAGAGAAAAATGAAACAAACTTAGTAGATAATAATAAAAAAAACAAACAAAAAACTTAGTCTAATAAGTTTACAAATCTAATAAATATTAATTATGTGTATTCTTTGACAAGCGCATGGTGAATCTAAAGTTAGCACTAGTAAGTATGGATTAAACCCATGAGAAAAAGGGGTTAACTACTGATTATTTAAAAACTTAATTATCAAGGCTACTAATTAAGATTGGATAAAAAAGGAAAATAAAATAAAGCAATCAAGAAAAATGCAATCTATTAATAAATTATATTTAAGTAAAGTGTTTCCCAGGATTTTGCTGTATTCAACTTCACTTTGATTTAATTAACAGTTCTAGTTTCTTGGAATAGTAAGAATTCTTAAGTTACAATTATATTCTCTCTCGAGGATTAAGATCTTTTTCTAATCAAGAAAACTTAATAATGGATGAATTCATTTTAGAATTCTCATGATAGTTTATATTTGAACCTTAGAAGATCTTAGTGTTTTCTCTCAAGTAACTCATCCTTAACGCTCTTTATCTACAATGTGATCAAACTATACATTTTTTCTTTCAAATCTCAATGCATAAATCAAATAATTGAATCTTCAACTCTCATTCTTTCAATTAAATCAATTATAAAAATATAAATAAGTTTAAAAATTAGAAATTCATGAAATCAAAAGATCCATCAAGTAAACATATTGAATCTTAAGGTCTATCCTAGCTAAATCAATATCTTAATTAGCTCATAATTAAACAAGAAATAATAACATAAAGATAAGAAAAAAGAATTAGAAAAAGAAATCATTATCATGAATCATGGATCTTAAATCTTTAGTGAATCTTATTGAATTCTTGTTCTTCTTATAAGATTGACTTGTTCTTTATTAATAGCTATTATAGAATGGCTTCCAACTGACTTTTTATTCCTTCCAAATTCTCCTCTAACCTCGTAAAAAGCTCTATTTTGCTTGCTTCCTTCTAAAAAATTTTGAAGATTAACTTTTTTGATGAGGATCCCGACTCTATCACAAGGCTATATACCAATCATATTATCTTTGTTGCATTCTATAACTTTTCTTATAAAATAATACTATCAACACGTGGCCTAAATAGGGATGTGTATGGTTTGTGTTTTTTAATCAAGGGTAGATCACGAGAGTATGAAGGGTGGGGAAGGACATATAAAATCAACACCTTAGATACGATCCTAAAATAGTGACCTGAAAATGTTGTACCTTACGATCCTTCTTTACTATTTCGAAAGTTACTCCAAATTGGTCCGATTCTTCTTCAAATTTTCTATCTTTTCTTTAAAAGGCAGAAAAAAAGTTTTGAAATAAAATATGTCTCATTTTTAGTATAAAATCCTCTATAATTACCAAAACTCAAATAATATGCTACGAAAATCATGTTTAAAGTAATGTATGCCTAGCATAAATTAAAAAAATAACTAGACTTTCTCTAAAATTAGTTGAGCACAAAAATCAACCTCCTCTTAATATTATACAATATGATGTATTGGTCCTACTCCTATATTGTGAAGTCTTAGGTATATTTTATAGTTCATTAATGGCTTCACTAGGGTTCATGTCGATTTATTTTTATAATATAAAAGTGAAGTCGATTCCATTTTTCTACTTCTCAGATATATAGTTTACACATCTCATTTATATGCTAAAATTGCGTTTAAGGTTTCCAAATTATGCAGTTGAAATGAGTTTTTATTAATTATGATTTATGTTCTAATGTTATTAAAATTATATAATCATTTTCTTTACTTTCTGTTAAAAATCTCAATTATTTAGACCTAAAACTTCTTGGTTATGCAATTTCTCATCTACCACATCCATATGACTTTCAAAAGTTTAGTTTTAAGATAAAGGCATATGTCTACGATAGAAATAAAAATGGCGATTATCAAGAATCAGGAGATATGGTAGAGAAAATTAGAAAATTTTTATATTAAAACTTTGTTTCTCTCTCTCTTACTTTCTTACAACAACATACATCTCTATTATTAATAAACAGTGTCATTAGCAATAATAAACATTGTCACAATTGGTTGTTTCTTCGAAAATCACGTGAAAGTTGTATTTCCCATGTAAAATGCAAATCCTTCTATCATTCACGTCTCCACCCCAATCACTATTGAAATAGCCAAAAACTGCAAACTTGTTAGCCTATGAACTAAAAAACAATCAAGGGACAGAGTATCTCAAACGTAACGGAGAATCTATTTGATTTTCTTCCAATGTGTTGCTCTTGGCTCCTCTATGTATCGATCACCTTTCCTTTGTCATGCCGAGACAACTTAACATTGCATTCAACCGATGTGTTAACCGGTTTGCAATCCTCCGTCTTGAACTTTTTAAATATTTACTTGGCATATGCCTCTTATGAAATAAAAATACCTCCTTGCTTTATCTCAAGACCAAGAAAATAGGACATCAGGCCTAAATCCGTCATTTCAAATTCTCCCATCATGGCTTTCTTAAACTCAACAACCATTTTACAATTACGGCCCGCAAAAATTAAATCATCAACATGCAAAGCTACCACCAACATGTCACCATTTTTCACCTTCACATACAAAGTGTCTTTATATGGGCCGCACAAAACCGTGGGACTTGAAATATTTGATCAATTTGGGTGTTCCAAGCTCTAGGAGCTTGCTTCAAATCATACAACGCCTTGTTCAATTTTAAAACTTTACCTTCCTCACCTTCTTTCACATACCCGGTGGTTGCACAATATACACTTCTTCCTACATGACACGATTAAGAAATTCCAACTTCACATCCATTTGATAAATGCACCACTTTGATTGAGGCGCAAGAGAAATCAAAAGTTGAATAGTCTCCATTCAAGTCACCGGTGTAAACACCTCCTCATAATTGATGCTAGCTTGTTGCTTGTAGCATTTTGCCACCCACCTTGGTTTTTGTTTCTCGATTTCACCTTGAGGATTCATTTTCTTCTTGCACACCCATTTGACACCTATTACCTTGTGATCTTTTGGAAGAGAAGTTAGCTCTCATGTATTACTTTTCTCGATTGCTTGTATTTCGTCATCCATTGCAGCTCCCCACTTGTCATCTCCAATTGCCTCTTCAAAAGAAATATTTTTGCCTTGTGCCAAAAGGCACACCAAGTGTAACTCGTTTATCGCCTTATACATATTGCGTATACTCCTTGTTTTTGGTGTTCTTTGCTCGTAATTTGATGAAGTTACTTCATGTGTTGTGATTGTTGGTGCCTGTTCATTGTTATTGGATGTCGACTTTGGCCTGTTCACCATTATGTGCATCGTATCTCTTGCCTTCTCATGAAAAGTTTCCACCATTGCATTCCAATCCCATATGGCTTCTTCATTTACCTGCACAACACGGCTAATATGCATCTTTTTGTTAATAGGATCAAAAAGCTTATATGCTTTAGACCTCTCATCATATCCAATAAAGATCAATTTCAAACCACGCCTTTGATCCGGTATATTTGCATATGCTACACTACTGAATACTTTTAGATGTGACACTGTTGGTTTTATATCGCTCCAAGCTCTTGGGGTGTTATGTTCTCCAAACTCGATGTCTTGCATAGATTTAGCAAATAAATGGTACAATCCATCGCTTCCACCCAAAATTCTTTTGGCATATTCTTGCTATTGAGTATACCCCCACCATGTCAAGAATAGTCCGATTTTTGTGCTCCACCACTCTATTTTGTTGAGGTGAGTATGGCGCTATCAAATGATGCTGAATGTCATGTTCTTCACAAAAAGAATTAAAAATGGACGAAGTAAATTCGTCGCCTCGATCCGACCTCAAAACCTTGATAAAAGACCACTTTGTTCCTCGACAAAAACTTTAAAACTTTTAAAAACTCCAAAAACCTCCGATTTTTCTTTGAAGAAATAAACGCAATTTTTTCGAGAAAAATCACTGATAAAAGTTAGGAAATACATGTTTCCACCAATTGAGCTTGGCTTGATCAGTCCACAAATGTCAATATGCACCAATTTGAGAGGCTACTTCGCTTGATATTTCGCCACTTTCAAAAAACTACTCTTTGGATGTTTGCCAATCCCACACCTTTCACAGACTTGTAGAGAGAATCAATTGATGGGAAACCATGAACCATCTTCTTGGCAGCCATTTCTTTTAATCCTCCAAAATTTATATGCCCAAATCTTAAATGCCACAACCAAGTTTTATCTTCTACGTAAGCCTTCAAACACTTTGTTTGGATATTATCCAAAATCATCTTAAACATTCGATTTTTCTCCATTTCAACTTGGGCTAGCAACTCATTATTTTGGTCTCCCAAATGAAGGGATTGATTTTCCATGAAAACCGAATAACCTTTTTCCAACAATTTTCCCCAACTCAAAAGATTGGTCTTCATGTCCGGCACATAATAAACATTTGAAATAAACTTTTGTTCACCTTCTCTCAATTGAATCAAAATTTTACCTTGGCCTTTTACTCGCACCTTAGAAGCGTCACCAAAAGATACGTGGCCATTTTCTATCTCCTCCAATTCGGTAAACAAATGCTTATGCCCGCACATATGGTTGCTTGCACCCGTATCAAGATACCACACATTATCATTTTTTAGACCATTCTCCTTATTCGCCAATAGCACCACATCGTTATTCTCGGTCTCCTCTTTTTCTACAAAATTCACATTCTCATTCAAATTTTTTTTGGAATAGCATTCTCTTGTATAATGACCATATTTACCAAAATTGTAACAATCAATATTGTTCCTATTTGATCTACAGCCTCTATCTCGGCTGCGTCCTATTCTATGCACATTGTTGTTGCCTCTTTCTTCATTTTCATTTTGTCCATGACTGTCGCCTCTACCATGACCACGATCTCTATAGCTTCTGCGACCTCAACCACGTCCTCTACCTCGATCACAGTGGCTCGTTTTTTTTCCTCCTTAAGCGTATCCTTCTCTTGCAATGCTTCTTTCTTTGTTCATGAGCCTCAAGAGAACTTTTGAGATCGTCAATGGTCATTTCTTCTAAATTTTTGGGTTCTTCAATCGCATACACAACATTCTCAAAATCATTTGTCAATGTCCGTAGTATTTTCTCCACCACTCTTGCATCGGTTAGAGTTTCACCATTTCTTTTCAATTGGTTGACAACAGTTTGTACCCTTGTTATGTACTTGGATACACCTTTGATTTCCTTCATTTTCATCGACTCAAGTTTGCCGTGAAGAGTTTGCGGCCAAACTTGCTTCACACACTCGACAACTTTGTATGCCTTCTCCAAAGTCTCCCATTCACCTTTCGAAGTAGTAGCATCAGTTATTTTTTCAAAAATGGCTTCATCAACTGATTAATACATGATGTAGAGTGCAATTTTGTCTTGCTTGCGACTCTCCTTCAACGCCTTTAGTTGGGCTGCCGAAAACCAGTTTGTATTTTCCGACTCGGTGTACCCATTCTCAACTACTTCCCATGCATCTTGCGAGCCGAGCAACGCCTTCATTTGGATGCTCCAATTTTCATAGTTGTTTTTGATAAGCCGCGGGACCAACATTTGGTAGCTCACTCTGCCGGTAGTTGACATGGCTCTAATACCACTTTGATAGAAATCAAAATTGCGATTATCAAGAATTAGGGGATATGGAAGAGATAATTAGATAATTTATGTATTAGAATTTTTATTTCTCTCTCGCTTCTTTTTCTTAAAGCAGTATGCATCTCTATTTATAGCCTTAAACATCAAGTTAGACTCCTAGAAATTCGTACAAGAATAAATGGAAAAATAGAATTCTAAATAGCACTCTTAATTTTGACATCTTTTCAATAAACTGGCTATAACTTCTTATAAGGAACTCCAAATGACCTGACACTTAAACCATCAGAAACTAGATTCAAAAGCACCCAAATGCATAGGTCATACACCGAAAATAGATAACGTTTTCCCCTTCAACTCCTCATTTAAAACAGCCTCAAAATCTGTCCACTATGCTTTTACGAATTTTAAGACAAATTAAGTTTAGTCATCAACATCTTTATCTTTCTAAGGATGGCAATGGGCTAGGTCAGGACAGGGCTACCCTCAGCCCGACCTCAGCCATGGTGGGCCGTGGGGCCGATGTTGGATCCCGTTTTTAGAACTCAACTCTTAGTCGGAACTATATAACCTGAATATAAACCAATGATGTCTCCTTAACCATCATCGATTTCCTCTCCTTGCTCTGATACCATAGCTGTTGGACCCCATTTTCAGAGCCCAACATTTGGAGTCATCACAAGACGTGAGCATGCGTATTACCTTGATGGTTATTTCCATGAACCCGTATTAGCCATCTTAGGCTCGTTTTCATTCCTACAACATCCTAAAATTTCCATAATCTCAACACTCGAGATATAACAATTTATTCTTATGTTTATATCCTCAACCATCACCCTAAACAAATCACTCGTTTTGGTCTCGTATTTTCATATCAAACTAAATATATTTCAATCTCCATTCAAGCCTAAATATATCAGAGAAAAGCATTGGTGGGTTCATAATTGCATATGTACATGATTTTGGACAATTAGCATAACTTTTACTATGGGTGTTGGATCATGGTCCTTTAAACATGGTTTTGAAGAGTAATTTGTGTTCTACAACTTCCGAGAAGACTTCAAAGAGAGATTCTAGCTATTTAGAAAGTCAAAATTTGCACATTTTTGAAACTGTCCTGAGAAGGTGCACCTAACAAATATCATGTCCCTTCAAACGGACATGGACTAGTCTGGGGCATTTTTAGACCCGAGAAGGTCCGTTTAGTGGACATGAAAGTCCGTTTAGTGGATAGTTACGGGTCAATTTTAACATTTCCAACTCCTTAAGCAACCTATGACCCATCTTATGAACATCTATCCTTCTTGACTCATTTTCCTCATCATTTTCAATTCCATTTCAACTCGACATCATTTACAATCAATTAACTCATAATCTATTTATGATCATCATCCCAAACACAATCATTCAACTTATACACCCTATGCAGCATCACTAACTTGTAACAATCATAATTTTCAAGTCCGATATCCAAAAATCACATACTTTATACCGTTGGAAAGCTAAAACGTTAAACTATAACTTCCATCAAGATAGCTTGGGCTAAATCTACCTAGATCAATACAGGTTTTTTCCCCTGAAGTCAAACACAATTTCTACACCTATGGAAGACTTGAAATAAGAAATATACAACTCCAAGACGACTAAGCAAAAGTCTAATCACTAACTTAGTACAAAAGCTAACTATCTTCAAATTTGTACAAATGCCTTGCAAGGATCACTGATCTTCTCGATCTACACCTGAGGAGGGAAAATTATGGGTTGAGCTACACAGCTTAGTGGCTAAAATATTTATAGCCATTGGCAACGAGCCACACAATCAAACATGTACATATATAAACATTCATATAGGAATACATTTCTTATCTCATTCTAGAATGATAGTTTGGCAATTACAATTCCAATTCACATTTCACAGTTCAATTCATCATCACATAGGACATATTGGATGTAATTTAACATCACAACATAACACTCAAATTTTGCATCATAACTTAACATATCAAAATGCAAATGCACAACAAATGGCTCGAGGGTTCTGTGAAACAAAGCAGAGAAACCGAAGTTTACTCCGTGAACAAAACAGAGAAACCGAAGTTTACTCCATAAACAAAACAGCGAAACCAAAGTTTACTCTGTGAATGAAACGAGTTCATTTTCAGATCTCGTGTGCCATAAGCGGGCAGTCGAGAGAAGGTTTTATGTCGACGTGCACGTGACTATGAAACGGTTCCACTCTCGCCCAAACACAATCAAATCCCATGCTCATTTCAATCAACCACAAGTTCATATTCTCATGCTTTTTCTTCTTTCCATTTAAATCAAAATGCCATGATATAATTCTAAGGCATAGCATAATCATACTCACAATTTAACTATATCAACATGTCATACATCTTAATGGAATTTCCACATCACAATAATTCAAAGCAACCATTTTAACACACAACACACACACAAGGCATTTTTCTCATTACAAAATAACTATAAATAAATTACCCACCTAATAACTTTTGAAAATACAAACTCAATTTGGCCCTTCCTCTTGCTCTTGGATAGGTTGGTCTTGATTTCCTAACACAACTAAAATTCTCATTCAATTCCAATTCATATGGAAATCCCCCAAATTTCCATATTCACAATAAAATGAAATTAACATAAATCAAGCTCCAACCTAACCTACCGATACTCCATCTAGGTTGGAAAACCCAAAACCTAGCTTAGAAACCCTAAGATCAAATGGGTTCTCTTAAACCATCTTCTTCTAACACAAAACCCCTTTCTCTCTCTAGAACTCCTTCATCCTCAACACAACCTCATTTCTTTACCAAAGCAAGAAGAAGATGATGAACTTACCTTAAAAAGCTTGATTTCTTCTTCTTCCCACGATTTTTTCTTCCTTTCACTTCTTTCTCCACGATTTTTCTTTCTTTTCTTCTTCTTTCACGTTTTTCTTCACTCTTCTCTTAGCTTCTACGACCCTCTCTTCTTCACATTTTAAGACACAATTTAATTTGCTCTTCCTTTTTCCCTTCTTGATCACTCTCAAAATCCCTCTTAAAGGCTTAGAAAAGATGAACCTTAGCTTTTTCTTCTTTTTCTCTCCTTTCTCCACCGAACTCTTTTCTTTCTTCTTTCTCTTTGTTTCTTCTCTCAATTTCGTTCTTGTTTCTTCCTTAAAAGCAAGCCAACCCTTCTTATTTCAATTTTGCCATTAATGATTGGACAAAGACCCCTTCTACCCTTCCTTATAAGCCTTGTAACTTAAATGATTACGTGACATGCCAATAATACCCTTCATGCAATCTTACCACCTTAACACTATAATTCAATTAACCTATGTCAAAAAATCTTACTCACATTAACATAATAATTAAATCCACAAAAAAAAGAATAATTAATCTATCAAGACCTCAAAATTTATTTAAATCATTGCCTAACTTCTTGAAAAAATCAAGACCTTTTTCTGATCATGTAATTGAAGGAATTAGATAATACTTCCTCCTAGAAAAATGGTCCTCACTGTCTTAATTTTCTAACGACACTAAAATCATTCAATTTGGTTTGGTAATCTGAAAGTTAGACCCTAAACATTTCCGTACTGTTCTTATGCTGAAACAATATTTTGTGCTCAAATTCCATCCAAAAATTGAAATTTTTAGAAACTAAATTAGAACTCGATTTCATCAAACAATTTGTAGCCCCATCTCTCTAGTTTACTCCAAATCAAATGTCATCTCATTTGGATAACTACAAAAAAGGTGGTGGCTAAAACACCAAAGTATACTCAATGAATATGTTTCAACTACATTTTTCAGCTTTTATCTTCCAACATTTTCACATATGATAGTTCTAACTTCTAAGAAAAGTTTTGGGATCCAACAGCCGGTGCGGGCCAGGATGGCCGCCTCGTGGCTTGGCCCACCAATATATAGACACGATGTTGTTTTAATCAAAACAACGTTGCTTTGGATAAATCTGGCCAGACCCAGACCAAAATACGGGTCAGTAGGTCGGGTCAGAATTGACATCCCTATATCTTTCTGTTGATTTTAATTCTTGTCATTGAATGGGTTCCTGATTTTTTGTCCCTATATCTCTGTTATTTCTAATTTTTATCATAGGCTGTTATTGTAACTATGAATATTGTTGTAAGATTGCTGTAAATGGAATGAATCAATGCGAAAAGTCTTCCTGTTAGCTTACCTTAGCATATATGTTTTTATCTGTGAAAAATTTACACTGTGTATAGTAACTTATTTAGCTTACAGTAAAAATCAAGTTATAAGCAGTTTATTTCTGTTTAAAACTTCCGTCCGCTATTGGATTTCTATACGAAAGGGTCAAGTCGTACGTCTGCGTTAGGATTATATGCCTTTACTTGGACGTTTATCATTAGTACGAGGGTTACTGTATTCGAAAAGGAAAAAAGATGTACAGAGTCGCAAAAGCATGTCTAAAGATTAAAATACTGTTACAGTAGCTGTTCAATGTCTACTATTTGTTGCTGGCCTATCGATCAACTTCTATACTCTAATGACGATTATATAAAGAAAGAACCAAACGATAAATATTTACATAGTTATGTAATGGGATGACGGTAAAAGTAAGCCAACCGGCTTTTGGGGATGCCATATATAAATATACATGCATAAATACCTACATATGTATATATTCCTTTTTTTTTCCTGTCGAAACTCTTAGTTGAACAAACTCAACTTTTCCCATTTATCAGAGTCGGTCAAATTATGATTTTTGACGCTCAGTTTGTATTATTCTCCGCTTTGACGTTTCATTCCTGATGACAGTCAAAAGAAAAAGAAAATTCCACCATAAAGATGGACCGTATAGTGAATCTTATAATTGAATAGCACAAAAGCTGAACATTGCTACTAATTCATGGACAAAAGGCTTGGCCTCTCAAACAACTGAGATTTATCATGTGGCAGAGATGTGACGAGTAGAATCAACTTTTTTGGTCCAAAGTTACAAGAAAACAAAGTAAAACAGAACAAAACCTCCCTTACCACGCACTCGGTTTACCAAACAACAAGGCTCCTACTGAAGGATGTTGGCATCGAAATAGACCGTTCAGATACAACGTGACGGGTTTAAAATAGACATTTCAGTGACTTGCTGAATCCTATGTCAGAATATAGGCTGCTAACGAAACAGGACCTGCTATGCTATATATTAAGCGTAATTGATACACAGCCGTTGCCGTGATTGATGATTTCTAGGGTCCCAGCTACTTGTATTATTTTGTGAACGAGATGTGAAAGTTTTTTGAACTTTAATTCGTGGATAATCATCCACTAACAATTAAAACATAACAAGTTATCAGTTAGTACTAAAAGAAATAATATAATACAAATTTACCTTTGTGTTCGTAGCATTTCTTACAACTTGGTTTAATATAAATTGTCAAAACTGCTCTCGGCATTACCCATATCTTGTTAATATGTAAGTCGAAAAATAGGAAACCTTGTGAAATACAGGAAACAGCTACGGAGATGCTAAGCATTTTCTACAGGTCTTTCTTTCATTGATAGACGTTGCTATTTGAAAGTTAGCCAATAGGATAAGTCAGACGTTGAGGCTGGAAAGGTCTTATACCATTCTAGGGTTTCGGGTTATTCTTTTTAACACAAGAAAGCACTTTTAACCTTTGAAAAGAATATTGATTTCAAGAAAAGTAGTGCATCTCGTTTCTCACCTCATTCGTGATTATGAAGTTTCGAAGGAGGAAGAATAGAATGGTGTAAAGTGTACGAATAGTCGCCCATTTCCTCCTTATCCCTAAATATTTTGGTTTCCCATTATCTCTTTTATCATTTCCGGTACATATCCAACTTCTATTCTGGTCAATTAAATTGAAGTGCCGAAATCATAAATTACCTTCTCATTCTCATTCAACGAGTGTATATACAAGCGAACAGGATATTTATCGAAAGTCTCCTAAAAATAATGTTTAAAGATATGCAAATTTTTGACATACACACACACACACACACACACACACACATATATATATATATATATATATATATATATATATATGTATATATCATATATTTTCATATATCTCGATACTCACTCTCAAGTTGGTGCATCAAGATTTCAAATGCCCAATTTGCAAAAAAGATAGTCAAATTGATGCTTGCCAAATGCTTTCATCATTATCTCAGTGGGCTGATTGTAATTATGAACATGTTGTGTGACAGTGTTCCCATAATAAATTTGATCACGCATGTAATGACAATCGACCTCGATATGCTTAGTACGGTCATGAAAAACATGATTTGAGGCAATATAAAGTCATTTAATTTTCACAATACAACCACATAGGTTGTGTATGCTCTATCCTAAGTGGGTGCAAAAGTGCTTTGAGCCAAATCATCTCACATGTTGTCGTTGCTATTGAACGATATTCTACTTAAGCAGAGGATTGAGACACCATCTTCTCCTTTAATAAAAGAAGAAGTACCCAATAGAACAAAATACCCTATCAATGATCACCAAGTGAGAGGACAACCAGCCTAATTAAAATCATAACCAAATCATCAACATAAATAAGCACATACATAATAGCCACCCCCTTTGGAAAAGTAAGCAAGGTATAATCAACATAGGATTAAACGAAGCAATAAGTTTTGAGTGCAGTGGTTAGTTTAGAAAACTAATTCTGGGCACCTGTTGTAAGCTACATAAAAATCGGCACAAACGATAAACCTTACCTAGCTAAAAAGCAACAAAGTCAGAGGGAAGCTTTGTATAAACTTCCTTGCCATAATCCCCATGAAAAAAGGGCATTGTGAATGTCCATTTGATGCAATTCCCAATTCTATGTGGCAACAATGGACAAGAATGATTTCACAATCATCATCTTAGCCATAAGTGTGAACATTTCATTATGGTCTACACCTTCAACCTGGATATTTCCTAAAATCACCAATCGGGCTTTGAATTGTTCAAACTTTCCATTTGAGTTGCACTTTATATTGCAAACTCATTTACATCCAATCACCTTTTTACCAGGTGAAGAGTCTTGATAGTCCAAGTCATTTTCTTTTCAAGCGCATTAATCTCCTATTTCAAGGCCTCTCACCATCATAAGTCATACACCACCTTTAAAAATTAAGCCAATTCAACCTTAGTAGATAGTGCTACAAAGGAGGCTCTATGCTTGATAGAAAATTTATCACATCGTACATAATGAGCAATGGGATATAGAGTATTCGAAGATAATAATGATGTGAGGGAAGTTTGGGGTCTATACAACACATATTAATGGAAACATAGTCTCGAAGCTTAGTGGAGGGCTAATGATACATCCTATAGGCTTGACATCAACTTGTAGTGATCCTACATCACTTTCCCTTTTCTCTATATTACCCTCCAAATTACTTTCAATCCTCTCGCTCGCCCTCTGTTCATAACACCTAGTTGGACTACCTATTAAAATCAAAGCAACAACACATCTTGTTGTCCCACATTATTAAGCAAATTATCATAACCCAAACTAAGATCTCCATTAATATAAAATGTAATTAAAAAATCTACTTCAACACTTTCATTAAAATTAGGCATTTTGTTTTTAGCACAAGGAAAGTTATCTGCAACAAACTCAACATTAGACCAAAAAAAATAGACATCAAACTCAAGATCTTATAATTTCCAGCCCTTCTGTGTATGAGAATAACCATCAAAAATACATTATTGACCTTGTGAACTAAATTTATCATGATCAAGCTCATAACAATGAGCTTAACATAAATAAATAACTAAATTTATAAATATAGGCATATGAAGTTTTCTTTCCAAATAGATCTTGTGTGGATATAACCATTTAAACTAGCCAGAGTATGATTAATACGATTTCCTACTACCAAAATACATTTTCCTAAAATCTAATTAGCAAATGAGCCTAAAAACACAATGTTCAACCTACATTAAGAATGTGTTAATGCTTTCTTTCAACCTGCCCATTTTATAGAGGGGTATCTACACATGAAGTTTGAAAAATTATTCCATGGTTCGTAAAATATTTCCTTAAAGGCATAAATTCTATCCCATTATCACTTCATATAGTTTTCACTTGAAAATTAAACTTAGTTTGGGTTATAGCTCAAAAATTAGGAATAATTTTAAAAACTTGTGTCTTATCAGCCATCAATAAACCTAAATGACTCTTAAGAAATCATCTACAATAGATAAAAATAATAGGCCTCATAAGAAGAAACTACTATATATGGTCCCTAATCATCACAATAAATAAATGCAAACGACTCAGTTGCTCTACTATTACTTGATTGAAAAATTATCTCACATTTTTTTGTACGAAAACATATATTACAATTCTTATTTTCTCTATACCAACTAGTACTATCCCTAATGACAGGAACAATTTAACTACTTAGGAACAAAGATGACCCATACACTTGTGCTATAAAATAAATGACGCAATTTTCATCTTCCATTAACCATGCAATAGAAATAAGATTACAATTCAGTTTTAACACAAATAAAACATGTCGTAATTTAACTCCTACTCCTAAGTTTATGGTTCCTTCTTGGACAACTACTATTGGCTCTTCATTTGGTAGCCAACTAGAAATGTAATTAAATTTTGAATTTTGCTTAATATTCTTTTACTTCCCATCATATGCTAAGATGCTCATGTGTCTAATAACCAACTCAAGAAAAAAATTCTTACCAGTCAGTTTTTCTAAAGTAGAGGTCGAACCTTTATGCATATTAAGAATGGACAGTAAGGTTACCCGTTGATCATCTGTGAGCTTAGGAAGACAAGTTCAATCCTCATATATCTAGAATGTTTTGGTCGATAATCCAACAACAGTTTGAAATAAAAGAAGGAAATGGAAAATGTTTTTATTATAATTTAAAATGAAAAGAACATATTGCTTCTTATGAAAGATTACTAACAAACTATATTTCCATAATTATAACAAACTATAATTGTTTCACACTTTATAGCTACTCTCTCTAACAACCTCTTAACTTCTCTAACTAAAGTGTAACAAATATTATATACTCTACACCCCCAACCCTTCAACTAAAGATTTTGGTTCCAGTCACATAAACTCAACTGGATAAGAAATGATGAAATAAAGGAGCTGATAAAGACTTAGTAAATAAATCAACCGGTTGCTATTATCAAGGAATAGACTGAGGATGAATAAACCTTTGCTTGAATTTATTGCAAACCAAGTGAAAATTAATCCCAAGATTTTTAGTTCATATATGAAAAATATTAGAGGTGATATGAATGGCAACCTAGGCATCACACCATAAAGGAATTAGTTGTGAAAATTCAATGGAAAGATCGTGGAGCAAGTAGGAGATCCATTGAAGTTCTCATACAGTTGTAAATAAGCACTTGTATTTAGATTCAGTAGAGGATCATAAAACATTAGTCAACTTATTAGTTTTCCAAGAGATCAATGAAGGATCAAAAAAATACAAATATCAGTAATAAATCTTCTTTTAATAAGGTAGAATGCCTAATATGTATCATAAAATGTCCGAAGCTGAAAATCATTGAGAGTAAGAAATAAGAGTGATTTAATTGATTGAAATTCAGATCTTTTAGGTTTACTAGGAAACTCAAGATTCCACTATCAATTGACCTGCTTTAAACTATATAAAGAGCATTTCAATCTACAAAATTGATCCAAGGAAACTTTGTCATAACCTTTAGTTGGTAAAAACTAAACTTCTTCATCAAAAAATCCATGTAAGAATGCATTATTAATATCAATTAGATGAATTGGTTAAATAGAAGTAGCTGCAATATCTAGAAGTACTCAAATTGTGACAATTTCTACAACTAGGGAGAAACCATTAGTATAATTGATGCCTTCGACTTAGTTATACGCCTTCGAAACTAGTAAAACTTTATAACACTCAACACAACCATCCAACTTAAACTTTACTTTATAAACCCACTTGGAGCTAATTGGTTTTTATCAACAGGTAAATCAATAATCTCCCATGTATGATTAATTTCTAGAGCCTAAAGCTTAGAATTTGTAACTTGAACCCATTTTGACACAATTTTTGCTTGATGAAAAGAAGTTGGTCTAATAAAATCAATATTAGATGAACTATTAAGAGAAAGAACAATTGATTCTTTACTTATAAAATCAATGACTGGTAAAGATATAATTACTAGGATTATCTAGAAACTCTTATGGATAATGCTTAAAATGATATACGTGTTAATAGAATATAACATCCTTAGTAAAATTTTGATTTACTTTGGAAAGTATTTGAAGCAAAAGAAAGGCAACCAAAACATTTCTGAAAGGAATAGTTAATGTCTCTTTGAAACAAAACCTAATAAGGTGATTTTCAATTTATAACTAGAGTAGGCAATTGACTGATGATATATTTAGTTGCTAAGATAAAATCACCCCAAAATTTTATAGGTAGACTTGATTGAAATAATAAAGCTTGAGCTACTTGCAATAAATGCTTATATATGTTTACACTCAATAACACCACTTTTTAAAGGTGTATAGACACAAGTTCTATGATATAGTATGCCAAGTGACTAAAATAAAGATTCAAAAATCAAATTTAAGAACTAAGAGCCATTTTTAGTTTGAACGCATTTAACAAAAGCTTGAAACTATATATGAATCATATTTTCAAAATTTTTGACAATCCTAGATGTTTGACACTTAAATTTTAATAAAAAAATCCATGTGGTTCCAATAAAGTTGTCATCAATTGTCAAAAAATAGTGAGCATCATTTAAGGAGTATTGTTGATAAGGTCCCTACAAATTCATATACAGAAGCTCAAAAGCAATAGTTGTATTGGTAGAATTTCAGGAAAAACAAGTTTATGTTGCCTAAAAATGTGACAAACTGCACATGGTTGATCAATAACCTTGGCATTTACAAAAGGAAACAAAGAACTCAAATGTTTAATCACACTATGAGAGGGATGGCCAAACCTTTGACGTCGTACATCAAAGTCTAAAAGCTAACAACACTTATTCAAAGAAATAATAGAAATATCAATTGAGGAACATTTATAGAAATATTGTATCAAATGTGGATGGAATGAGCTTTGATTAATCACATATAATCCAACTATCATCTTTCCCACTGCCAACACATTGTTAGTTTGAAGGTCCTGTAAAACATACAATTTAGGATAAATATGAATCTCATTTGAGTTAAAACACTTAGTTTATTAATTGACACTAAATTGTATTTGAATGTAAGGTATGTATAGTGTAGAGGTCAAGGGTATAGCTTTGCTTAAGAAAATGTCACCTTTATATTGTACGACTTTAACAGTAACATCAGGTAAATACATATGTGTATGATGTTTCACTAAAACAAGATCATAGAAAAGATTAAAGGTAGAGCATATGTGATTCGAGGCCCCTATGTCTACCATCCAATATTCATATTCAATAAAACCAAGAAAATTAAAACATCAGTTAGGAATACAACCTACAAAATCATTAAAATGTGCAAAGTTTATCATATCTCCTTCTTATTACCTTTTTCCTTAATGTAGCTAGCAATTTCTTTTTATATTATGGTAGCAACACTAGACTTCCAATGACCATTTTAGTCTAACTTATCTAACACTTCTTCTAAAGTCTATTCCAGCATATTTGCATATATTCTCCCATTTCCCTTTGCTTTCTTATCCTTTAATTATTTATACCAATAAGGATACTCATGTAATTTGAAACAACTATCATTAATGTGCCTAGCATTTTATCGAATTCATAAAAAAAAACATCCTTATTGATTTGCTTTTGTAAAGTATTCTTGTTTAAACCTTTGCTTCCTTCACTGAATTATCCTTTAACTAAGATTTTTATATCTGGATTATCAATTAAACTAGCATTTACTTCCTTCTATTTCTCTACATAAATCAAAATTGAATATTCTTTGTTAATATTCGAAGATGATCCATCATTAACACTTGGTTTTTAACAGTATCATAGACATCATTTAAAACCATAAGAAATTGCACTAGTTTATCATTTCCATCTAGTTCGACCATTTGCTTTGTTGCTTTATAACTACATTTAGGAATAGCTGCTAAACAGGCTAGTTCATCCTATAAGAATAATCTATGTTGCCTAATATGATTATAGAGTTATTGTCATAGTTTTTGCCTAATATGATCTATATTAGTTAATTATCTTATCTTGGTTTTGATGTTCATTTTCCAAGTCATGGTTTTCATTTGTAGGATTTAAAAACACAGAAGATCATTAGGAAATGTATAATAAGGATGGTGGTATAATCTTACATCACTTAATTTAAACTTGAATCAATCCAATTGTGGTGCCACTATTACATTTGAAACTTGGTAATCCTATCTTAGTCATATTTCTTTTCAGCATTTTAATTCTTTATTATTTTAGTGGGTTCTTAAGATTTGTTAAATAAGAACAAGTTGATTGTTTGTAATGGGAATTTTATATTGAGTTTAGATATATAATATGCTAAACTTTTGTCCATTTAATGTTTAAATTGCACTAATTAAAAGTTTTTTGTTTTAATTTTAGGCACGTATTTGATTTGGAATGTTTAAAAGCATAAAGCAAGAAAAGCTTCTTAAAGCAAGCAATAGATGAACAGAAAACAACAGTAGCTTTTAACTTTGAAGCAGCAGCAACATAAAGAAAAACGACAACAACAACTGGGCATAAGAAGAAACAGTAACCAGGAGAATAAAACATGCAGCCCAGTGAAATGACAACGCAGAAGTAGCTAGGGAAAAAGAAAAATGACAACAAAATAGATAAAATCATTACATTAGAGAGCAAAACAGGAGACCAAAATGCAGAGTGCAAACGAGAAAAACAAAATTGTTTTAGCCAAGACAAAAACAAAAGAGGTTTGTGCGTGAATAGTGGGAGGTGGACCAAAAACCCTCCAAATAAATGGTTACACTAATGAATAGAAAAGGGGGCTGTAGAAAAAACGAGAAAAGAGGTTGACGGCTGCAACACTTTTATAGACGTGAAAATAGACAACCTTCACTGACTCTCTTCATCTACTCATGTAGTTGCAGTGACTGAATGTAACAGCAAAGGTGACCCAAACCTTCACAGTCTCTCTTAAAATTTTTATCAAATAGTTTGTTGGCTATAGTAATAAGGAAAGAGGAGAGAAAATAGAGTAGCGTGATAGAGGGCTTACGGTAGAAAAGAATAGTAGCATGAAAAGAGACTTTTTGGACAGCAGCAACCATCTCTCAAAGACCATATATTGGGTGTTCTTAATTTGTCTTTATTCCTTATTTGTTTTAATTTTTATGGATTTAATCAATGTAAATACATATTATGACCATGGTTCGTGTTACATTGATGAATATGTATAAGTAAGTTTTTTTGGTTGAGGTTAGGACTGATATTGGATTAAGACAATTATTTTGGTTTTTTTTTCTTTCTTGATTGAATGCATATCTAGCCTAACTAATTTATCAACTAGATTAAGGACTTAGATGATTAAATTTGATAACCATTGTTTTTAATTATTCAAAAAATCAATCAAGCAACATACTTGAGACTAAAGAATAGATCAACCGTAGACTTTTGTGTGAGGATACCTAGGATTAACGAACTTAATTTTAGGCTTCTTACATTGAATGTCTTCTTTTTATTCTAAATTATCTATGAACAAAGTAGGTAACTCGGATTTAGAAGAGAAAGGAATTCTTATGAATATTGGGTTCAGCTTACTTAAGTGAAGTAACTCCTAAATCAATCCACCGTTACAAGTTTTAGTGCCGATCCAGTTGAAATCTAACACCTTAACCAATTTTTGTCAATTGATTAAGTCTAGTCGCATATAGTTCATACTTTGCATCATGCATATTTCCTTAATTCGCTTATTTTATTTCATTTTCAAATCAATCAATTCTTAATCTTCTAAGCAATTTTGCATCATTTAATTTAATTGTTTTATGTTTTGAAATCCCTTGGGTACAATGTCTGGTTCTTATTTTTTTATATTACTTGTCGATGAGGTACGCTTTCCTTTAGCATCTGATGGTTATGACAGACACTCATTGGTTTATAGACTATGTAAACTACTTTGCTGGTAATATCGATCCCCTTGGTTTTTCTTATGCTCAAAAGAAAAATCTTTTGTCTAAGACAAGACACTATGTTTGGGATGATCCTTTTGCTTAATAAGACTTATATGGATGGTATTGTTAGGCGCTGCATTCCTGAAAAGGAAATGTCCTTTGTATTATATCATTGTTATTTTAAAGGCGATGGGGGACATTATGGTGCATCTAGGACAACTTATAAGGTTTTAGAGTGTGGTTTCTATTGGCCCACCTTATTAAGGGATGCATTTGTATTTTTCAAATCTTGTGATAGGTGTCAAAGGGTCGGGAACATTAGTAAGAGACATGACATTCCATTGACTAAGATTCTTCTTTGTGAGGTTTTTCATGTTTAGTTTATAGAATTTATAGGACCATTCCCTAAGTCTTTATCCAATCAATATATATTAGTTGTTGTTGATTATGTTAACAAATGGGTGGAAGCAGAGGCATTGCTCACAAATGAGGCTGAAGGTGTTGTTAAGTTTTTAAAGAAGAATATTTTTACACGTTTTGGCATACCTAGGCCTATCATTAGTGATGGGGGTCACATTTTTGTAAAAACTTTTTGATTCATTATTAGCTCAGTACGGGGTGATCCATAAGGTTGCTACTCCATACCACCCCCAAACTAATGGGCAAGTTGAAGTCTCAAATACGAAACTAAAAAAAATATTGGAGAAAAATGTTAATGCTTCTAGGGGGATTGGTCTTTAAAGCTAGATGATGCACTTTGGGCATATAGGACTACATTTAAGATACCCATAGGCATGTCACCATTCAGGATAGTGTATTGCAAGTCTTGTCATCTTCCAGTTGAGTTAGAGCATCATGCATACTAGGCTACCAAATTTCTTAATTTTGATTTGTCTTCTGTAGGTGCTAAGAGGCTTATGCAGCTTCACGAGCTTGAAGAGTTTCGTTTGGATGCTTATAACAACTTAAAGTTGTATAAAGAGCATGTTAAGAACTGGCATGACAAAAAGATTCTTTACCTAGACTTTAAAGTAGGCGACCAGGTATAAATGTACATCTCTCGTCTTCATTATTTCCCATTTTGTGTTTGATTGTTAACTACTTGAACATTAGGGACAATGTTCATATTACGTGTGGGGGGGATTGAGATTATATGCATGCTGATGTTTATAATATGGATGTTGATATTGAGAGATACACATTCGAATGGTTATTACTTTTCAGTTGCTAAATTGGGTCCCATTTGACCATACAATTATGCCAAAGTAGTTGGAACAAGAATTGAGTTGTATGCATGAATTTGGATTAGGCAGCTCGAGAGGATAGTGAACCATGTGAATTGATTGAAGTAGTTAATTGCATAAACTTAGTTAATAACCGATGCTTGAGTGATGAGGCAATTTATGGCATTTTGATGGATTTTCATTTAAGCACTTGTGAGGTCTTGACCTATATGAATGCATCTTATAGTCATTTATTTTCTTTATTGTATGTGATGTTTCTCAATGTAGATTACCTTAAGAACTTGCTCTAAACCTGTTTGATACTACCAGTTGCATGCCTTATGGACACGATAAAGGCCTTATTTGTTTTTAACGTTAAGTTTAAATGACCACTAAGTCATTTTTCCCTTTCTACCCCTTTTGAGCCTTTAACCTTATTTGTTTTTGTATTAATCACACTGCAATAAAAACTGAAAACTTTATAGCCTGACCCTTTCACACGTTGAATGAAGTACTAAGTACTTGATGTCCTTGATTTATGTACTTTTTTTATATGCTATTCTGAGATGTTTTAGAGATAGATCTACTCATATGTTGTTGATTTGTGCTACTACTATCTTCTTTTATGTCTAGTGATATGACAAGAAAAAGAAAAAAGAAAAAGATCGAACAGTAGCATTGGATAGTGATAAGTAGTTGTAGTCTCGTGTTTTTGTTTGCACACCTCAAATTTTCTTTTTGATTGTCCTACGTTACTTAGTGCTTTATAAATGTGTGTGAGTAGCCTTATCTCTTTTTATCTTTCCCTAACCTAAGCCCCGTTACAACCTTTAGTAAAAGCTCATTTGATCCATATGGCTTGTACTTTATATAGTGAAAAATGGGTGAATTTGTAAGCCTATGGTAGTGTAATTTCTTAGAAGAAGATTTGAGTGAAATACAACCCTTATACACTTGAGTGAAATGAGTGAATATCATGAGGAAGGTCTATTTTAATTTTATTCTTGCTTTTGATCAAGGGTATCTACCTTTGATTTTGTTTAGGTGCATTGAAGAAAAGCTTATGACATATATAGTAGCTTTATACTTGAGTTTGCCGAAGTTTAAGGGATTGCAAATACTTAATTTTCGTTGAAAATGAAATGATTGAATATATTGGTTGTGATATAAGTAAGTTGCAACAATTCAAGTGTGGGGGTGTTATTAATGGGCATTTTATGTTGATTTTAGATACATAATTTGCTAAACTTTCTTCCATTTAATGTTTAAATTGCACTAGTTAAGATTTATTTGTTTTAATTTTAGGCCTATATTGGATTTGAAACGTTTAAAAAAATAAAGCAAGAAACAACTAAACAAAAAAACAAAAGTAGCCCATAACTCCAAAACGACAGCAACTTGAAATAAATGGCAACAACAGCTGGGCATAAGAAGAAACAGCAACCGGGAGACTAAAACATGTAGCCCAGTGAAACGATAATGTAGAAGTAGCTAGGGTAGAGGTAAAATGACAGAAAAATAGATAAAATCATTACAGAAAACAACAAAATAGGAGGTCAAAACATATAGTACAAGGGAGAAAAATGAAAACGATTTACCCAAGACAAAAAAAAGGAGTTTTTTGTATGAACAGTGAGAGGTGGACCAAAAACCCTCCAAATAAATGGTAACATTAATGAAAAGAAAAGGGGGCTGCAGAGAAAATGAGAAAAAAGGCTGGCGGCTGTAGCAATTTTAAAGACATGAAAACACCCAAACCTTCACCGAATCTCTTCATCAACACATGCACTCGTAGTGACTGAAAGTAACAACAAACGCGACCTAAACCTTCACTACCTCTCTTTAGATTTTTATCAAACAGTTTATCACCTACAATAGCAAGGAGAAAGGAGAGAAAATAAAGTATGATAGAGGGCTTGTCGTAGAAAAGACTAGTAGTGTGACAAGAGACTTCTTGGACGACAGCAACCATCTCTCGATGACCATATATTGAGTGTTCTTAATTTTTTTTATTCCTTAATTTTTTTATTTTTTGTGGAATTAAGCAATGCAAATACATATTATGACCATGATTTAGATTACGTTGATGAATATGTGCAAGTAAATATTTTGGTTGAGGTTAGGATTGAAATTGGATTAGAATAGTTTTTATGGTTTCTTTTTTGTTGCTTGATTGAATACATATTTAGCCTAATTTAGCTTGATCAACTAGATTAAGGCCTTAGATGATTGAATTCCATAATAATGGGGATTTAATTTTTCAGAAAATCAATCAACCAAGATACTTAAGACTAAAGCGTAAACCAACCATAAACCCTTGTGTGAGCATACATAGGATTAACGAACTTAATTTTAAGCTTCTTACATTGAATGTATTCTTTTTCTTCCAAATTATCTTTGAACCAAGTAGGTAACTCGGTTTTAGAAGAGAAAGGAATTCCTATAAATATTGGGTTCATCTTGCTTAAGTGAAGTAACTCCTAATCAATCCACCATTACAAATTTTAATGCCTAATCTAATTGAAATCCGAAAACTTAACTTTTTTTTCCATTGATTAAGTAATCGCATTTAGTTCATATTTTGCATAATGCATATTTCCTTAATTCTCTTATTTTATTTCATTTTCAAATTAATCAATTCTTGATTGTTTTAGTAATTTTGCATCGTTTAATTTAATTGTCTTGCATTTTGGAATCCCTTGGGTACCATATCTCGTTCTTATCATTTTATATTACTTATCGACGAGGTACGCTTTCCTCTAGTTTGGTCTAGATAGAATTTAATTTGTATTGCTTTGTTTAGACCATAACATTTATCTTGTCAACTACCCAAACATTAAACTTTATGTTTTAATAATATCAATTCTATGTAATCTACTACTTTTGATTTGATCCATTCTAATATTTAGAGCCTTTTCTTATTCGTAGTATAGGAGGTTTAAAATATTTCGTAATCTTTACTGATGACTTTCTCAATATACCTAGATTTACTTGATGTGTAAAGATCGACTTCCAACTCATATATGCTTAGTTTGTTTAACTGGCCAAAACTTGATTTGTAGAAACTAAAGCATTTAGAATTGAGAATTCCATGAAATATAAGGTTAATTCAAGCCTTTCTCTTTTGTCTTAATATAATACATCTTAACAGAATGGGAGAGTTATGAGGACATATAGACATTTTCTTGACATAATTTGGGCCTTACTTATTTCTTCCTCCTATTTTGAGTATTTTTAAGGAGTAGCAATTCTTACTACCATTTGTACTATCAATCATGTGCTATTTACTATTATAAGTAATCAATCTTCCTTTGAATATCTTTTTTGGTTGTACTCCTAAATATAGTCTACTTTGATCTTTAGTTCTTCCGATTTATAAAACCTTGAACTTTTTTATATTGTTTTCTAAGGTATGACATTAAACATAAAAGATATTGTTATTGGAATCATATTTCTAGATGTCTCAAAATTTCTAAATATATCACTCTTTAGGAATATAAAGTGCTCTCATCCTTATCTTCTAATTAAGTCTCATCTTCGACTTCTTTCTTAATTAAACCCTTTATGGACTTGGTTTCTAATTGTAGCACCCCACTCCCATCCGACACGTACAAGTACGTTTGTTAGACATTCGTACATATGCCCGATGGAAAAGATGCAATAACTATATCACTTTCACTTATCTCACGACATTATAAATTAAAAGCGTAATATCACAATGTATAAAACCCCAAATTTCCTCATTTCGTTTCATAAACCATGATTTACAATGTAGCATTTCATAAAAAATTCATATGTATATATATACACATTATCAACAACCTATTAGAGTTTACAGCTCTATTACAAAACGTTCTACATATATGAGGAATTATACAAAAATGTTTATCTAAGTCCTTCAATCCTAGCTAATTGACCATTGAGCTATATTCTATCCTAAAAGTTGTACTAGATCTTTTCTAAGCTATTTGAGAAGCTAAGTTGTCACTCTTGAACTTTAAAAGTCAACGTTGCAATTTTGGTTAGTTTTGCGAACTTAGTGAGTTAACCATCCTCAATGGTTCACTTATATAACACAACCCAACAAACTCATATAATCTCATAATTCGTATTTATTAACATGTAGCACCATAAAACACTTTGTTCATAAGCTTTCATATGTATTCAGTAAACTCAATTTAACAATACATTGCAATCATTCAAATCATACATATCATGTGTGTATGTGATGTTCATGAGACTCACATTCCTTCATTTTATTGTTGTGATCAAGTACCTTTTTCACTGTTCCACATCTATTATGGATACCAAGCTCATTAATACTCTCTCTTATCCATTGGGGATATATGACTCATTTTACATAATGAACTGGAGGCTCTTACCACATTCTCAACTTTAAGCTCTTTTTTACTTGCGACCTCAAGCACAACTTCCTTTATCTTTCATGCATTCAGGTAAAGAAATGCAACACATCTACTCAATCATTAAGTTCAATCAATCAAATTCACATTCTCTTTCTCATTCACATTTGTCTTCGGACCTTAGTCTGGCATTCAACTTACAAGTCAAGAATCATTTAGTCAGTCAATATGTTATTCATGCACGAAATTCCTCGGACATTTAATGTCCAAAATTAGTACTTACACATCCTATAATAATTCCATACATAATTTAACAAACAAGCAATCAAGGTGAGACCATCTTAGGTTACTCATAGTTTGCTCCTGTTAGCTTATTTCCTTGAAGTCCTGGTAACATCTAGAAATAGTTGCTTAATTTCCTCTTCTATAACATGCAACCACACACATTTACACATTACTAATTTGCACATTTATATGAATGCTCAATTATATACACATATATACATGTTTTATGTATAATGCATGTTCAATGATAAATTCTCAGGCATATTTCCTTTATACACATCTTATAATCGATTAGCAACACGTCCCAATCATTCTTTAGTACCTAATACACTTTACTTACCTTAATCACCTCATTCAACATCAACTAAGTTCATTCAAAATCTCATTTAAGCCTAAATAACTTATATGGAAGCACCCTAGCATTGATTAGATCATACTTCACTCAAAAGTCAATACTCCCCACACTTGAACAATACTTGCCCTCAAGTATTCAATCAACTTAAATTATCAAGATACTTCAACATCCTATCT
>JAOSBN010000008.1:32737325-32761050 GCA_027563595.1 Erythroxylum suave | reverse complement strand
ATACCAACATTGCCAATTTTACAAGGAATGGTAAACATACCTGGGTCCTTTTCTTTCAGTGGTAACTTGCCTTGCAACACCGCTAAGACATTTTGACTCAACACCATATGCTGATTTCCTCTTATCTTGGTCATGCTAGTAACCAAGTCCAACACCACTTGATTTCTGGCTCAAGCTACACCTCACAATCGATCTATTTTTCCGGCACAAATCCTACCTCCGAAGTGATTTTCCTCTAATCACTCAACTCACAATAATCACAATGATAGGTGATAGAAATGGTAATGCTCAATACAAAAGAATAGAATTAAGAACAAGCTAAGAGCAAAGTTGAGAGCAAATATGGAACTTTGTAACTTTTCTTTTGCAGTACCTTGGAGTTTGTCTAAGCAACGTGAGAAGAGGAATGTTGATTTCCACTTTCTCGAAAATCTTTAAAGCTTCCTCATCGTTCTGCAATTTCTTCTTCTTAGCCAACCTGTGTGGGAATGATGGCCTTTCTGGGTTAGCTGTCACGATTTCCTCGATTTCAGCTTCTTTTTCTGGCTCGACAGTTTCAACATGGTCATGTTGAAGTTTCTGCGATCCTCCAGCACTCTCAATTTCTTTTTCGCTACGCAAGGTAATGGCACTGATATTCTGCCTAGGATTGACAGTAGGATGAGAAGGCAATTTTCCTTTATTCTGTGCAACGGCCAGTTGACTAATTTGCTCCCTCAGCTCTTGAAGATTTTTATTAGTTTGATCCTAAAATTGGGCTGAATCATTCTGAAACTTAACTAAACTCTACAGTTGTGTATTGGACGTCAAGTAGGCTGTAGTCAACTATGACATAAGATCCTCCAAGGTGGAAATTTGGTCTCCATAATTAGGCCTCGGATGCTGCTGCTGTTGTTGAGGCTGATGTTGCTGACTACTCTGACCTTACTACCCATTTCCATATCTCAGATTGGGATAATCCCTCCATCCTGGGTTGTAAGTATTCGAATAAGGATCATATTTTCTCTGAGGCTGGTAGTTATCATTGATTACATTAATGTCAGCTTCCATAGTGTCATCTTGTAGAGTCGGGCAAGCATTGGTGAAATGACGCTGAAATCCACAAATGTGATAGATAGGGACTTGTGGTCCCTTGGTTATGTCATTTGCATTGACACTATTGGCATTGGAAGAATTAATAACTTGTCTTTCCAACAATTCAACAATCTTATCAAGTTTACTTTCGAGTTTAAAACTACTTACCTCATGGACACCGCGAGTGTGTGTCTCTAAACGATACCCGAACTGCTGAAGATTTGCGGTCATTGCTGCAATTAAATTTCTGGCCTCCTGAGGCGTCTTGTTTACTATGGCTCCCCCACTAGCAGCATCAAGAATCTTCCTATCATTTAGTAACATCCCATCATCGAAGTACTAGATAAGGAGCTACTCTGTAATTCCTTGTTGAGGACAACTCGCGCAAAGCCTCTTGAATCTCTCATAATATTCATTCACATTTTCTGTATCTCTTTGTCTGATGCCACAAATTTCTCTGCGCAAACTAGCAGCTCTGGACGCTGGGAAGTATTTTTCTAAAAATAATCGGGCCATATCGGGCCATGTATCCACTGTCCCAGGTGGAAGATAATACAACCAGTCTCTAACTGCACCCTCTAGAGAGAATGGGAAAGCACGAAGTTTCAACTGATCCTCTGTTATGCCTCTTGGTTTGAATCCAGAACATACCACATGAAAATCCTTCAAATGTCTATTTGGGTCGTCGGAAGATAACCCGTGAAATTTTGAAAAAGCCTGAATGAACCCAGCCTTCAACTCAAATCCATCATCTGCAGCCCGATACTGTATACATAGAGGTTGATCCTTTACTTGTGGTGCAAGCATATCCCTCAAAGTTACAGAAGCTCGATTTCTGGCTGGTTACGGAGGTGGAATAGGTTGCTGATTTTCCATCACTGCTTCTTCAAAATATTCCAATAATTCGGTCTCAAAAGCAGGCGAATTCTCAATTTGGTCAGGCAAGACTTGCGCAGAAGTAGAAGCTTGTTTCTTACGCAATTTAGTAGCTTTCCTGAGTTGTTTTGCAGTCTTTTCTATCTCCGAATCAAACAATAAATCA
Organism: Erythroxylum suave; assembly: GCA_027563595.1. NCBI lineage: Eukaryota > Viridiplantae > Streptophyta > Magnoliopsida > Malpighiales > Erythroxylaceae > Erythroxylum > Erythroxylum suave. The sequence goes on along the minus strand of JAOSBN010000008.1, from coordinate 32,758,934 downwards.
CCTGGAGAAACTCAATGTTGCATGCAAACTACTAGAAACAAAATTGATTAGCAACACAAACAAACAAAAACTTAAACACCAGTCCCCGGAAACGGCGCCAAAGTTTGATGGCGTATCAAACCAACAAAAATAAATTCCTACTCTAGAACACTTAAACGAGTAAAGTGGTGAATAGGGTCGAACCACAGAGACCAATGTAGCAATTGTTTATTTGTGTGAAAAAAATAAAAATAAAAAATGAAAATAAAATTAAACGAATTGATTTGGGGGATGATTAATTTTAGAACACGAAATCATGCAGTAATCACGCAGAAAGAAATTAAAAATAAAGACTGAAAACAATATAATGATAAGCCTAGCCAAAGTAGTCCTCCGTTTAATACTGTAATTCGATCACCGACTCAAAAATATAAATTTCATTCATTCTTATGGATAAAGTTATAGCAGATAGTGAACAGCACATATCGACCAATCCATTCGTAATTATTCGATAACCCCAAGTAAAGCTCCGCAGATTATTACCCTAACCAATTAGACTATTCCCAAGTAAATCTCCGCAGAATATAATCTATGGCAGCCGTAGGCTCTAATGGACCCCTATCTTAGTCAACAGAATCGAAAAAGCCACAATCTATTTAGACTAAATTATTTAATCTCATTAATTTCCTAATTGAAATTAATTCGCCACTTCGATAGATAGCAATCACGAATTAACTAATCTATTCGGCATTTTATTATCAAGTCAATAAATTAACAGGCCTAATTAATCATCAAACCCGATAATAATAAATCGATTAAAGTGCAGAGATTAAACAAACATAAGAAATAAACGAAAACAATTAAACCAAGGAGTCTCACGAACTACATATATCAAAGGAAAGGTACCTTGTCTAGATTAAAAATTAGCCACACATAGCTAAATTAAAACATAAAATTGATTAAGAAAGTTGTCCTTTTTACCATCCACGAAACTACTGTTGCTATCCTATTCTATTGCAAGGCTGATTGTGAAAATCATGTTTTCCAAGTTGTTGTCATCCTCCAAGCTGATTGTAAAAATATTGTTGTCCCTACTAATTATCCCAATGTTTCTTCTCTCCAAAGTGAGTTTACTGCTGTCGCTGTCTTCCTTCAAGTGTCGCTGTTGTTCTTTTCTCATTTTTGTTTATGTCCGCCGCCAAGCTCCTAATTCCAGCCTTCTTTCCTCTCTCTTCTTAGGTTCTGCCGTCAGCCCCCCTAAGTGAGTCTAAGTCTTCTATTTGTTAATTCATGAAGTGGGCCCCTCCTATAACGATCTTTAATAAATGAAGTAGGGCCCACTTAAACGCGAAATTAAGGACCCATTAGTCACAATACGTCTTAACTTCTTCAGCAAAATGGGCTGGGCAATTGAGGCCCAATTCCCAAGGTAATTAAGTCAAAATTCGCAGATAACAATTTGCTAGCTCTGCGTCACAGTCACCTTCAACATGGTCATGTTGAAATCCTCTTCAGTTCCAGATTAGCCAATTTCCTCCAAATTGCATCATTTTGGTATTTCATCACCTAGAACATGCAAATACACAAATTACCATAAAACACAAGAAAACTATCACAAAAGCTTATCAAAAGAACATAAAACACAAATAATTAACATGCACAAAATGCAAGTTATCACTAGGTTTGGCCATGATCGTGGTGTCCCAGCCACAATTGTGATAGAAACTTTTGAAGCTAGTCACAGTTATGGTTCCCTGGCCACGATAGTGAAAGAAACATTTTCTATCCAGGCCACGATCGTGGGGAAGCATGATTGTGACAAAAACTTTTTCTGTCAGGTCATGATCGTGCCCTGCAATTATCCTCCCCATTTATCCGAACTCAACACATATTTTAATACCAATAACACACCAAATTTTCCAGAATTCATTACCTGTAATACAACATCATTCCACACTAATTTAAATACCAATTTCATAACATTAAACTCTCAAACCTCTAATGATTTGATTTAGCATATTCAACTGCATATTATCATTCATGCAATCCTATCCTTTTTCATAATATCACATTCATAGTATCAAACAATTCATTGTCAAAAATCCATCATTTCAAGTCGACATCCTCTTCATTTATAGCTCAATTTTAGTTCAATATCATCTATACATGATTGAAACCTATGACTGATCACAAACACTAAAACAAAATCTTCCATCGTCAATTTTCCGCCTATTTTCTACTTCACCTTCATTTTAACCCTAATTACCACTTTATTTTCATCTCATTTCAGGACATATAATACACCCTTTTTCTTCACTCAAAACTCATAATTTATCATTCCTTATAACACAAAAAAATAAGACATGACTCCACCTTCCTCTTCATCCACACATCATCATATTTCAAACTTCATTGTTTATAATCATTTAACTCTTAAATTTTTATCATCAAAGTTGCTTCTTACTAAAACAACTCATGTATAACATTAACTCAGAAAAATTAAAATATGTTCTCTTTATTATTATTACCACCCACGTTAAGACAAAAAAGAAAACAAAAATCAATTTTTTATGATTATAATCATCAATCTCAAATTATTCATCATATTAGTTTCATTTAACACTACCTATAAAGATCAAAGCATAACTTAATTGGTTTACTCTTAAGCATCTTCAAAATCACCAAGAAACCTTAATCCTCCATACTTACAATCACCAACATTCTAGGGTGGATTAGGTTCGGTTCTTGAGACAAGATGAAGAAGCCAATAAGATGGAAGTAGCAAAAGATAGATAAAAGCAAGGTGTAACATTGATGAAGGTTGGTGAAGCAAAATCGTGAGAAAAAAGGAGAAAAATAAAGTAGGTGACAAAGATTACGAAGAGAGGAAGAAGTAAGATGAAAAACAATTAAATGATCTTTCAAGTTAAAAGAAAATCACGGGGTAAGGAAAGGTTTGGCAAGTGACACTTGTCAGTTGCCATATGTCCAATCTCCATAGGTTCACAATTGGTTCTTTTACTAAAATAGTCCACTTAACTCTAATTTCCAATCCAATTGTCTCCCAAATTTCATTGACACTTGTCAATAATACCTAAGGTTATTTATCAAAATTTTCATTGTCATTTTGACTCTTATTTCTACTACTGTTTATTAATTATCCTGTCATTTGGCATTTTTCCTAGTCTAAAAATATCCAAATTTTAAAAATTTTCCTAAATTTCCTTAAAATTTCTAAATCAATACTAATACACACGAAGGAAATTTTAAATACACATAAGCCATAATTCATATCAAAATCAAATTTATAAATCAATTATACCTAGAAAAATGTCAATGAATGCATGTATAATCATTTCACTGTGTGCAAACATTAATATTCGCCTGTGTGTGTATGTTATGTTATGCATGAGCATGAAATGCATTTCCTAAACTCTCAATAATCTCTTATTTATAGTAACCTAGGGTTCTAACCCTTATTATGGGATAATGGGATGTTACACTAATTCTATTGGCTCATTAGTTCTGTCTAAGTCTCTTCCAGTTGTAGATTATAAAGAATAAAGATCACTTATTCAGCTTAAGGATCTAGCTCTATCGAAAGATCAAAGTTTTCCTAAACCATCTCAGACATCATAACCTATTAGAGCTACTAAACTCTCTTTTCATTTAGATCCTTATATTTTAAGCCTTCCTTATCTTAATCATAACTTTTTCCACTCAACCATTTGTCACTTATAAACCTAAGCGATGTAAATAAGCTAGTGTTAATCATTTGTGTCAGCAACTTATGAAAGAAGAATTATAAGCCTTAAAGAAATCCTAGACTTGGGGTATAGTTCCACTTCTCCTAAGCAAGACTTTAATAAGATGTAAATGAGATTATAATAAATGATTAATTGACTATATTTATATACCTATATTTAGTTTATTCTAATTGTTAGTAATAATTTTATAGTATTTTTGGTGCTTATTTTGCTTCAATTTGCTTTTATCCACCAAAAGAAGAAGAATTCAAGTGAAATTGTGGCATAAAACAAAGATTTGAAGCAAATTTGGAGATACATGATCATGTATAGTGACCGTGTAAGTTACTGTAAATAAGTAAAACTTTGAAGGCATTGTTTTGACCCATGTGAAGATACATGCCTGTGTATGTTACACGTGTAACTCACTGTTCCCATATAAAGTTGTGAAGTATTTTTGGAGATATGCCATCACCTACATAATTGTGTGAGTAAGCATTGTATATCTCATAAACCTCAGTTTTTACTATAAATGATATTATTGAAGGCTACAAAAGAGGAAGGAGGTGTTTTTAGTTGTAATTGACACCAGAGAAGACAAAGATTACATCACAAGATCCAATAGAGAGCATCCTTCAATCTAAATTGCAAGAAGATTTCATTATAGACAAAAGGGGCATTATAGAGTATGAATTCTTTAAATCTATTTGATCTTCTAAATAATTGATATTAGATTTGTTATCTATATTTAGGAACTAAGTTGGTTAGTGCCTCAATGTGATAATCCTTAAGTTGTGATGATAATATGATATATTATTTTATTCAATACAATTTTATTGATTGGTTTATTGCGTTCAATTATGCATTATATTATGGAAATAGTATATCTAGAATATTAGTCCAATGTTTGATTTCATATGATTGGGATTGAGAAATCCTTTCGTATTAATATATCTACCATAATTAGAAAGAGTTACATGTAAACCTAGAGATAGGTCGACATAATCCTCTAGATTAAGGCTATACCTAATAGTGAAATTCACAAAATCAATATTGCAATCTTAGGAGTTTTAAGTAGAAAGAGATTTAAGTTAACCAATTGAGGCCTAGTTGTTAATATTCATGAGAAAGATACTACCATAAGACATGAATTTTCATGATCCAATAATCAATAATTTTAATTGCATGATAAAGGGTTAGTGTTTAAGATATCTTAGGAGGATTCATCATCTAAGTACTACCTATTTGATATTGAATAGTCGTAGTATTTTCTTCATCTTAGTTTATTATTGTATCAACTTTAGTTTAGTTTAATTTTAAATTAAATTCACAACCTAATTTTGTTGTTAGATAATATAAAAGGGTTAATACTAGTACTTACAGTCCTTATGAGATCAATCCGTACTTGCCAATGCTAGCTACTGCTATCGAGTACTTTTGATTAAAACTTATAATTTTTATAAGCGTAAAATCAAATCAATCAGTTTACAAGATCAAAATATAGCACTATATAACATAATCAAGCTCAATTTATTATTAAAAGATGCACTCAAGATTATGATATGGACTATAAGGAGACCTTTTCTCCTTTGGCTCGTCTCACTTTAGTTTACAGCCTCATCATTATTATTGTTATTAAGAATGGCAACTATTTCAAATGAATATTAAAATTACATTTCTCAATGGTGACCTTTCTAAAGAAGTCTAAATGTGAACAACTCCAATTTGTGGTCATCCTCTAGAAATTATTTCACTTTAAGAATGATTTATATGACCTTAACTAGGCTTTTCGAGCATGGTTTGGCAAATTTAGACCTATTATTCAACCATTTGGCTTTCTTTTTAGTCCTTTAAGATAATTCCTTATTTGTTTGACATGTAAATAAAGACTACATGCTTTAATATTTTATTACTTTTGACTACTCATCGAGTCACTTATTATATTATAATGCTATATATTTTGCACTATGTTAGAGGTATTATGTCTTATGGTATCCAACTCTCATTGTCCTGCTCTTTAGAGCTCCACACAAACTCTAATGCTGAATAAGTTCAAAATCTTATTGATCAACACTCTACAACTGGGCTTTGTTTCTTTCTTGGTGATTCTCTTATCTTCCAAAGAAGCAAGAAAAGAACAATAGGAATTCATTTCAGTACTAAAGTTGACTACTGAGCCCGTACTGATACTACTTCTGAACTACTGTGATTATGTTGACAATTAAAGGATATGAAAATTAAATATCTATCAGCAGTTTGATAACCATATCTATATAGTGTTGCCAAAATAGGGTTGATTATAACATAACGACAAAATATTATACAAAATACTTCGGCAATCAATGTAGATTATGTAAGCAATTAATTATAAATAATCTTTTAATTATTTCATTTTATTCATTTATTTGTAGCTCTGAAAATAGAAAAACTTACATACTCACACACACACACACATTTCTTACACAACAGCAATATATAGAACTTGCCTTAATATTATACTTTCACATTCGAAAATCTCAATATTCAAAAGTATCCTAATCCTAATGATAGTATCCTAGAACTAAAATCCATATGAGTTAGCTTGCCTTATAATAATGAGTTTTAAGAGTTATTTGTATACCTATTGCATATGGAAGTTGGGATTAGCGAAAAAGTTATCGCATCTTTCAGAATTTGTTATGAAAATAAGATATAACGATCAGTAGTCCATCGACTTAAACTCAAAATAATTGGAGTTTTCGAAATATTGTAATACCACTAAGAGCTGCAGGCATGCTGACCTAACTGTTCAACACACTGCATGCATTGCACACTGAATTTCGGTGACAAAATAGATCACTTTCTATCGTGCAAATAATTTTCTCTCTTAACAGGTAGGTTTAGGAGCCGTCCAATTTAAATCTTTTTACATATGAGTTGGCCTAGTAGATTTTTATATATAAAACACAACGTTTTTGGTATGTAGATTTTGTTTAATTTAAAACTTAGAATGCTGGAATACTCACATGAAAAATGATGGATAAAAAAAATTTATTAATACATCATTACTTTTAATTTAATTTAATTTAATAACAATATGAGATATGCAATTATAATTATATGTTATTAAATAAATTTTAAAAAATATATGTGTGGTACATTATATCAATCCTTTTATTGTTTGGAACAGAGATATGTTTATGTACTAAGTCACATGAAATCATTAAGAGTGCAAAAGTAGGAGTTCAGGCAATGACATGCCACTATTACAGTCAAAAGTTTTCTTCAACTTTTACATCCTTTGTTGATTCTTTTATTAATGCCCAGTAAAAAGGTTCATTTGTTTAAAAATCATTGAATTGAGGATGGAATCAACAAAAGCTTTTCTTGCCATATCTCACATTTATGTCTTTGATGGAGGCCCTATTGGGCTCTCATTGCGATGTTATTGTATCAGTCACACTCCAAAGAACAAGTTTATTACCTCTGACTGGAAGGACAAAAGAGGAGAAAAGTGTTCACAGATTTGAGAGTTTATTTCCCTAAAGGGTACAATGTTGAAGTAAACATTAGGACAAAAAAGAAGGGGCATATAGAATAGCATAAGAATATATAATAAGCCATACTGAAGGGAATTTGTAAAGGGGAATGTGTAAGAAAACTCCAAAAAGAAAGAAGACAACCAAACACAACAACAAACAGCCACTAAAATTCCATAAAATCCTGGACGAAACATCAGCCAACGTACACCTCCATAGCTTCCCCCTTGGAAATTTGAATAACGCATGCCCTTTCAAGCTGACACAACACGCGTACAAACCCCTATGAGCACCTTTCTTTCCTTTTTCTTTTTTAGTTTATCAATCTAACACTCACACACTCTCGCTCTCTCTCTACGGGCTCACCTTTTCAAGCTCTCCAACATGGATTCTCTTTGCCAGTGCAAAACCTATCACTTCTTTCAAGAGATAGAACTAGATTCCCCTTTAACCTTATATACATATAACAAATTCTTTTGCTGTAGACTATTGAGTAGCGCACGACTATATTTATGGTAATAACAGCGAAAATTATAATATTCAGGTAAGAATTACATTCACATTCAATTTAACCTCAATAGTTTGAGATAGTGCATCGTTACACTTGATCGATGATATCAAAATTATGTTATTTTGCATGGGAATACAAGCATATGAATATGATCACTGGATTTTTAGGAATCCCTTTTCGATGATTGGTTTAGAAGAAAGAAACCGTGGGGCAGAAAGCCCCGTCTCCATTCTCACTGTCATCATTGCTGCTGAGGTGGTGATGGGGAATGAGAAGGCCACTTTATAACTTTCTTTGTGTGCTTTTCTTAATTTTCTTGGTAGGGTTGAAGGAATGTCCCTTTGCTTGAGCTAGTAAATTTCCTCCTTTTTCAATCTTTGTGCCTCCACTTGTATTGGGACAGAGATCGATTTCCTTTTTAGATGAGAAACCTAAGGGACATTCATCATTCGCATTAATTATACTTTGGTTCCATTATATACGCTTTTATGTTCATAATGGATGTCAATTTCTTCACTTCCTCCCTCTAAAGTGAAATTGGCCTTTTCAACTTGTAATTCCTATCCAAATTGAAGAGAACTTTTGCACATAATTACTGTATCACGTTGACTCTTAGTTTACTTTTATGCTTAGTTCTATTGTCAAGTAAAACGCACATATGAAAAACGTATGTTACAACACAAGAAATTAAATGTTAACTTTGGGCTGCTTGAGCTGATTGTAACACAGTTTTGAGTATGCAATCCGATGAAATAAAGGTAACAAAAGAAAGGAAAAGACACCGTGCCATATGCATGCATGCATGTACAGATTTAGCGCTCAGGCAGCAGAAGTATGGAAATTAAATAGGAAGGATGCGATCTTATTAATCTGGTTTGGAACTATACAGTGCTTATGGGTACGTGTCATATGCTTTTTGACCTTGTACAGTTTTTTTGACTACCTCAATATCTAGTTTGATGTAATGTAATGTCCTATCCGGGGATTTATCGTATGCTCATATCTTCATCTGCTTACTAGAAGTCCTCACTTTTCAAGAGAGGAAATAGTTACTGGTCTTGTATGGGCCATATGAAGAGTTGGAAATTTCCTTAATTGATGTAATATTAATTGTGTACATCAAAATTACATGTTTTATTATGGTTATGAAAAGACTTGATCTATAATAAAGCACAAAGGGCCCGGGACTAATTAAGACTAAACTCATGAAATCTAATTTGAAGTGTAGAATTTATAGTGTGAGCGGTGGAGGTCTATTGGGCTTGCGAGTTGTGACGAGGGACTGAAAGTAAATAAGAAAACTCAATTTTATTTGAATTAGTGTTGCGCATCTGTGGCATTTCTTTGACTGGCTAGCCACCAGCAATCTATAAATTGTAAGCATGGTGTCAGTAGACCAGAGGTGTAGTCGGCCCGCGTTTAAGCAAAGCATGACAAAAAAAGGTTGGCCCAAAATACGTTCAACTATTCGACTAAAGCTTCCTTTAAATTACAATTTCAAAATTTATATTTAAACTAACTTTAATTTATCGTGACATCCTTTTACAAAAAATATTATTTGATATATGAGAAAAAAAAGGACTTGGATATATCATTTAGTCAAATGTAGGTCAAGTTTGCCAATATCATTTCAGACTCGATTCGCCTGTTAGTGAATCTTGGATAGATTACTGGACAAGTATACAAAAATTTTGTGTAAAAATATCCCTTACCTATGTATATGCATCATTAGATGCCTCAACAAGCAGGAAGTCTCTGCAATATATGTCCACTTGTACCATTTACTGAATCCAGAAAGAATGAAATCAAAGGGTCTTTAAAGGAAAGTAGCAAAGCCATCATTTTAAAACCTTAATAGTTTCAACTAGATCAAGGAAAATATGCTTGCATGGGACATGGTGAAAGGGATCAGTGATAGGTTGGCAAGGAATCTGATACCGGAGTAACTCTAAGCTTTCTAACCCTATGAAATTAACGTAGTGGGTTGCAAAAGTTTTGATATGATTTTGTTAGTTATCTTTTCGTACTTTAAGTCTTATAATTTACTGGGTTCAATTATAGCATTTAATGGTTGATCTGTTATCCTCGGAGATGTATGACTTGATTTCATTTTGGAATAAAATTCTTTTAATTTTTTTAAAAAAAGAAGTTCTTTACCTACAAGCCAAAGAGTTATTCTTAGGTACTAATATTTATTTCCAAAAGAAAGAGACAATTTAGAGAGAGATGTCAATACTTTTCATATACATATAATATCCCTCGTTAAATCAAATTCGTACGCTCACTTTTTCAATCTTACTGAGATTTGCATTATCATGATAATTTTAAATGTAGTCTAAGATTCCTATTAAACAATTTTGCCTTAATTTGTTAGAGGAAACATGTATGTCATTAAGTTAGTTGCACCCTCATGATATTTGATATTAAGATCTTTGGTAGTACATCACTTTGATGGGGTAGAGCTTAGCTGAGAGCATTTTGACTATATAAACCAACTAAGCCTTGCAAGGAAATTTTCTGAGTGATATAGTTTAAATGCTAAGGATTGCAACGTAAAAGTGTGTAAACCTCTAAAATGCTTTTAAGATTGGAAAGGGATGTTCTTATTCATATCTTTGCAAGACAGAAGCAAATGGTGATTCAAGTTTCTATATAGGGTTCCAAATGATAAGTTTAAGAAAATAGTTAAGTCTAACGGCCTACTAGCAGACCTAGCCAAAACATTGTAGTAGAATACGTCCTTGCCTATCCTTGAAGACTTGTGAGTCAAGTAGATATTAAAACTACACTAAGGTAGCATTTTGGCTACGTGTTTTTTAGCTATGATTTAGAAATTGCCAGCAAAATTGTCACCAAAGGGTCACTATTTGGTGACGCTTTTGAAAACACGGTCTCTAGAGGGTTACCATTTGGTGACACATTTGAAAACTGACTCCAAAGGTCAGATTACTCCATTTATTCTCTTCCTAGTCTTGATTATAAGTGAAATATTCTTCACTGGTGTGCAGATTTCTCCATTTATCTATTTTTCTTACATGTTCTTCTCAGGTTCTTTCTTTTGGTTAATAATAGATAGTGAAACCTAGTACAGTTTGGTCAGATGGTTCGAGATATGAGTCATATAATGTTGAAAGATGACCTAAAGATTCGAGGAGAGCAAGAGGTTGATACAAAGAGAGATTTGGAGCAAGAAATTAAAGATGGAATATTCCAACTCATGATAAGATTGCATCACCTTTATTAGTAGTAGAAAGAAAGAAATGTAAGAGAAGTATTATAACCAGGTACTAATTGGTGCATTTAAATTGCCTTTGGTTTAACCTTTAGCGATGACTTGTATGCTTAGTGAAAATTTTCAAAATTATGGTTAAAGGCAATCTAGAAGCACCAAAAATTCAATCTTTATGTGTGATAGGAGTTAGAATTGTGTTATGATTACACTACAAAAGACATATGACTTGAATTTTTAGTCAAGTGTATTATATTTAGTCGTTTGGAATGGATTGACACCATTAGAGAACTGAGGTATTTAAAAATACAATTTTGGCTAAGAAAATTGTCGAGTGGCAAGTTAAGTTGGTGCATGAAAATTAGAATGACTAAGCCTACGAATTAGTGACATTTGGCATAGGTTATGCATTGATATTTGGCAACATAATAGGAAGGCATGTGGCATAATTGAAGTGTTACAAATGACAGCTTAAATGGTGGGAAAATGGGCTTCATGCCTTGGTGTTAAGTGGCATGTTAAGCTAGTGACGCCTAGCTGGTGATGAAGCAAGTTTCTACTGGGGTAAATCCAGCTTTGTCCTTTATTCACCTTGCTTCCTTCTCTCCATCAAAACTCCCATATTTTCTCTCTAAATTCTGGATTTTTTGCTAGACTTTGGATTGTTATCACTTGAATTTTCGTAAGCTACTAAATCTAGAACATGGTTCTATTAATTTTCTGTACTATTGTTTTGTTAATGCTAAAATTTGCACATTAAATCTAGATATGTGCTAATTGCTTGGAAGGATTGGTTTGGCTTGATCTTTGGAGTTGTTTTTTTTAAAGTTTAAAGAGGTAAGGGAGTACTAAACTTGGTATCATGATATAACATGTATTTTTTGATGTTTGATGTGGATAAAATGTGTACTGAATTAATGAAGAATTGTGGTTAGAAACCTGATACGTGCTAGATACTCGTTAGAACGAGTGGTTCCACTAAATAGGCATAGGTATTTCAGATATATTTTGACCTGTAGACATCAAAATGGGATGGTTTTAAATTCATATTAAACTAGATACATTCATATACAACTTTCATGAAGGAATTGAATTAGATTTCTGTTACTAAGGGTTTTGAAATTTAGCTTGAAGTTGAGTTTTGGTTGTTGTCCATGGTTGAGAACAATTTGTAGTATTTTTGGTATAACTCTTGGAATAATCAACCAAATTGAATTAAATTTATTTTGTTAGAAACTTAACACATATAGTAACATTGTTTTAGAATAACATATTGTCTAAAAATGTCAATTTCTAGGCCAGAATAGCCATACAAAACTGATCAAAAAACTTATCCTGTGAAAACAGCTATTTGATGGTTTCGGGTCACTTATCCCAAAATTGTGTGAAAAGATTGGGAAGGTAAAAAAAAAAAGGGGTTTTGTGCAATTAATGAACTATATAAGGGTGGTCATTTAATCTATTTGGTACAGTTGACTTAAATGGACTTGTTTAAGATATGTTTGAACTTAAATTGGTATTCGAAGTAATTGAGTAATAGTTAGTTTAATTTTGCATTATTAATGGAGTTGATAATATAAAGGATATATGGTTTAATAATGATGAATACAATGTTGAATTGCTTGGTGTGATCATGAATGATTGAGTTCCTAAGGCCTATGTATTACAAATTGGATATGGATGTTTGTGAATTAAGAATTTCTACGGTAATATTATGACAGTTCTGAACCATCAGTTATACGAGGAGTTTGGTAGTTGCGTTTGTATTGGAAGTTCTTTCAAAATTATGTGCATATACATAATGTGTGATAACTCAACCTTTTATTGATGCATAATTACATATATTTGTACTTATAAGGTATGTTATATTTGATCAAATGTCAATAAATAAGTTCATTTGGAGAAAAATAGAATAAAGACATATGTTGTACTTCATCTTTTGCATAAAATTCTGAAATTTAAAATGGTTTGTTTAAAAACTGCTGACTCCTAATCGTGGGTAAATAGGCATGCCTATAAGGGTTAAGAGCTGCTTATGTAATTAGACACTAAGGTGTCTTCTGTGATCAGACATTACAATGTCTTCTAAATTCCAGAAACTTTTGTGTCTTCTATTTTAGAGACTTAAGTCTCTTTTGTTTTAGATATAATCACGGTATCTTCTATTCTGGTCCCGTTACCCAATTCTGTAAAAGGATAAGTAGGATAACTTGTTTTGCATTTTATTAATTACTCAACTCCGATACAATCAAACTCTGTTATGAAATAACTAAGCCCTGTTCTGATGTAAACAAATTTTATTTTGATATAGATAAGTTCTGATTTGGTACTCTAAAATTCTATTTTTTGATATTATGTTGTTCTATTATCATACTTGTGAGTTTTACCCTGAAGCAGATATATTCTACTTTGATACGATTTATTCTGATCTGAGATGCATATTGCTCGAAATATGATTTGATTTGTATATGTCAATACCATATGACTGTTAGAGATAGTTGCCATTATTTATTCTATTTAATTATTCCCCACTAAGCTAGACGCTTAACACGTTGGACTTGCCCTATGTAGGTTTAGATAGAAGGGTATAAAGACTAGGACAAAGACAACTGTAGTGGCCAATGAAGACTGTTTTGCTGTGAATAATGTTCAATTAGTTGTTATTACTAACTTGTACTCAGTATGATGAGACAGTATATGTTTTCCATATATGGTTTGATATATTTATAAATAGGAGGAAATATGGATTTCAAGGCATGTAATATGTTTTGTGATTTGTCATTACATTATGTATAGTATGTTTAAAACATAATGAAAAGTAATGTAATGCATGATGCTTGACTTTCTGTGAATGCTTGGAACTGTTGATATGATATGTTTAGCTGTTATTGTGTGTGGGATTTGTATATCCTCCCAGGGGTTATGTGGGTGTTACAGTGAGAATGTGTCTGCAGTATTTAGAAAGAAGATGCCTCCAAAATGTCGAGATCTAGGTATGTTTACCTTTCCTTGAAAAATCTAGAATATATTGATCAATATAACTATGTTGGATTTATGTGCTTCTATTAATGTGATGCCTCGTTCGATTTATACTTCTTTGAATTTGGGTCATTGAAAGAAACGAGTGTAATCATACAACTTGCTGACTGCACTAATGCTTATCCTAATGGTGTGGTTAAGGATGTTTTGGTGTAAGATAATAAGTTAATGTTTCCTATAGATTTCTATGTTATAGAGATAAATAATGAAACCTGATGTAATCCGATACCTACCTTGTTGGGGAGCCTATTTCTTAAAACTCAAACTAAGATAGATGTTCATGAGGGTAACCTCACAATGGAATTTGATGGGAAAGTGAATCATTTCACTATTTTTGATGCCATGAAATATCCTCTTGATGATCATTGTGTTTTTTTCTATTGATGTAATTGATCCTTTGGTGCTGGGAATGCTTAATTTAAGTTGTAGGGATCATTTGGATATGGTTTTAACTAAGAAAATGGAAGTAGATGCCAACACTAACATTGAGATGGGAGAAGAGCTTATGAAAATGATACCCACTTTGGACTAATTAGAAAGCTCGCCAAAAAAGTATGATTTGGCTTTTATACAGCTACCTAAAGCTCACCACAAGTTGTTACCTTCTGATGTGCAGGCACCAGAATTGGAATTGAAGCCACTCCTTATACATCTAAAGTATGCTTATTTAGGAGATAAGTAGACTCTTCCAGATATCATTTTGATAGAGTTGACTTCAACTTAAGAGGAGAGGCTGGTTTGAATGTTGAGAGAGTGTAAGAACGCCATCAGGTGGACTTTGGCAGATATCTAAGGGATAAGTCCTTCTATGTGCATGTACTGTGTTTTGTTAGATAAAGATGCAAAATCCATGAGGCAAGCTCAGCATAGGCTGAATCCTCCAATGATGGAAGTTGTGAAGAAGAAGGTGCTGAAGCTTCTCGATGCTGGGGTTATCTACCCAATTTCTGATAGTAAGTAGGTAAGTCTTGTCTAGGTAGTTCCAAAGAAATTTGGAATCACCGTTGTGACAAACTAGGAAGGTGAGTTGGTTCCCACCTGAGTGCAAACCAGGTGGTGAGTATGTATTGATTATAGAAAGTTAAATTCTGGTACTCATAAAGACCATTTTCTCTTCCTTTTATTGATCAGATGCTTAACAAATTGGTTGGTTATAACTATTATTGCTTTTTAGATGGCTTTTCAGGTTATCTTCAGATCTTGATCTCACATTAACATCAGGAGAAGACAACATTTACATGCCCATTTGATACGTTTGCCTACCGAAGGATTCCATTCAGATTGTGTAACACACCAGGCATGTTCCAGAAGTGTATGGTAATTTTTCTGAATATGTTTAGAAGATTATTGAGGTATTTATGGATGATTTTATTGTGTATGGATCTTCTTTCAACGAATGTCTTAAGAATCTTGTCATTATCTTGGAACGATGTATGGAAACTAACGTTGTATTGAACTAGGAAAAATGTTATTTTATAGTGGATCATGGTATAGTTTTAGGCCTTGTGATATCTGCTAAGGGTGTTGAAGTAGACAAGTCCAAATTTGATCTTATTTCTTCTTTAACTTACCCCTCTATTGTGAGGGAAGTTCGTTCTTTTCTTGGGCATGCAAGTTTTTATCAAAGATTCATTAAGGACTTTCCAAAGATAGTTGGACCACTATGCAAGCTTCTTCAACAAGATGTCTCCTTTGAGTTTGACAAAAAGTGCAAGGCAGCATTCAACAAACTTGAGGAGCTTTTAACATCCCCACTTGTGATTCAACTGCTAGATTGGAACCTCTTCTTCGAGATCATATATGAAGTGAGCGATTATGCAACGAATGCAGTTCTAGGAAAAAAAGTGGGAAAAGTTTTACATGCCATCTATTATGCTTCAAAGACTCTAAACCCAGCTCAATTGAATTATTCCAGTACTAAAAAAGAAATATTATCTATGGTTTTTTCTTTGAAAAATTTCAATCACATTTACTTAGTGCTAAAGTGATTGTTTATTTTGATCATGCAGGTTTATGATACTTGCTCATAAATAAAGAAGCAAAACTAAGGTTGATCAGATAGATTCTCCTCCTTTAGGAATTCAACTTGGAGATCAGAGATAATAAGGGGAAAAAACGTGGTGGTAGACCATCTCAGTCATTTGATGAAGGAAGAAGATGATATCTCTTTATGAGAAACCTTTCCAGATGAGCAATTATTTTTTCCCAATGTGACACTACCATGGTATAAAAACATTGTCAATTTTTTAGTTACTAACGCATTACCTATTGGTTTGTAAAAGGATTAAAGTGAAAAGCTATAAAGTGAAGTGAAGTTTTACGTATGGGATGATCATATCTTTGGAGGCATTGTGTAGATCAAGTTATCAGAAGGTGTGTTGAATCACCATCAATTTTAGCCTTCTTCAAGGACATTTTGGATTGAAAAGGACAACTTGTAAAGTTTTGGAAAGTGGTTTATATTGGCCAACATTGTTTAAAGATATCTATACCTTTTGCAAATCCTGCGATAGATGCCAACGGTCAGGTAACTTGTCTCATAAGGATCAATTGCTATAAACTCCTTTCCTTTTCTATGAAAGTTTTGGCGTTTGGGGTACTGATTTTATGGGACCTCTCCCTCTATCTTTTAGCTTTACTTATATATTGTTTACGGTTGATTATGTTTCTAAATGGGTGGAAGTCAAAGCCACTAGGACTAACGATGCCAAGGTTGTTGCAAATTTTGTTAAGACTAACATTCTTTTTAGGTTTGGGATACCGAAAGCCATTGTTAGCAATAGGAGAACCCACTTTTGAAATAGGGTGATAGAAGAAATGTTCAGAAAATATCACATCATGCACAAAGTTTTTACTTCTTACCATACCCAAACCAATGGCCAAGCTGAAGTCTCAAATCGAGAAATCAAGTTAATCCTGGAGAAAACCGTGCAGCCCAATAGGAAGGAATAGAGTGTAAGACTGGAAGATGCAATATAAGCCTATAAGATAGCTTACTAAACACCAATTGGGATGTCACCGTCTAGGTTAGTGTTTGGGAAGTCATGTCATCTTTCAGTGGAATTAATGCACATGGCATATTGGGTTATCAAATGATGCAGCATGCACTTAGACGATGCAGGAGTGCATAGGAAGTTGCAGCATCAAAACTGAGAAGAGATAAGGAATGATTCATATCAAAATGCAGTGATATATAAGAAGATGATGAAAGCTTTTCATGATAAGATGATTTTGAGGAAAAACCTCTCAGTGGGCCAGAAAGTGTTACTATACCATTCCAAACTCAAACTCATTCCAGGTAAGTTGCGTTTCTAATGGGTTGGCCCATTTATTGTTACTAATGTCTTTCCTTTTGGTGCAGCAGAGATATGAAGCCTTAAAACTGACAAGACATTTAGTATGAATGGTCATCGCTTGAAGCCGTATTATGACGGTTTCTAAGCATAGGATTTGGAGGTGCTGATGTTGGATAATGTGATCGATATAAATTGATGCCCGCAACTAAAGGTCGAGCTAACGACGTTAAATAAAGGCACCGCTTGGGAGCTAACCCAAGGGGAGTTAATTTTTGTCTTTTAAATTTTCACTTTTGATATTTTTGTTATAAGCTTTATTTCTTGCATTTGATTACAATGTAGGTTTTAAGTAAGGGGTGAGGTATATCAGTTTTTATGCATATTTTAAAGCTTAATTGTAGCTTATGTGGCCTCTTAGGTGGGTTTCAAAATCAAACGAACAAAATCGAAAAATTTCTTTTTTTCTATTACTTTTAGGATTATTTAGTCCTAATTAAAGTGTGAATTGATTAGTAAAATCCATAGCAAAATTTGGCATGTATTTTTTCTCTTGTGGTTTGTTAATGTGCATCACTCTTAGAAAAGCGGTGACTAGTGATTGACAAAACCCAATGAAGTTTTAACCTGTATAGGACTGACACATCTATATCAATCTCACTACTTTGTTTGTTATGTGTGACCTTCATGACATATACATCCTTACTTTGTGTTAATTTTCTATTTGAGACCACATTTTTATCACATACAGTTTTATGAAAATAATTAGGCATTCTTTGTTGATTATGAGCTACAATAGCTAAATAGCCTACCCAACTATGTGAATGTTCCTTTGCTAACCCCTTTTGAGCTTTATTATCCTTTTTTTTATATAAACCACATTAGATCCACATAACCAAATGCCCTACCTAAGTCTTAAAGCTAATGAAGCATTTGTTAATTCTTGATGCATGTGATTGTACAAACGCCTAAGTGTGGGCGTTATATACATGTGGGTTGGTCATATTTGTTGAAATTCCATATTATGAATACCATGTTGATGTAGCTTCCATCACTTTTACCTTTGAAAAAAGGAAGAAGGAGAAAAAATTGAAGTAAAAAAAGGAGAAAGAAAAAAAGTGAGTTTAAATAAAAGGTATCAAGGAGGAAATATAATTAATATGAAAAGTTGTTAATTAATAGTTTATCCCCCTTAAGTTCCATTGATTGTGTGTTCGAATACATTGCATATGAGGCATATGTTGTTTTGGATGGAGCATTTTTTGTGTCATGTTAATGTGGAATATAGTGTGAGAGCTAAATTGAGTGGTGAAATATAGTTGTTACATTCTTTAGGGCTAACGGTACCCAGGTTTGAACGAATTTTAACTTACATGTTTGATATCTCATTAAGTGTTACTTTTGCTTCACTAGCTTGATGGCTTTTATACTACATTAGCCAAAATACATCCCACCTTAGCCTTACCCACATTACAACCCTAGAAAAGTCCTTTGATTCGTGATCATGCGTGTGACTTTTAATGGTGGAGAAATAAAATGATATACAAAGTTATGGATTGTTGTGATCATAAATGGTGTTTGACTGTACTTATGGAAATATCTTGTTTAAACACTTCTTGTCTAAGTTTACCTCTAGATTACTCAGTTTCTAAGGTGTTGAATATTAATTGATCATAAGTGTAAGCTTGAATGTTGAGTTTTTACTATAGGTTTTGAAAGTTATTCATCTTTACTTATGGTTATTTATTATTAAGAAATATGGAAAAATGAATAAAATTCTTGGTTTCTAATTTTGATTTTGATGATTTGCCCAAGGATGATCAAAAGCCAAGTGTGGGGGAAGTTGATATGTTTTCAAATGTTGATTCATTTGATATACTAAACTTAGTGATTAATGCCTAAGAGATGCTTTGGATACTCAATTTAGCTTATATTTGATCTTAGGTACGTTTTGAAAGTGAAGGAGCTAAAGCAACCCGAAAGCAGGTCCATTGAAGCCATATTCTCAATTTCCATATTCTATTGATTCATGGAGCATGAAGAAGAAGAAGAAGATTGAAAGAAATAAAGACAATTAAATGCTAAGGAAGATCAGACATATGCTGGAAACACAAAGAAGAATATTGCATTATAACTCATAATTATGTAGTATTTTAATTTCACTAGCGTTTAAGGCATAAAGAATACATGTTTCTGACATAAAGAAGGGTTGGAAAAATAAAGAAGTGTGACGTGAAGATGGCTGGCAAGGGGATAAAGCTGAAAAGGTGTTGGCTACAGCATGAAAAAGTTGGGATAATAAAACAAAAATTGGACAGCTAAACATTTGGATGGCCCTCACTCACGGCTTCATAGATTGCATGGGCTGAATGTTTATCATGTGAGTTAGAACTATTATTCCATGTTTAAAGTATTAAAAAAGCAAAGAGATATTGGCGTGTTGGGCTAAGAAAATGAATGTGTGTGTGAGTGTTGACAAAAGGTGGAAGAATGAAAACGTGGGAAGGCTGGAATGGGAGGTTGAATTGAAAATGCATCACCTTTCCATTTTATCTAATTTTTAAGTTAGCCTAATTTTTAACCTAGCTACCTTATGAGTCTTTAAAGGAGCTACTGAATAGGTAAAAGAAGGAGGGGAAGTTTCAGCTGTGGGGTTGAAGTGGAGAATAAAGGAAGGGACAACTGAAAGAAGGAAGTGAGTAGCCGAGAGCAAGGGAGACATCAGCTTATTTGTCATTCCTCTTCAATTTCCAAGATGAAGACAATCTTGGATAGTAACCATTCTTCTTTGTGATAAATATACTAGGAGGGCTAAAGAAGGAACAAAAACTGTAGCTACTGAACAAGGAAAGGAGCTGGAAAAAGAATGGCAAGTAATTGGAGACTATGGACAGCTCATAAAAGACAGAAAGAAAGGAGCAACTGGTCATCTTCGGTTGTGAACAGCAACTATTCTCCTATATTCTCTCTTCATTTTTCAATGTAAATGGAGGCTACAAAGGCTGATTGCTGGAGCTTGAAGTTGGAGATGGAAGGCTAAGCTCCCGACACCAGTTCAATGAGGATATTGACGTCAAGTCACAGTTAAGTTGTTTCATCTTGATTAATGTTATTAATTTCTTTTCAGAATGTTATGTTGTTTTTGTTGATAAAATTGGGTTTTTTTAATGATCTTAATATGTTATTTGGATTGTTCTATTATGAACCTATTGTTATAATGTTGAATGTAATCCATAATTGTTACATTTGTTGTTCATTAATAGCATCTAATGATCGTTAATCGTTAAAATAACATTACTTAGGTTAGATAAGCCAAACGTGTGAGGTTACTGCCTATATTGATCATTTTCCAATTCATAATGAGGCTACCAAGTTGAATCTAGAGATTGTGTAACATACAACCCTCATAGGGCAAATACCTAAATGTATCGATGATATTTTGAGAACAAACTTTACAAGGATGGCATGTTAAGATAGTCAGATCGAATCATTGCAAAATTCTTCTTGAACACCAACACATTTTCAGTAGTCAATAATTATTAGGCCCATGTCATTAACGAACATATCTAGTCATAAATGACATTATACAATATACAACAATTGCCGAATATAATGCTTAATACAAATTGAATGAACACATATGTAGGTCCAAATTGATCCCAACTATGAGCTCATGTTCAATGCAGTGGCTATACTCCAATTGATCTAACTAGTTATCTCCTCTAAACATGAAAAGCTATGTTGCAATTTTGATGATTTTTGCGAACTTACTGAGCAAACCATCATTGATGAGCTCACTCATGTCAAATACACATGTATCTCACATATAATCAAATTCACAACGTTCCTCTTCTCAATAAGACATAATAAATGTCAAATATACCATATAATCATTACAAGAAAATAGTCATTTAGCGACGGAAATTACGGAAATTACCGACAGAAAATAAAATTTCCGTTGGTATCAAAGATTACTGACAGAATATACCGACAGGAAAAAATGTCATTGATTCGTTCGTAGCTAACTTTACCGGCGGACATTAAATTTCTGTCGATAAATTTAACGTCGGAAAGTAAACTATCGTCATTAAGGTCAACTTTCCGAAGAGCCTCCCATGATGATCCCTACCACCAACTACTTCCAAGTAAGTGTCAGTCTCATCAACATTTTTCGATTGCTGAGACCGCCGCTCAATAGTATGCTGTATTTGGTCCTATCAGAAAGTAATGTTTATATATTAGTAAGTGATAATTATGAAGCATAATATTAATATTAAATCATAAATTTCACTTA
>JAOSBN010000008.1:32705793-32737225 GCA_027563595.1 Erythroxylum suave | reverse complement strand
TATATATAGACTAGTTACTCAAGTATATGGAGCTCATTTTTGGCTAGAAAATTTTTGTTTACGATGTTTATTCTAGATATCTATTTTTATGTATGGATTTTATTTGGATGATGACTTATGAAGTGTGTGTATGTGTGCACGCGCATGCTTTAAACAATGTATATATATATATATATAATGTGTGTGTGTGTGTGTGTGTGCGCGCGTGCTTTAAACAATGTATTTATTTATATATATAGATTGGATGGAAATTATAGATGTTGCTTTGGCTTATTTTGCTTATGTTATTAGCTTAAGGTAGTTGTGCTATATACAAACTATCCATTATTAGTTTTCTTTATAAGTGTTGTACTTGTCCATCTTATTAATGGTTTGTCCATTATTTTCAATCTTAATTTATAAATTCTTATAGGAATTTTTCCATTAATACTTGGTGATAGAGATATCATTTCCTATTACTTTGTTTTTATATTTATATTGCAAGTTAGTAATTAAAGTATCATTTGGTATAATGTTTATTAGGACATTATATGAAAATAAATAGTGCAACCTCACCTAAAAGGATGATAAATTGAAAAAAAAAAGAAATATGTAGCCCTTTCTAAATAAGATAATACTAATATATTAATAGGAAAAATATTTTTACATAAAAAGATTTAGTATTAATTCATACATTAATAGGGTAAATGTATTTCTTACAATAAGTACATTCCCAACAATTATAGTATAGATGATCCATCTACAAATTAACAGACTCCTTAACAATAAGTCATCTGGTTGATTCTTTAATTTGATGTTCATCTCTTAAAGCTCATTGATTACATTTATACTTCTTCTTGTTAATTTTTCGTCATACCAAACAAAGTAATCACGTTTTTGTTTGCTGCATTAATAATATGTATAACATAAATTTAGTAATCCATAAATATAATATCTAATTTAAAATAGTAATTTTATATTTAAATTTTACCTTAAATTAGGCATATCCATCGAATTGCCTTTCTAAGTTAAACTTGGTCCAAAAGGTCCTATTAGGTGTTACCAATTCATAATTATAATAATGTAAGTCATTTTTAGTCTTATTGGCTACACTTGTAACATCCCATTACCTATGGGAAGGTTAGAATAGTAAATATGAATGATTAATGGGAACTTAAGAAAGGCATTTATATATTCATGCATAATATGGTATTCACCTATACATGAATAGTGATATTTATTCTGTACATAAAATTAATTGTACATGCATTCATGAATAATTCCGGGTATAATTAGATTGAAGTGTGAGATTTATGAATTTTGGTGAACTTAGGATTTATTTTGTAATTTATAGAGTACTATGGAAAATACGAATAAGAAGAGAAGAAATCAAATGAAGATTTGGAGATAGTTGGATTGTAAAGATGAGAGTTGAAGGGAGTTAGTTCAAAAGAAACTAAGTCAGAACCTAGACCTTAGGAAGATGACAAGTGTAAAATTGCTTTTATGATGTGTCAGAACTTTGGGTAATTCGAGAGTTAAAAAGGGGTTGGTACTTTTCCTATGTACTTTCCTTGTTATCATCATCTCCAAATTTCTTCCCATACACAGAGTTTTCCATCAAACTCTTTCTGAGAGTTAACTCTGATTCTTCATAACCCTCACCATTTCCTTTACTCCTAAAGTGTTTCTTCTGCCTTAAGAAAAACCAAAATTCGATTGTATTCATAAAGGAGTACAAAAGTTTGCATGCAATTAAGGTTTTGGAGATAGTTGAAGATTTTGGAGTTTTCAACAAGAAGGTGGTGAATAAGTTCTTTAGAATTAGAGATTTTGAAATAAATTTGATGAGTTGCTGTCATCTGCATGAACATGCATTCTTAGATAATTGTATCCTTGCACACTGTGTTAAAAGGATGGGAATTTGGAGATATGGTGCTATTTGGGTTTAGATGGATTATTAGTGATCAGGTGTTGTGGAAATGAATCTTGGAGTTGAAATAGAAATAAAATAATGTATAAGATTAGTTGGAGAGTTAGATATGGAAAGGTAATATGCTCTGTTTCTTCATTGAGCATGTATGAATGCTTAGGTGTTTATATGAGAGTTGATGAAGACTTAGAGATGTCCATGTGCACAGACGTATCGTCTATATTCTATCGTTTATGTTTTATCGTTTGTGGTTGACCTTCTTCATCTGTGTTGACCACTTAACGTCTGTCTTTTGGCATTGCGTTTGTCTTTTAGCGTTTCGTATGTGTTTGACTTCTATCGTCTGCTTTGACTTCTATCATCTATGTTTGACTTCTATCGTCTGCTTTGACTTCTATCGTCTATATTTGACTTCTATCGTCTGCTTTGACCTCTCTTCGTCTGTCTTTTGCTTCTGTCTATGTTTTGCTTCCGCTTATGTTTTGTTTTTGTCTATGATTTGTTATCGTCTGCCTTTCGACTGTCTTTGAGATTCCATCTGCCTTTAGACACTTCGTTTGTCTTTGGTGTATTGTCTGCCTTTTGCTTCTGTCTATCTTTAGCCATCGTCTGTGTTTTGAATATTCGTCTGCTTTTGCTTTGTCTACCTTTTGCTTATAGGACCAAATAATATCAATTGCACTCTTTGATTCAATGTGAATAGTAGATTCGAAAGTCCGAGTTTGGAAAGAAATCTAAAATGGCTCTTTAGGTTTTGAAACTTGATTCAGATGGTTTATTGAAGTATAAACCCTGCGAACAATGCTAGTCAAGTGAAGTTTGATATTTGACTGTGGTTTTGATAACCTAGATGGAAGGATACCCAAGGATTTTCATGAACAAGCATTGTACATAATCTTTTCTATATATGTGCATTAATGAACACACATATTTGCACATATTGTAATATATGTGTGTATTATTTTGTTATAGAGGAATAGTTGGAACGTCAACTTCCTGACGTTGCGGGCACTTCCAAGTAGTAGCTTCAGAAGTAACTTGTGAGTAACCTAGACGGTCTCACTTAATTTCTGGTTGTTTAAATTTTGTCGAAAATGACTGTATGATTGTGGCCTAAGTGTTGATTCCAAACATAGAGGTCTGATGAGTGTGATATTGGATTGAGATGTTGAAGTGCTACTTGTATGTAAATGAGATGAAATAAATGTTCACTTGATACTAAATTGTCATTTGATTCTCAACGTTAGTTGAATGCCAGGCTTAGGTCAGATGACTCTAAAACTCTGTTTGAACATTTTTATAAGATTGTGATATATGAGGTATGCAGAAACTGTTGTATTTCATAAAGTGCATGCTCAGATAAAGGCGTTGTGACTCGAGTTGCCTTTATGAAGTGCTTCCACGTAGAGCTTTGCTCCATGATTTTCTGATTCTGATTTGGCACGTAGAGCTATGTTCCGTGATTCTATCTTATTGAGCCCTAGGGGACAATATTTGTATAAGTTTGTGATAGGCACTTGTCACAACAATAAGAAAAAATGTGAGTCTCATGTGCATTGCTGATGCATGATATATATATGGTTATAAGTGTTAAATGTACAATGTGACATGGGTTGTTAAGTGTATATGATCTCATGTGATATATGCTATGTGTAATAATGTGATGCATGAATTAAGTGAACCATCGATGATGGTTACCTCATTGAGTTCGCAAAACTCACCAAAATTGCCATGTTGTCTTTTCAGGACTGAGAGATGACCCTATTAAATGAGAGACTCTACGTGATTTTCGCAAGAGATGTCATGGCTCAAAGGTCGATCAGTTGGGATTTTTGGATGACTTAGATAGACTTGTATATTTTCCTCATTCATACAGTACTTTTGTTCTAGGTTTAATGATGTATATATATTTTAAGTGTTTGAAAGACAATGTAAACTTTCGAGTTGTGAAATGAAATGAGGAAAAGGTTAGGTTTTAAATTATTGTGGTTTCCTTATGATATTTTATAATGATTAATGACTTGATGCCATGTGAAGTTTATGTAGTGATCGTTAGTAGCTCACCCTTATCGTAGGATATGTGCCGGAATGACCTTCAGGCGTTCCGGTGTGTACCTTGCGGTAAGGGGGTGCTACAACACTACTAGACAAATTTGTCATTTTCATTTCTTGAATTATAAGAATAAGCAAATTTGTCATTTTCATTTCTTCAATTGTGAGAATAAGTGAATATAACAAATAAAAAGGCTTTCCTCATCATCCTTTGTTGATAACATGTGACAAAATACTAAGATTTTTGCCTCTTGATATCATTCCATTGGTGTCAGTAGTACTCTTAATAGCATAAATTATAACTCTTGAGGGCATTCCATAAGTATTGTTTCAAGCAAAGGAAAACAAATAATAAAACAAGAAAAAGTAAAGACATAATGGTATGTACCATAAAGATATAGTGGTATGTGCCTATGTTAAGGATCTCATTGTAGGCCTATTTTTTGGGAAGTCAACCACTAGGTTAGTCGAATTCTCCTTGTTGTTGTTTATGCCTTTCTTTGTTCAGCACAGTTGCTTGTGTGTGTCATGGCTCATCCGAGAAAACGTTAGATCTTCTAAACCTATGGGGAGGATTACAACTAAATAATGTAGATGAAGATAAGTTCCCTATTGACTAGAGAAACTTATTCAAACTTATTTAAACATAAAGAATCCTAACCGATTAAGATGTCTTATAATTCCTTCAAACCTAATTTCCCTCCTTATTTGTTTCCTTCACTGAATCTGCTATTGCAACTAATCATTTCCGTGCTTGCGCCCTTCTCTGATAAGTCCTTCCAACAAATGCATCCATAACACGTAGTTACCAAATTCTGTTAGCAAATACTATAGATTTTTGCCTCTAGTTTTCGTTGCAAAATTTCCATTAGTACTCTTGAGAGTATAAACTATGACTCTTAAGATCATTCCATAGGCATTATTTTAAACAAGTGAAAATAGAACAATAAAATAAGAAAAAAATAAAGACCTTGTTACCAAATTATGCTGGAAAATACTAAAGATTTTTTTCTTTCTAATACCATTCCATAAGTGCCACTAGTACTCTTGAGAGCATAAACTATGACTCTTGAGAGCATTCCATAGGTATTGATTCAAGCAAAGAAAAATAGAACAGTAAAGCAAGAAAAAAGTAAAGATATAGTTACCAAATTATGGAAGCAACATAGTGAACAAAATCAAGATGATGAACACCGATATTAATAATAGAAATTAAATAAATATTATATACTAAAGCAATCATCAAATAAAAGATATTGAAATAATTTTTGAAAGAAACAAAAAATTGCACAACAAAATATGAAGTCTTAATGTTTCATATTTCAACAAAGCAACATATAAGCCAACTGCAAAGGAAGGTGGTAGGAAATGGAAGTCTATGACAGAAGAAGCTAATCTTTGTTATTAATTGACTTTTGTTACTTGCAGAATAAATGATTCAAGTAATGGTATATAATGAATATAATTGAGTTTAACCACATCTCTCGTCTAATTTTTATTAGGAGAAAAAGCCATATATAGATAGAGTTGTTGAGCTCAAGGTTAAGTAATACAAAACCTTGGAGAGTAACACTATTGAATATGAAGATGTGAGAATTTTGTCTGTAAACTTATACTAATTATGTTCATTGGGTTTTGAAAATTGTTAAATAGAATTTAAGTTCTTAATTGATGTGACTTTTCATTGTAATTGATCAAGGAAAAGTGGGATTGAAATCTTAAAAGGAAGTTGTAAAGAAAGGAAGTTGTAAAGAAGGAAGATGCCAGTGTATATGAGGAACAAGCGTTAGAAGAAAAGTAGGATGCTTTTAGTAGGTGGATTGTAGGTAAACTCTTTGAAAATTCTTGGAAACAATCATAACTTGATCAATTTACTTGTGAGTTTTAAAGATACTACAAGGAACAAAATCATTAGAAATAATTTTTATGTTTATTTCTTCAGCTATAATTTTTTATAAGGTTAAGAAGTTGTACTAACCAACTAGGTCCATAGTTTCTTCAACACTGATTTTTTTCAAAGCTTTTGTGCTTGAAATTGAAATACTATAATGCACTTACCACTACTTTAGGTACGGATAGGTAAACATACTTTAGTGAGGTAAGAAAATGGAAAGAATTCCAAGGGTGTTATTTATGTGTCCGTCGAGTCTTTGTTACCTACCTTGTCCATCTCCTGTGTCTTTACAACACATGCGAATGAGTTATATTAGCTAGTCTATACTAAATGTGATAATAAAAATTAAATTTGAAGGGATTTCCTGAACTTGAAGTGATAACTGAAATAATCTGTACAAATTGCCAATATGAAAAAACCCATCATATAAAAATTCCAAGTTTCAAGCAAGTATTTTTCCGATGAAATATATGGTGACCTTTATTAATCACATGCCTAGGTATTTGAGGTTTCATTTTATAAAGGCAAAACCTAACATACTTTCAAAGTTTAAGAAATTTTGAGAGACAATTAAATTAAAAATAGAGAAAATAAATTGTTGCTTGTGTATTGACAATAAAGTAGATTATAGCCTAGACAAGTTTTCTCACTACCTTCGAGATTTTATAATACATCAGTAGTTTACATGTCAACACTTTTTTGTACAACAATGTAGCTAAGAGAAAGAATAGTCATCTTACATAAAATTTTCAAAGTATGACTCATTCAAAGAATATATTGAGAAGATTTTCGGTAGAATTAATAAATACTACTATTTTGATAGTCATTCGATTTCCTGAATAAAGGTTATGTTTTCTTTTCCCCTTTGAAAATTTGTAGAACATGGAACTTAAAGATAGTTATTTTCAAATTCTTACATGCTTGCGCTATATGTTTATACTTTATCAATTATGTGACAAGTTGGACAAAAGGCTATTAAGTGTATCCTCAAAGAATGTGCCAATCAAAGAAAAAGAAAATTGTGGTGTTTGACAAAGCTTCTGTATGATTTTCATATAAAAAAGCAAGTATTATCAAATTCATATATTTTTTGAATATATGTTACAATATGCTCAAAATCAGAAACTAAATATGATGATGATACTGGTGATGTTGATGATTGTGTGGCTCAATTTTTTTGGCAAAATGATGTGTATTAATAACCCAAAGAACAAGGTAAACCTAGAGAAGTAGAAACACCACCTTCACCTAGAAGATCAACTATGATCGAAAAACCAATCTTAAATATACCAACAATGTCATAGTAGAAGAAGTAGATGCAAAAGAACTCGAGGAAGCATTTCAAAACCAACAATAAAGCCATGAAAAGGAAAATGTAGCATTGGAATGAAATTAGACTCAGGTGTCCCAAAGCTAATATACGTGGAGCCCATTTCTTATAAATGGGTTTATAAGATAAAACTTTGAATAGATGGGTCAATTGCAAGCAATAAGAAAAAAAATATTATTATTATTAGTTCTATGTTTTTCATTAAAGTTATATAAATTCTTATAAGAATATTTAAAGAAATATTAAGATATAATACTTGTCTTTATAAATTTTTTTTAAAGTCATGTCTTCATAAGTTATGTTATATATAAACAGTTAATACTAAACAACTAATTTTACTAAACATCTTTAAATAAACAACTGATATTATTCATTAGTCAAATCAACTGATATTATTCATTAGTCAAATCAACTGATATAATCCGTTGTCAATTAACAGCTAATATAATATGCTGATTGTTAAATAGGACCTAAGCCTAAGGTTAAGTTAAACCGGTGAAACACCAAAACCACAAATTAAAGCACGATAAACAATCTTTCATATGCTAAATTAAAACACAGCGAAACAATCTTTCATATGCTAAAATTAACATCCTTCCATTTATTCTTTATCACCAGATTTGACTATCCTTTTAAGAATTACTAAGTGAAAGCCATATTTTCACCAAAATTTCCATATTGTTTCCTTTCAATTTTAATTAAAAAAATAAAAATGCTAAATATGTCGTCCACGCTCACAAATTCCAAAACTTATGACAATTAAATAAAAACCGATAATAAAAGCTACATAATAGAACTCAATAAATAGTAAAGAAACATTCTATAGGCAAAATCAAATCTATAGTAAAATATTGAGAATATCATGTCTATGCTGCAACTAAAACCATAATTAGGCCAAAGTAAGAAAGCATACGTCAAGCTAATTATAATAATCTTACTTCTAAAGACTCATTTCCCTTTGAACTTCAATCTCATTCAAAGAACTACTAAATCAACTGCGTAAATACTATCCCAAAAGATTACCAAGTCCATTTAGTCCTCAATCACTTTGGAAACAACAAGTCCATTTAACCTTTATTTTAACCTCGAATGGCTTCCAAGCCTTATACGCACAAATTTTATCTTGAAAGGCAATCAGATCCAACTAATCCTAAATCTCAACCCAAAGAATAACCCATATTTCACGTTTTAATCACATTATGAAAGGCTATTAAATCCATCTAACTCTCAACCTCACCTTGAAGAGTAATTTGACCTTCCCCTCAAATCTCACTCTAAAGGGATATATTACATCGATTCAACCCTGAAACACAACATGTCAGGAAAAATCTCACTTATGTCCAAGTATCATGCACAAATTATAACCACAATATCATACAAAATCACAAGGAAACAAGGTCATGTCTTTAAGGAATCAAAAAAAATGCATTTGTACAATTCTTAATATCAGGCCTCATCATATACAATCAAATGGACCAAGACTGTTCAATACAATTATTCTGACACCATCCATTTCATTTACTCCACATAACACACCCATACCGCATGACACACATCAATCACCATACCCACGTAACACACCCATACCGCATGACACACATCAATCAACATACCAAGAACATGAACTAGCATACTTTACACTCCCAAATCACCAACCACGGCCAACTTACCATTTCATAACTAGACTCGAAGGTTCCCAGAAGACCCCTTGTCAATTCCCAAAACGTAGGTCACTTTAACCTAGTGTACCAACTAGAAAATCCCTTCCCGCAATTTCCCTCACGAAGATCTGGTGGAAATTGTTAGGGATTCACATTATCAACCTGTGACCAAGAAAGAGTAATACTAAAATCTTAGGCACTTTAAATAATGTGCTACTGTACTCAGAAAAATAGTGCATTCTAGTAAACCAGTTTGTATCCATGGTTACCTTTCAATTAGAACAACAGAGTTTTCCGTATAGTTACTTGAACCATTTTTTGTATCAGGCAAAGTGCAGTGCCCTACGGAATAGGAGTTGTAACATATGTTCTAAAAAGTTTCAGAATGCCTATCTTTTTTTCAAAAATTCTTTGCTGAGAAGATTTATTTTCAAAAACTCTTTCTTTATGCCATTATATTTGGCATGTTCAAACCCACTATCACACTTCAGCCCTTTAAAACCTTCAACTCAATTTACTAATATGAACAACTCTTTTTTTCTTAGAAAAGTATAATAGATTATAGATCAAAATCCTGCAATTGAAACCTCAACAAGTTCTACTTGAAAAATTAGCTTAAATGATCAGCACAAGAAGAAATGATGTCAGACTACGAGGTTGAATGTGTTCCATCAACAAAGTTATGAAGATGATTTCTCAAGAGACTCAAAACAAGGGCCAGCAATGCTAATTTTCTTACTTTTCCATTCAAAACAATGCAAAGGTCCAGATTACAAACAGCAAGCAACCTTTTCCCAAATTGCAACTCATAGATACTCTATCCTGCATCTGAAAGAAGTATTAAATAGGTCCACTGCATTCACGAATTATTCAGACAATAAACTGAAACCCAACGGATTGGCTTATAGATCATCCTTATTGTCCACACCAATGCCTAGCAACTTGGCCAGTTCTCCACTTTCATATGCTTCGACGGTATCTATTGCAAAAGACATCAAATTGATTCTCCAGTAAGCTTTTGACATAAATTTTTCTCTAGGGTGGAGGGAATGATAACAAATGTTAATAGAGGAACTCATATAATTACCGTCTGAGCCACCAATGTGTTTTCCATTGATGAAAATCTGAGGTACAGTACGTCTTCCAACAATTTCACCCAAGGCACCCTGAATGTCATATCCATCATCTGTAAAGACACAAGAACAATTTAGTTTCAGTAACTTTGATATACACCCCAAGTTTTCAAACAAAATAGAGGCATTGAACATGATAAATTACTGGGAGAAAAAATTTAGAAAGACATCCTATAGACAAACCATTCAAAAGTAAGTACAACACTTAGAAAGAATTAATACAAGGTTTGCGACATTAACAACCAAAGGAGAAACATACAACCAAGCAGTGAAGGGTGTAAATCGAACAAATTACATGAAGAAGGAAAGTTTCCTGCATTTTGTGGAGCAATCAAGGTATTTATCGAAAGCGCACAAACTAGCATACCTCTCTGATCAAGCTCAACCACATGTGGGACCTGATCCAACTCTTTGAAAACAGCTTTAGCCCTCTTACAATACCTATAGATATTGACGATGAACAGAAAAGAATAGAAAATAAAATTTTCTTTCCTGAGCCCATTGCACAAAGCGAAAAAAAAAAGGCGTAGTCGCATTAAGGTTGCCGAACAGAAATCACAATAAACCACAAACATGTGATAGCCTCCTAAACATCTTAAAAAGAAACCAACTGTTATTCATAACCCAAGAACGGCACCGAAATACGGAGATAAGAAGTCAATGCAACCTTCCAATAAAGAGAACAGAACCTGATATCAGCCACTGATAACAATAACCACTGGGTTTCACAATTAACATTAGAAAGGGAATCTAACGGCACCCCTAAGAAAAAGAGAACAATAGAAGAGAACCCTTTTGGATTATTCAACAAATAAGCAAAATGGAAACTGAGAATCGAACCAAAAGGCTTGGCATTTTGGTTTGGAGGATCAGATGTTGGGTCTTAATCATGTAAAGAAAAGTATAATAGTAAAAATAAAAAAATGCATTCAGAATAGAAACTGCACATACGGACAATAAGACTTGGAGAAGATGACGATCTGGTGAGCAGAAACAGTCTTCTTAACAAAGGCAAACTCAGGAGTTGTAGGAGTAGGAGTAGGAGTTGGTTCAGAAGATGCCCGGGTGAGAGAAGCTGCAAATATTGTAACTGCTGCAAGCATTGATGCGGCTTTCATCGTCGCGGCCATTGAGGAAGCAAGAAGCCACCGTAGACAGCCAGCCAATTGATATCTGAGGCTATTACTTAGCAACCTAGGATTTAACAAGAGGACAAGCCTGCGGGTTGATGTCGTTCTAGTTTGTTGGATTTAGATGTACTATGCGGTTCAATCCGACCCGGCTTCAATCTAAATGTTTGTTGACTATTTTTGTTCTTAATTTTAGATTTTGAATTTTTCGTTTTAGTTTTAGTTTTTTTCCGGCTTTAAAATACATGAAAACTGATTTTTTATAATTTAATTTACTTTCAACTAAATATATATTATTTAACTATTTAAAACATTAATTATTATTAATAAGATTTATAAATAATTTAATTTAATATTAATTATGTAATTAATTAAAATTAAATATATAATTTTATATTATTGATAAAAATTATGAATAAATTAATTTAATTTAATAATTAATTTAATTTTACAATTAAATTAATTTAATGATTATAAATAAATTAAATTAAATCTAAAATATCTTTAAAAATATATAAATTTCAAATAAATTTTATTTAATAATTAAAACATATTTAAATTAAATTTTAATGAAAAATACTTAAAAATAATTTATATTTAAGTTTTATCTAATATATAATGATCATTAATAATAAAAAATATAACTACTTTGATATTAATAATTAAACATGTTTTTGTTTTTATTTTAAAAGAAATAAAAAATAAAAAATAAAAACTATGATAGAAAAACAAAAGTGGACAAACAATATTCATTTTAAAATTTTTTAGAAATAGAAAAATATTAAAAGATCCAAATGGGTTTACAATTAAGTCATAAATAAAATGAATTTCCATAGGCTCTGGGTTTCCGTAAGATATGAGGTCTGGGATGAGCACGTTTCAATGTAGATCGTGTTAATTTTGTAAGATTCAATTCCAAACTCATCTTCAACTCAAATCATTTGACACTCATTTCTGCTAGCCCTTTCGGCCCTTATATATTATTTAAAACATGATTTGTTAAAATCCACTGTAAGAATTACAGCTGGCATTAATTATGAAATTAATATTCCACTACAACACTCATACTTTAACTATTAATCCAAAGTCCTTAAAAATTATTCTAAATCTAATTAATAATTTAATTCTTAGATCTCATTTCATGAGTATTTTAGATCAAAATAGTCTATACTTATATTTCAACAAAATAGTCTATAACTTCTGTGTTAATCTAGGTTTATTAAATTTTATGAGTTTTATTTGAATTTAATTTTATGCTTTCCTTAAAATATGGTGTATTCAGGCATGCTTAGTTCTGTATGCTCTGCTGTCCATAGACACACTTTTATAGTTTACGCCTTTGCATCTATGTATTATCAATTTGTTATTCTTTTACTAAGTATATATTAAGGATGATATCTTCAATTAAAGATGATAATAGGATAGGTCGAGCGGAGTTGGGGTAGTTTTTTCCTAAATTTGGGCCTAACTTAAAGTGTAACCTAGCCCGAGACATCTAAACTTGAGCCTGAAGTTTGGCCCAATTTTTTATTTTAAATTAAAAATAAAAACGACGTTTTCTTACTCAAAAACAGTGTCGTTTTGTCAATAACTTTCGAACTTCGAGTAAGGCTGAGTGTAGATAACTCAAGCCTAAGGCTATTATGAGGCATAATGTTTCGAAACCTAAACAAATCGTGCATGGTCTATTGACTTCGGCTTGGGCCTATTTGTCATCTCTATTTTCACCATTTAGTAACTCAATATATATGTATGTATATTACAAATTTAAGTAAGATTTTCAACTTATATTACCATATTTAACACAAGCTCTGGAGTAAAATCACGACATTAGGACTCAAATCCGTGATATCTGCAAAGAAGAGCGAATTGGTATTGGACCACCTAATTGGATATTTGTTTATCTCCCTTTCACACTGTTGGGGCCACATTTAAAATGATTAGACTAAATACATACAAAATAAGAAAATAATTACCAAACAGACGGTATATATATATAAAGTTGTAATCAATATCAATCCTTATAAAGCTATATATCTTATTGAAAATAAGGATGTTATTATCATTAATTTTGATGATAATAAACTATAGTTATTAAAATTTTATTTATTTAAATCAAGTAGAAATAAAATATGTAATAAATCAAGAGTTAAAATACACATGAACTAAATAAATTTTGAGGAAAAAAGACACATGCAAGATGAAGAACTTTTTAAATGTAAAATCTCTTTGTACTTTATTTTTCATTTTAATTTGCAAACCTTAAGAACTTAAGTTATCAAATTATCTCATTCTTTAATTGTTCAAAAAAAAATTCATATACTAAAGATTTTAAGAGTAAGGGTAAAGTGTTTCAAGTAAAATGAGTTCTTGGTATTTAAGACTAATCTTGAATTTAGGAAAAGAACCTAAATTAATTAAGGTAAAATTAACATTAAATTTTTCTCTAGAATATAAACATCCCATATGTTTTGCACACCAATAACTAGTGTTTCTAGTGGTTTTGACTTTTCAATTTTTTACCAAACCCACTCACACCCCTTTAAGCCTCAAACAAGCATATATCAAACCTTTGTTCATAATAAGCACAATTCATATAATTGTAGTAGGATATTTCACTATCCTAGAATAACATCTAATAACTTTAATATTTAAAGGAAGATTCCTCCTCAAGCTTATGCACATAGAAGACCAAGTAATGCATTTATGCATCATCATTACTCATATAACATAGTATGACATTTTGTTTTATATATATATATTACACTTAGTGATTAATGTCTTAAAATGTTTAGGATACTCATTTAAGTTCATATTTGATTTTAGATATAGTTCAGAAATGAAGGAGCAAAAGTAACTAGAAAGCATACTTATTAAGCTATCTTCTCAATGTTCATACTTTATTGTTTCATGGAGCAAGAAGAAGAAAAAGATTTTAAAAAAGAGGCAAAATAGAGTATAAAAATGGAGACCATGACTGTAACAATTAAAAAGTTACAACCATGAAACCAAGATTGTAACATGAATTACAAGGATTATTGTAACCTACTAAGAGACACCTCATGCAATCCCATTTTATGCTAGTTGTCCATTTAAGCTAGTTGTCCATTTATCACACTGTTTTAACTTAGCTTTTGAAGATACAACAAAAGAGTGGGTGATGACAATTAAAAACAAAGGTAGCTAGAATGGGATACATCACAAGTAAGAAACTTGTCCCATTTTCCTTAAAAACCTAGCTTTGAAAGATACTAAGAGGATCGGAGTGTGTCAGCTACAAAAGGAGGGAGAATAAAAAGAAGTGGATAGTTGAACAAGGTAAAGAACTGAGACTATGTAGAGCAACTGCATCATTTGTCCTCTTCAGTTTTTAGGCCACCTTTCCCTTTCCTTTCAAGCTAATTTTTATCATAAAATCATCTTGGTGGAGGGTTGGAACAAGAGAGGAGAGGTTGGGTAGAACCGACAACTCTCATTCCTCTTCATCTTTGGTCGGTTTTCAACTATAAAATGGGCATTCTTGGAGATTAATGGAGTTTGTGTGCAGAAAAATGACCAGACCTCATTCTTCTTCAATTTTGGTGAATTTCCAATAATGATCGAAAAATTCTTGGCTGATTCTTGGAGCTTGATGCAAAAGATAGAGGGCTAACCCATTCAACGCCAATTCGGAGGTGCAATCGACATCAAGGAGAACATTTAAGCATACGTCATTATTTATCGTTTTCTTTCCCTTTTTTTTGGACTGTTTATGTTATCTTGAGATAAATGATTGGGAGTTGTGCAAGAATATTTTTGATGCTCCATTGAATTGTTTTTCATGAAACCATTGCTAGAACTTGAATGCAGCATGTAATAGTCATGTTAAAGGTTGTATGTGGCAACTAACAATGTTACATCCTTAGGGATGACGTAGCATAAGTTAAATAATCTGAGCTTGTGTGATTGTTGCTCAGATTGGTTCTTTTTTTCAATTGTAATGCGACTATCCGAATAAACTTAAAGGGCTTACTCGAGGTTTTCCGATAGTTAGGGTTAACTAATGAGTTTTTCTTAATTAACTACAACCTAAGGAAAAATCGAGATTAATGGAGCTTGTTGTTAATTCACGATCAATAGTCTAAAGAGGGGTATGAAGATGCTAATTCATTGACATATGTGAAATTGTGCTTAGGCCTAGACTAAACCAAAGAACTAGGTTTTACATATATTGATCACTTTTAAATGTTTTTTTTAGTTTAGTTTCATTTAATTTTCTTATTCGAAACCGAAACCAAAACCCACCCCCAAAAATGTAAACACCGATTATCTTCATTTCAAAAGCTTTAGACACACTCTCTGTGGGACCGATCTAGACTCACTACTACTATAGTTGTAGATATAGTTATTTTATGTAGCCTTACAATGCACTACCAATTTTGATGTTGTTGTCGAAGAGTGCGGTGTTTTAGTTTTTGTTCTTGATTTTAATTTATGTTTTGTACATATTTGTTTATAATTAGTTTCTTTTTAGTTATTTCGTGATCTTTTCACATTTTTTGTTTGTTTGTGTGTTATAAAAAAATAAATAATAAAAAATGAACAGAAGTAGCTTTTTCTACCACTTATATCCTCAATCCTATAGCTCACGTTGGAGTGGTCATACAAACTTTAGTTATGGATAGGATAACTAATAAAATTACTTCTTTGATAGTTTGCAAGATACATAGCAATTCCAGCATAGACCAGAAGCTTCTTATTGTGACTCAGGTCCATCTTTAGAAGAATTAGTTAATATTGTAACTGCTAACACTTTGAAATTTAATAGGAGGAAAGACAATTTTGGCAAGATATAAGGTCTACCATTAAAGATTTGGAGCGGTAGCAAAACTCAGGTACTTCTATAGAAGAATCCTTTGATTCATCTCACCTTACTTTTGCCCACATTTCATCCCCAAAAAAATCCTTTGATTCATGAGTTTGCATGTGACTTTTAGTGGTGGAGAAATGAACTGATATGCAAATTTATGTCATGATCATGAATGGTGTTGATTGTCCCTATGGATATATCTTATTTAAACACATTTTCTAAGGTCACCTCTAGATTGCTCAATTTCTAGAGGTGTTGAACGTTGATTGATCATGAGTAAAAGCGTTGAATGTTAATTTCTTGATATGGCTTTTGAAAGTCATTCATCCTTACTTATGATTATCTGTTCTTAGGAAATATGAAAAATGAGTAAGTGTTTTGGCTTGTTACTTTGATTTTGATGATTTCCCAAGGATGGTCAAAAGCTAAGTTTGGCGAAACTTGATATGTTCTTAAATGGTGACATATTTAATCCACTACACTTAGTGATTAATGCCTTAAAAGGCTTAGGATACTCACTTTGGCTCATATTTGATTTTAGGTATATTTCAGAAGTGAAAGAGCTAAAGTGACCCGAAAGCATACTTATTGAGCCATATTCTCAATGTTCATACTCTATTGCCTTCATGGAGCAAGAAGAAGAAAAAGATTAAAAGAAAAAGAGACAAAATAGAGTAGAAAAATCAAGACCATGGTTGTAACAATTAAAAAGTTACAGCCATGAAATCATAGCTATAATAATTAAAAAATTACAGCCATGAGACCAAGGTTGTAACATGATTTGCAAGGATATTTTAACCTACCAAGAGGCACCTCATGTTGTCCAATTTCATGCCAGCTATCCATTTAAGCTAAGCTATCCATTTATCACATTGTTTTAACTTAGCTTTTGAAGATACAACCAGAGAGTGGGTGACAACAAGGGAAAAAAAAGCACCTGGAATGGGATACATCACAAGTAAGACACCTGTCCCATTTTTCTTTAAAAATCTAGCTTTTGAAGATAATAAAGGGAGTGGAGTGTGTCGGCTGCAAAAGGAGTGAGAATAAAAAGGATAGTTGAATAAGGTGAAGAATCGAGAGTGTGTAGAGTAGCTACATCATTTGTCCTCTTCAGCTTTTAGGCCACCTGTCCCATTCCTTTCAAGCTAATTTTAATCATAAAATCATCTTGGTAGAGGGTTGGAGGAAGAAAGTAGAGGAAAGAACCGACATCTCTCATTCCTCTTCATCTTTGGTTGGTTGTCAACTATAAAATGGGCATTCTTGGAGATTAATGGAGTTTGTGCGCAGAAAAATGACCAGACCTGATTCTTCTTCAATTCTAGTAGGTTTGCAACAATGATGGAGGCATTCTTGGCTGATTGTTGGAGCTTGATGGAAAAGATGGGGGGCTAACCCACCTGATGTCAGTTCAGAGGTGCAATCGATGTCGAGTAGCACATTTAAGCATACATCATTGTGTATTGTTTTCTTGCCCTTTTTTTTATACCGTTTATGTTATCTTGAGATTAATGATTGGGTATTGTGTAAGAATGCTTTAGATGCTCTATTGAATCATTTTTCATAAAATCCCATTGCTAGAACTTGAATGTGATATGTAATAATCGCGTTAAAGATTGTATGTGGCAATTAATAGTTTTAGATCATTAGGATAACGTAGTATAAGTTAAATAATCTAAGCTTGTGTGATTATTGCTTAGATTGATCCATTTTTCTCGATTGTAATGTAACTGTCTGGATAAAATTAGAGAGCTTGTTTTAGATTTACCAATAGTTATGGTTAATTACTGAGCTTTTCCTTATTAACTACAACCTAAGGAAAACCCGAATTAACAAAGCTTATTGTTAATTCACGATTAATAGTCTAAAAGGAACTGTGAAGATAATGTTGAGACTAAAACAAGAACTGGGTTTCACATATATTCATCACTTTTAAATGTTTTCTTTAATTTGTGTTCGTTAGTTTAGTTTCATTTGATTTTCTTATTCGAAGATGAAACCAAAACCCACGCCTAAAAACCTAAACACTGATTATCTTAATTTAAAAGTTTTATACATAATCTCTATAGGATCGATCTACACTCACCATTAGTATAGTTGTAGGTCTAGTTATTTTTTGTAGCATTACAATGAGCTACCAAAATGCTTAAGGCATATTTTCTCTTGGATATCCTTACAAAGCACATAGCATGTCTAATAGGGAGTTGTCCTGAAGAGTTTATACATGATGCTTTTAATATAACCTCCTTGCCTCTGAAAAAGTCCTAAAGATGTGGATAAATTAGTGCTAAAGAATTACCACTAAAATTTTTCAAAGAGTCAATTATTAAACTAAGTGAGGGAGAAGAGTAGGATAAAATGCTTCTAATGGATTAGAAATTTAAGAAGAATCATCATTTAAATCATATCATAAGTAACGTTCAACAAGAGGTAACAATTAGTTCATGTATTAAATATTTGTCATCTTTTTTTTATTTGTCAAATTAAGTTTGAATCCTTATAGATAAATATTTGATTTGCACTATGATAAGGAATTAAAGATTTATCTAAAGCATAATGTTAATCTTAGCTACTAGATAGAGAGCTCATTTATAAAATAAGGATGTTGAGTTAGAATTTATGGATGCACAAATACATATTTCTAACTCCATATCTACCCAACAATTAGTTGTTTAATATTTTCACTAAACATATGAATGAGTATATACTTTGCACAATTAGGAGAGAATAGTATATGACTGATGAAAATTCTATATAATTAAAGTCCCTTTTAAAGTTTATAATTGTCTTTGATTGATGTTTACATGAATTATCTAATGTTTTAATTTGAGTTTGGGTTTGATCTGTAAGTATTCAAGGCATATTGGTTAACCAATAGTATAGTTAACCAATATTCTGAAAAATTATCCTTTTTTTTGGTCTTTCCAGTGAGTTTATAAGAATTTTGGTCACTCCTCTTATTAACCATTTATGCACATTAATCAACCATTGTCTCTGAGAGGTCACCTAATATCCTTTTGAATTAGAAATTCTTTAATTCTAGTAAGTTTGTAAGTTGTCTAGCTGCTAGTATGGTCAATCACACATAAACACTAGTCATCTAGTTAACTTATATAGTCGAGCAATCTTTATGTTTTAAGCTTTCCTCCTCCTTTTTTCTTCTATTTTCTATCTTTTTTATATCTTCCAAAACTTAAGAAAAATTACTCTTTTTTTCTTGAAAAACTTCATTCCCTAATAAGAATCAAGTTAGGTTACATCAAATTGTAATTTTGTCATTCTTGGATTTCAAATTTAAGGAGTCTCAAAATTTATCTTAATTTGGAGTTATCATTTCCAATTTGTTCATCCTTATTCAAATTTAGAAAAGGATTCAAAGTTTTGCCCTTTCAATTATATCAATACATGTTTTATTATGTTTAAATTTGACATGTGAGACACTCTGTCATATCATTTTAAAAATAATTTTGGAACTTTCTAAATTATACATAATTTTAAAATTAAAGGTTAGATATTGCATTTATGCTTATATCTTTTTACAATTATGACCTCCATTTTCCAAAACTTGCTCTTGTTGCTTTAATTGTAAGTTGAAACTTGCACAATATGTAATTTAAAAATTTTCAAAACTAGATACTATCGGGGATTCTTATATTAAAATTAACTTCTAAAACAATTGCCTTGTTTCTTTAAATGTTCAACAACACTTTTTCTTAAGCAAGTTTGTCAGTCTCGATCAAATTCATTTTAATTTTTTAATTAAGTTAGTTTGATGCATAACACTTTTTACTTTACATCTTGTGGATAATTATTTTTTAATATTACAAAAGGCGATGAAATATTCATAATATTAGATTTAAGGAGATTGATGACATTCATGGGGGAGTGATTTTTGTATTCCTTGTATTTTATGTAGCATTTTAACTTAAGTTAGTTTATGTTATGTTTAAGTTAATATGTTGACACTTCCTTATACTTGATATTGAATATTTTTTAGTTATTAATATTGAATTATGACTTATCCATCAATTAAGGAGAAGCTAATCTTTATCTTGACTTTATGCTTAATTTTCTTATTGCTCTCTAATATCACTAATGTTTTGTCATCATCGAAAGGGGAGAGATTGTTAAATCAAGGAAGGTTCCTATCAAGATTTTGATGATAACAAAACATAAGTATTATTGATAACATTATTATTTTGATGATAAATAATATAGCAACAAAATGTAGCCATAAACTTAAGAAGGTTCATGAAGATGATGAAGAAAAATTGAAGTTTTACAACCTCAATGTGAAGGTCAGGTCAAGAAAAAAAAAAAGATCATGGAATATCAAGGTTATTTGATATTTTTAATATTAATTGTAATCTCATTTAGTTAATTTGGTAATCTTAAGGTCTCACCATGTATAAACATTTAATCCTACTTCATTACATGAGTCTTTTCATTCATCAGGAGGTGTTAAAGCTTTTGATCTTGGGATAAAACATCTTGATCTTTTAAACACTCTTTAGGATCATAATTGCATTAAGTAAATTTAGTTTGAGCATTTTAATTAGTTAAAATCATAATTTTTTTTAGATTGATTGACCTATATGGGCTAATGGTTTACAAATATAGGTTAAAGTTGATATACCAAGAGTTTGTAGCAATATTAGTTGATATATTTGTTGGCTTATATGCCAATATGCAATAATGGTTGACCAATATCTCAATGAATAGTAAATTTGTACAATTAGTGCATACCAGTCGACCAATATACTAGACTAGTCAACTAATACTTTATAAATAGCCATTATTAGGGATTTTTTTCTCTAACGACTAGTAGAGGTCCCAAAATTTTATAAATACATGTTT
The DNA here is from genome assembly GCA_027563595.1 of Erythroxylum suave. Taxonomy (NCBI): domain Eukaryota; kingdom Viridiplantae; phylum Streptophyta; class Magnoliopsida; order Malpighiales; family Erythroxylaceae; genus Erythroxylum; species Erythroxylum suave. The sequence goes on along the minus strand of JAOSBN010000008.1, from coordinate 32,716,404 downwards.
TCTCATTAGTTCTTATGTTAAAAAATATTTGGGTGTCTTCTACACAAATTTATAAATATTAATCAGACATTTGAGAATCATTATCTCATATTTGTGTGAGTGAGCCTATTTAGAGTTATTAAAGTGATAAAGTGAGATATTTTAAGATGTAAGCTTTAGTTATGGTATTATATTATGTGAGATATTTTAAGATGTAAGCTTTAGTTATGGTATTATATTATGTGAGATATTTTAAGATGTAAGCTTTAGTTATGGTATTATATTATTGTATTTAGTGATATTACAATGACATTAAGGTTTCTTTTCACTATGACTAGAGGAGGTTCTTTGATATATGCTTAATTGATTATGAATTTATTCCAATCACTTAGTGATCAATGATATAAAAATGCTAAGATACTCACATTAGTTTGTATGGTTTTAGGTACAATTTAGAAGAAAAAGAGTTAAAGTGACTTGAAAGAACTATATTTGGGTTGTTTTCTGAAGAATCACACTCACTTGTCTTTATGGATCAAGAAGAAGAAGATTAAAGCAAGAAGAAGACAAGAAATTGAAGAATATAAAGAGTGAAGAGTGAAGAGAGCCACTCATGGCCTGCATAAGGTTGCATGGGCGTGAATGCTTCGACCGTGAGAAACCTCTCACAACTGTGAGAAGCTGCTCACGAGTGTGAAAAACCATGTCACACCCGTGAGGCTGTTGATAGTTTTTCAAGCTTTACAGTTTATAGCCTTCAAAATACTGCAAGTGCACAGGTTGCGATTTGTAGTATGTGAAGGGTCAATCCCATGAGGAAGGTCAACTAATCTAAACCTATGTTATCTAAGGCTAGAAAAAATTAATAAAATGAAAATAAAAAATTGTAAAGAAGGTAACTACAGGAAAGTGATTATTAAGAAATTAATTCACAAGTTTATCACAAAAATAAATTGAAAAAAGAAATTGAAATTGAGCAACACAAAAGTCACAATGGAAACTAACCAAGAAGAGTCACCAAATTATGAGAGAGAGGATTTTCCCTATCATCAATGCTATTCTAGTCAATTATGTTTTATTATGGTATTTGTTCTAGACTATCATAGGGTAGATTATTCTCTCTCGAGTTATAATCATTGAACCCTAAATCATAAATCATAATTGAATTATGAAATTTACAATCTCTTAATTAACAAAAGACCTACAAATCTAATAAGATCTTACACCCTTTAATAAACTACCGGGTCTCACACGAGATCTTTCTCCACATAACAACTAATATGATTAATCATGTGGTCTATTAGATCGTTTAACTCTCATTAATCTAACCCAATCATTTTTATTCAATTCACCCTCTTAGTTTATTACCAAAATATACAAGTTTTAATCACAACACCTAATAAAAATAACACAAAAAGACTATATTAACATTGAATCAAGGTAAAATCCCAAAGGAAAAGTTAAAACACCATCAATAATCTAAGGTCCATCATCATACAATCCATCATTATCTCATACATTAAATGAATGGAAATAAAGATAGAAAGGAGAAAGAACTTGGATCGAATAACTTGAGAAGGTAGCAGTGTTGGAAGATGCGCTTCCTCTCTCCTTTTCTTCCTCTTCTCTCTCTTCTTCTTTCCTTTGAAGCTTTCCCAAAATGGCAAAACTGGAGGCTCCCTTTTTAGGTCTCCTCTTTTTCTCTTTATAGTCTTTTTTAATTAGGGCAACTGTAGGGCTTTTCCCATACCCAAAAGGTCCAAATTGTCCTCGAAAAATAAAGTTTGAAAAATCGAGGTGTGTTTTATGTCCCGTAGGCCACGATTATGGCCCCTTTGTTTGGCCTTCTATCATGATCATAGCTCTCTGTTTTTGTGCAAGACTCCTCTGTTTTTTGATATTAGCCTTCAAACACTAGCAAACTCATCAAGGCACCTCAAATATACTACTTTGAAGGTTAAAAACATGCTCTAACCTATAAAACACTTTAAAAAATATTTTACTAATAAACACAATTCTAATCTAAACACACACTAAACAATCTAATTAAAAACTAGACACACGCCAAACTAACCACTAAAACATGATGCAATCTAAAACTATTTCTCACGAGTGTGAGAAGGGCCAGCTATCCATTAACCCTAAGTTTTCCTATAAAAGGAACATTTTGGTGACGAACGAAAGTTATGAAGGTTTTGATGTTTTTGTTTGGGAAAAGTGGAGCTAAACCATTTTAGGGAGTGAAGGCTCCGTTTCAATGGAAAGAATGGGCAAAGTTCCGTCCCTTTGAAGACCTATAGAGAGCTAGCTTCCCGATGCCGATTTGGAGGTGACATCGACATCGAAGAACCCGATTAAACATATTCATTATATTTGTTATTTTTTTTCTCTCTTTAGGGATTTATTGAATTCTCTATTTGATTTTTTTATGTAAGAATCCATTGCTAGAATTTCAATACAATTTGTAATTGCTATCTTAAGACGACTAATGGTTTCCAATCATTAGGAATGACAAAACCTAGGTTAAATGACCTGATCTTGTGTGGCTGTTTCCTTAATTAATCTATTTTGCTAAATCATAATATGGTTGTCCAATTAAATCTAGAGATCGTGTTCTATGTTGTTTGATAGTTAGGTTTAATTAACTAGCTCATCTTAATTAAACAAAATCTAAGGGAAAAGTGAGGTTAACAAAGCTTATAGTTAACCTACAATTAATAGTTACTAGGAGAGGTAAAAGAAAAACAATTTAATGAAATATGAGTAACTGGGTGTAGCTTAAGATTGAATTAAAGAACGAAGTGCCTAATGAATTCATCAATTTCATCAATTTTGCATGTTTCCTTTAATTTGTTTTCATTACTTTAGTTTTATTTTTTTTTATATTAAACCAATCCAACCCATTGTACCACCTGCCATAAAAAAACACCTAAACACTGATTAATTTCATTTTAAAAGCTTTACAGCTTTACATACACTCTTTGTGGAATTGACCTAGACTCACCACTGCTATAATTGTAGGTCTAGTTTATTTTGAGTAGTTGTAATAGCCCATCCCTACACTTAACGATTAATTGTTTGATTGAGTCATATCATGTGAGAATATATGAAGAGCATTCCATAGGCATGCATTATATTTTCATATATACATGAATCATGATTTAGACATATTGTAAAGATAGTATATGCATTCAGTTGACATATCTCGGGGTATAAAATATTTTAAGTGATTATGATGTAATTGTGTGTTGGTTATGCCGTGGATCTTAGTGAATTGGGAATTTATTGAGATGATTGAGTAACTGATAAAGTGGTGGGAGCACCTAAATGTGGGAAAAATGTTAAAGAGTAAGACAAAAATGATACATGGACGTTTGGATAGATTAAGCCTATGAAATGGTGACATGTGGCATGGGGAATGACTGAGACGTGGCTTAACTAATTGCATCACAAATGACATGAGTACATGAGTGACAAGTGGCATAGGAAACCAAATGACAAATGGACCAATCATTTGGTGACAATTGGAAGCATGAGACGAAGACGCATGGCATAGCTCTTTATTTGACAAGTGTCCCACCTACCCACCACACATTTGTACCCATGAATTTTTCACTAGAAAGATCATCTTCCTTTTTTATTTTGGCAGTATGTTTTCTCTTTCAACCTGTCACGATTGACTCTCTCAATAACCTCCCAAAACCTTGAGTTTTGTCAACTTTAATAGCCAACATCTTGTGATTGGAACTATTTTGTATTCCATCGTATTCTTGGAGTATATTTGAAAGCTTGAGAGGTTTGATTAGCCTCCATTTTTTAGGAGAACTTGGTTGAAAAAGTAAGTGATTGATTTCCCTAGTATGTTATATGTTAGCATAACATACATGATGAGTGATTGGGGATGAATTGTATGTAAGGTTGATGAGGAAGTATGCTGGAATAGGTTAGCTAGAGTGTTCTCACTGAACATACATCTGTATTCTGACCATATCTTGATTTGTAGATATCTAGATGAGACAATTTTTGATTTAGATTAAACGAGAAACATACGGGTACAGTTTTCATCAAAGAATCGAATTTTATTTCTATCCTTAGGGTTCTTGAAATTTGCTTGGAAGTTAAGGATTGTGCGTCGTCAAGATATAAGAAAGGTCTGTAGTATTTTGGTTATAACATGCATAATACTAACCAAAATGGCATAATACTAACCAAAATGCTTGAATTAGATGTCATTAGAAACTTAGGACATAGAGGAATATTTTATTAGAAGAATTTGTAGCCTAACAACTCCAATTGTTAGGTCAAACTGGTCGTACAAAACTGACCTAAAAATCTTTCGTGAGAAAAACTGGGAAATTATAGGATAATTGGGAGATTTGTTTCTGTCATGATCGTGGCAGGGGATGATACGATTGTGGATAGTGATTTTTCATAGAAATGTGTTGATTATGCAATGGTTAAACAAATTAAGGATGAAGTGTATAATTATGATGTTTTTGGACTTAATTTGGGGCTTAAAATGAGGACATACTTAGTGAATGGCATGCTTGATGCTATGAATGTGATGTTATGGAATTTATGAATGAGAATGTGTAATTGAAGATGTCTAATCAATTAAATAGAGTTTGATAAGGGAATGCAATCTATTTGGTATTTGAATTAGTGTGTAATGATTAGAGGTAGTGAATTATGGGAAACTTGGTATGAAATTAATGTTAGGATATATATTGAATTTGGATGAGCGAGGAGGAAATTTGTAGGCCATAATCGTGGCCCTCACCCCACGATCATGACCTGAAAAAAATAGTTTTTTTTCACGATTATAGCCCTTACAGTATGATGGTGGCTAACCCCAAAATGTTTTTGTCATGATCATGGCAGGGACACCACAATTGTGGCCAAACCTATGGAGAAAAAGAGTTGTCTTTTGAGTGAAGTTTAAACCAACCAATGCTAGGGTGCTTCCATCTGAGGTAATTAGGCTTAAATGAGATCCCAAGTGAACCTAACTAATGATGAATGATTGAAAGATGTTATTAAATGATTATGAGATGTGAATAAAGGAAAATACCTGGGATAGTTAAATGAGCATGCATTGAACAAGATACACATACACGTGTATAGTTGAACAATTATATGATTGATCAACATAGTAATATGTGGATTATGTGTGTATTGTATGATATAAAAGCTCAAGTTGATTGACAATATCCCGACATGACTAGATCATCAAGGCAATAGCTCACCTGGAATATACTGTGAGTTAACCTAGATATGTTAGCTCAATTATATGTGCTTATTTGTTTGACTTATATGTATAGTGAATTGACTTAGATGTATGTCACTATGCTTGAATTGCTCTTGTTTATTTTTGGCATATTGGACTGTTAATGGTTTGATTGTGATAATTCTAGACATCAATTGTCTGAGAAGATATTCGGGATTGTACTGGAAGTGCTCATTGCATGTGAATTTGACTGAATAAGTGTTATTTGAAATTATTATTGAGTTCTGGACTAAGGTCCGATGATAAATGTGAATGTAAAATGTGTATGGAATAAGTGATACTCAACTGAATGTTGAATGCTAGATTTTGATACGATGCTTGGATAAATGATTGTGTATATCGAGATAAAGTGATTGATTGCACATGATATGGAATGATGCATTTCATGGAATTCATGTGTATGATCAGATAAAGGAGTTGTAGTCGGAGTGACCAGCCTGAAATAAACCTAGTATCCACTAGGGATATGGGTCAATACCCGAAATAAACCTGGTATCCACAAGGGATATGGGTCTAAACCTAAAATAAACCCGGTATCCATAAGGGATATAGATCAATACCTGAAATAGCCCAGTATCTATAAAGGACATGAGTCAACTAATAGGCACCCGATCACAACAAAAATAAAAAAATGAAAGTGGAGTCTCATGTGTATTGTATATATTTATCTTTGCATGTATCATATGAATAATTGTGAAAAGTCATTAAATTATGCTAACCCAATGTTGTGCAACTTTGTATGCATGTTAATGCAATGAATGATTAGGTTATTTTGAAATAAATACATTATGAATATAAACATTTCATATATATATATATATATATATATATTATGAGTTGGCATACACAATTGGAAGACGTATTAAATAAGATCAGATTCTGAACAACCAGACATATGTGTGAATTTGGTTATTGTTTATGATATTGGTTCTGGTATTGGTCAGCACATTGATGATGGTTTACTCACTGAGTTCTCAAAACTCACCCAAATTTGCAACATATTTTTCAGGTATTGAGGAGACCTAAGGCCCGAGGCAAACTAGTAGTAGTCGTAATTGTCAATTTTGGGCATTAAGAATGGGTCAAAGGTCTAGTCAGCTGATTCTGAAGAGTCTAATTACAATGCTTTGATCCAGCGTCCAGTTTCATGTTTTACATATTGTATAGGGGTATGAACCTTCACATGTTGTGTGTTAAGTATGTATGAATTATGAGTGTAATAACATAATGGATGTTTATGTTTATGAACCAAATGCTTTCAAAGAAATGACATTGTATGTTTATGTTCTACATTATGCCCTGATAAGTGATGTGACTGCCCTAATATACCATTCCCGTGGGATGTGTATGTGTTCGGATGCTCCCCAAAATGTCGCACATATGCCCTATGAGAGTGATGTGTTACATTTTTGGTATCAGAGCATGGTTTAGCTTCTCTAGGGACATATAGGAGTCGTTTAATATGATACTTGGTGAGAAATTTACATAATGACCAAAATTGTTGTATGTTATAGGTCGCCCGCTATAGGGGACTGAGTTGTTGAGTTAGCTAACCTTGAGTTAATAGGAGCCAATAGAGAGTCTCCTATGCCTCATTCTGAGCCAATGCCCCAAGAGTATCTAAGAGGAGAGAAAGGAGATACAATAAGCTTTAGAAACAGCGAGCTGTAGACTTTTATAGAAACACAGACCCTGTTGAGGTAGAGAGCTGGTTAGAAAGGACAGAAAAATTACTGGACCAGATGGATTGTGAACTAAATAAAAGGTTTGATTATGCCATCTCATTACTATAAAGCCCAGCTTACCAGTGGTGGAAGGATATTCCTGGTAGCTCGACCTTACCTTATAGACTGACTTGGGAAGACTTTTTGAAGTTCTTTAAGGAAAATTTCATGCCAAAGATTTACTTAGACAAGAAAGTGAAGGAGTTCCTTGATCTAAAATAGGGGAACCGCATTATAGTTGAGTATGAAGTGTAGTTTAATGAGTTGCTGGGTTATGTTATGGCTCTGGTCCCGACTGAGGAAGAAAAATGTAGACAGTTTGAAGATAAGTTAAATATGGAAATCAAAACAAGGCTGTCAATCACTAATTTGAGTAGCTTTGCTAAGTTGAGAGCCGTTTCAATCAGAATTGAACAACTATTAAAGGATGAAAGAGGTGAATACAGGCAAGAGTTTAGACTAAAGAGACCTGGTGAATTTCAAGCTGATTTAGGTAAAAAATTTAGCAAATGTCAGAGTGGACTGTCGTGATCACAGTTGAGATCAAGACAATTAGAATTCAAGCTGAGAGGTAGTTTTACCTCTTCTAATAGAGGCTAGGCATCTTGAGGACTGACATATAGTAGGTAGCCATCGTAGATGCCCAGTTGTACGTGTTAAGTCAAGAGGACTTTACGATGATCAATTTTGATGACAATCAAATAATAATAATGTTAGAAACAAATGAACATTTTGAAAAGTGTGTTAAGTGAGCAGATGCAAAAACATAGACGCAAGTCAACACAGGTGTAAAAACACAGACGCAAAGACATAGACGTAAGTTAACACAGACGCAAAAACACAGACGCAAAAACACAGACGCAAAGACATAGATGCAAAGACGTAGACGCAAAGACATAGACGCAAAGATATAGATGCAAAGACATAGACGTAAAGACATAGACACAAAAATATAGACGCAAGATAAAGCAGACGCAAGTCAATGAAGATGCAAGATGATACAGTAGCACATCGGATAGTTACTTAGTTGGAGTTAGTTACATAACTCAACTAAATGATGGTTATCAAGAATCAAGAAGTGGTTATCAAAGATCAAGAAGTAGTTAGAGACTTAGGCTATAAATATTAGTCTTAGTCGAAGATTTCGAGCTAATGAATTTGACGAGTTTTACAACTTTGAGAAATCAGTAATCTTTGAGTGCTTACTTAGAAAAGAGAATTTATGTAGTGCGATACTGAGAGAGCTAAACATACTGTAATAATAGCTCACAATATCCTTTTTCTAGTGAGAGAAAGAGAAGGCAGGTAACCTGGAGAGGCTAAGATAACTGAAAAAATACTTGGTGTAAGAGACCTGAAGAGGCTCTGGAAGAGAAAAGAATACTTGTAATTGTTTAGAGTATAATGAAACACTCAGACGAACTCTGAGGACTGGACGTAGCCTACAGTTTGGGGTGAACCAGTATAAAAATCATAGTGTTTACTTTTTATCCTTTACTTCAGTTTACTTTGTTGTTAAATAATTAGATAGAAGTTATTTTGTGATTTCACTACATAATAACTTTCGTATAATCTTTGTGATATCTTCTTAAAAAGAAAAAGAAGTTCTTAGCGAGTTTTTGTATTTACGAAAAGGGATATACCATTAAACGCCCCTTCTGTGTATTGAGTTCCTTGTACGTAAAGTCTATACTAATGTGTGATTTACTTCAATTAGTATCAGAGCTCAGTTTCCAAGAACTACCTTTACAAAGTGAGGACAAAGATCCATGGTAGAATCACATGTTTTTATAGCTGAAGGTGCCTTTGTCACAAGACCTCCTCCATTCAATGGTGAAGATTATCATTATTGGAAAGACAGGATGTGGCTCTTCATAGAATCCACATATATTGATCTTTGGGATATCATCGAGAATGGACCATATGAACCAGTAGATGATGAAGGAAATGTCATTCCTCTGAGCAAATGGTCAGCTGATCACAAAGCCATATTTCAACTAAATTCAAAGGCCAAGTTCTTTCTAAGTTGTGCATTGAGCAGAAGTGAATATGATAAAGTTCATGGATGCGAAACTGTGAAGGAGATGTGGGACACTCTATCCATCGCACATGAAGGCACAAACTAGGTGAAGGAGTCCAAGATCAGTATTCTTGTACATCAGTATGAGCTGTTTAAAATGCAGGAAGATGAGTCTGTTGATTAGATGTTTGGACAATTTTAAACTATCGTTAATAGAGTTAAAGCTCTTGGGAGAATCTATGACAATCAAGACCACGTAAGGAAGATTCTCAAAAGTCTACCAAGAAGATGGAGACCAAAAGTCACTGCTATATAGGAAGCCAAGGACTTGAGCAAATTAAAACTAGACGAATTGCTTGGTTCTTTGAAGATACATGAAGTAGAGCTGGATGTTGAAGATAAACCAAAGAGGAACAAATCCATAGCATTAAAGGCTGGTCAGAAAAATCACAAGACTTAGAGAAATAGAAGTTCTTCATCAAAAGCATTAAAGATCGAAGAAGTCAAGAAAGATGATACCTGATCGTGATTCAAGTGAAGATGATGACGAATTATCTTTCATCTTAAGGAAGATCAGAAGGATGTGGAAAAAGAAAGCAAAAGAAAGCAAGAATTTTTCTTTTAAGAAAAATAGTAAAGATGACGTCAAGAACAAGAGGACCTCTATCATTTGCTATGAATGTAACAAACCAGGACACTACAAGTCTGAATGTCTATTACTAAAAAGAGAACCGAAGAAAAATAAAGGAAATAAAAAGAGCATGATGGAAACCTGGGAAGATTTAGATTCATCTAAATCTAATTATGATTCAAAAGCATCAGAACAAGGTGATGAGGAGGTAACTTCTAACTTTAATGAACTTCAAGATGCATATTTAGAATTGTTAGAAGATTCACATATCATACTAAAACAATATAAATCTCTAAAAAGAAAGTTTGTCAAAAACTTGAGGAACATGGAAGTGTTAGAGAAAGAAAACGTCTGCCTGAAGAAACAAGTAGATGATATGAAAAAAAATCTCTATTGATAGATCTGAGGAAATTAGTCACTTAAATCAAAGGATTAATTCTCTTTCAGTAGATTTATCATCCTTTACCGAAAGCACGAAAAGAATGAATGACATGATCAGTAATCATCGACACCCGAATGACAAGAGTGGTCTAGGGTTTAATAAGAGTAATACTGGTCATAAAAAGAAGTTTGTTCCTTATAGAAAGAAATTTCATCAGTGTTCTTTTCATCATTCTATGAATGCTTATAAGACTAACCCTAAAGGACCCGAGAAAATCTGGGTACCTAGAGAGAACATAATATCTAATGCAGATCTCCTTCCTTGGAAAATGCAACCAGTATCAATGGTATTTGGACAGTAGATGCTCGCAACACATGACGGGAAGAAGGTCTATATTCCTAGATCTTCAAGATAAGAAGGGAGGATTGGTAACTTTTGGAGACAACCAACAGGGCGAAATCATTGGAATCGGTAAAATTGGTAAAGATTCCTTTGCATGCATTGATAATGATCTGCTAGTTGAAGGTTTAAAACATAATTTGATTAGTGTAAGTCAATTATGTGACTCTAGTTTTGAAGTATCCTTTA